>CM038220.1:57034189-57634189 GCA_021442155.1 Cymbidium sinense | reverse complement strand
GCTTTGGTCAATTGGAAGATCCACTACAAATTGAACCTTCAATCTTTCAACAAGGCTTCATCTCCACTAGACTGAAGCTATCTCCACCGTAGGAAGCACTGGTGATAGCCTCTGGCGAGGTATGCTTCAAAATAGAGCTTCCATTAAAAAATCTTTGGTCCTTTGTGAAGGGAATTTTAATCCCATTGAATTTTCATAGTTAGATCTTCTTCTCTATGCTCCTTGATGGTGTGGGTTGAATCCTAGCCCAATATGAGCTCAAGTGAGCTCGGATCAAGCCATGGAGTACGGACGATCTCTCGTCTCAGAGGGTAGGGATGAATCATGGACCATCCATCCCATGTGTTTTGGATGGACGGTCCTGATTAAGACACGTTAGATCCACTGATTAATCCCTTTGAAACCATGAGTTTAATCTTGACCGTCCAATTGATTACGGCGAAAAGCAATATAGCAAAGTAGATCAAACCGATTTTATAACTAATAATAACCCATCGTACATGGAAAGCGTTGCATCGTTAATTGGCAATCATGGGATTAGTTATATAATTAGGGCTATTTAATTACCTATTAATCACTTAAACTTGCTAAATTTATAACTAAATGTAGAAAAATCAAAAAATATAAATGAGGGCTCATTTTAAAGATAATTCAGAGGGGAACCCAATAAAATTATTTTTAATTAATTTTGAATAGAGGATTTTCCTTAATTTGTGTTTAATTAGAAACTTAATAAGCCTAATTACTGCCTAATTATTTCATTAACTAATTTCAAACTTCTCAGGCATGTTTAGTGGGATGACTTCTTCCTCCCCTAATTTCTTGAAATTTATTAATGAAATTAATTAAAATTAATTAATGAACCTCTAATCACTCTCTCAATATAATTAAGAATAATTCATGACAATGGTTTAATCACTTCATTGAGATAATTAAACATTAAGTGTATGGAATGGTTTTAGGATATTTTCTAATCTATTCTAAACCCCTTTCTTCTTTTAATTCAAACCTACTAAAAACTAATCCACTAATGATCTACTTAATTAACTTAAATAAAATTCAAAATAAATCATTTTAGAACTCAATAATCATAATTCTTAGATAGATACTTAGGTGTTCAATAAAAGTGTTTTAAAAATCATATCCAAATCATGTGTGGGAGGGTTATGAAAGTACTTAACTAAACCATTTAGATTAATTAATCAATAATTGTGAGTCAAATGCATTAGGCCCCTTTCTTTCATTTAATTTAAATTCCATGTGGTTGCATATCATATGTTGGCTCATAATTATTAGTTAATTATGTTAAAGTGGTGTTGGGGTAATAATGAATTAATTTACACTTAACCTAAATAAAATATAAAAATCTCTAATAATTTACAAACTAAACTAAATCAATTTATGGGAAAATGGATTAGGACCAGCAAAATCTTTTCACATTTCCTAAATCAAATCAAAACTAAAACAAAAATCTCTTCAAATAATTTTGGTTCACTTTGAATAATCTTATCTTATAGGATTGTCCTTAGAAATTAATTAGGATGAATGAAATCATATGCTTACATCACTTTATCTCTTTTCAAGCATGTTAAATGTTGTTTATCATGTGAAGTCATGCATTCATTATCTTTTGAGAAATCAAATTAAATGAAATGTTTCTTTTATGTCAAATTGCATATTTTGGCTAAAGTAAGAACAAGAGTGCTTGTTATCACAATTAAAATAAAAAAATCATTTTCAAAATCAATCAATCAAACATTATAAATGAAGGTATGCTACTTATAAATTTATGAGCTTGCATGTGATTATAGTACAAAAATGTGTGTGTGATCTTTCTTCTCTTTCTTAACATGGATTTAAATAGGATTGCAAAGTGTATAGTTCATTTTAAAAACATAACACTTGCTTAAATCCATTCTATGCATTTCCATGATATGGCTTAAGAAGGATCTTCACATGTACATATGTAAATTGCATAACCAAATCAAACAAAATAAAAATCTTTGCATGACTTTTCCATTCATTTCTTCTTGCACATGCTCATATATTTAAGAAAAATATATCTAGACATTTTGGGGTTATTTGAGTAAAGTAGTCTTATACCTCCTGTGTAGAAAATAATGGTTTAAACTCATTTATTTTCATACATGTAAATGTGCATTTGATTAATGGATAAAGAAAGTCCCTCATTTCTACATAAACAAATCATGCAATGAAATACCCAAAATTTTCTTAAACAACATCTCTTTGCATTCATCATCAAAGTATGCTAAGTGTTTGTACACATGTATAGCTTAGGATCATTCATATGCATATACATGTTGGAAAGAAATAAATGGTTGTGTGTTATAGTAATTCACCTTTATTAATCCTATGATGCCTTCCTTATTGAATATGTTTTTTTGAAGAAAATATAAACTTAGGGTTAATTAAAACACATAATAAAATATTCACTAAAGGAAAATCATTAATGAATCTATCCTAGAAATTACTTAAGGATGAAAGATTCTCTTTCTTCTCTTACAACACTTAGTAATTAAATGTATTCATTCAAACCAAATCAAATCATGAAATAAAATTGACCAAATCAATTAAACTTAAAAAATGAAGCCATCTAAGTTGAATCCTTCACATTGTGAAAACTCCAACCTTAAAGGAAGACATACATAAGCCTTAAATGACACATGTTTGTACCATTTCTAGTTATGTTAGGCGGTGCATGTGATTCTATTTTACAATGTAATATTTTGATATTTATGTATGTGAGTAGACTAGATATAAATTTCTTAATCTTGTCTCAAAGGATGGCTTATGGGATATATAAAAAATAAAAAATGCTTTTTTACTATGCATGTTGTTATATCATCATATTATAAAATAGGTCATTCTTGCTATATTGCTAAGTCTAATTTATACATTTTAATGTGGAAAGCATTAATCTTTATTTTTTTTTTAGTTAGATTTATTTTCCCATTTTCATGTAATTATTCAATTAATTGAAAAATTTGAGAACAATAGTTATAAATATTCTTCTCATGTAAGTTTGGAGTACCATATTCTAATCTAAGTCAAAGATGGAAATTTTTTCAAAAATAAAATAATAAATACAACATAAATTTTCTAAGTTATACATGTTTCATTTTAAAAGGGTAGAGCTGGCTACCCATATTTCTTGAGGTTTGTATGTTTCTCAATAATGGCTTTTTATTCTTTTTACATAACTTTATAAAATTATTTTGATCTTTGTTTGTTTTGTGCATGAGATGGTGTTTTTTCCCTTTCTTCTTGCTTAATGATGCATGGATGTATTAGGCACCTAAGAAAAAAAATTTTATTTCTCTCAAGATAAAATTAAATAACCTATAACTCCTAAAGAATAATATAAATTAAGATAATAAAAGATTTAACAATATGGATGTTTCACATCATGAGAATACTTCATCTTGTTAGGGCTTCCCTACTTGGTTTCCCTTAACCTTTGGTGAGCCATAAAATGATTTCTTCTTCATTTTGATAATGACTGCATTGTATAATCCATCAAAATTGTCCAAAATAAATTAAAACTTAAATAAAATTTAATAGATTAAGTCAAAGTTCATGCTACATGATATAGTCTATGGGGATAAATTAGTCTTCTTTAAATAAATAATCCTCATTTAAAATAAAGACTTCCTTTTAAATGAAGAATTAGATAAGATCATCTTGTAATCTATAAATATTTATCCTCTTAGGAGATAACCATATAACTTTTTACTTATTTAGCATGCTCTTTCTCTCCTAGATAGATCATTGATGTTCCTTCATGTACAACATAAATCACCTCTAATAAGAATCCATGATGTCAAAAATATTAATTTTGTCCTATTTACTTCAAAGATAATAAACAAATAATTTCAAATTCAAAATATAAACAACCATGATAGTTTGATGCTCACTAGGGTTTCAAAGAATTGGTGAGCATCTTACTTTTTTTGGTTTTGATTTATATTTTATATATATTTGAGATTATATAAAATCAATTGCAATTATTTTATTTCAATGAGTTTTAGCTCTTTGAATATTTCAAGTCAAATGGGTTTTTTTGACTTGAGTTGCTTGGATTTTATTTGATAATTGTAGTTTATATTTATATTTTTAATAATGATTGAAGGAGTGATTGAATCATGAAGAAATCCATGGGTTTTGAGTTGATTTGGGTATCATTTAGCCAAGTTCAAGAATTTGGCTAAAAGGGCTAAAATAGGGAATTTGATTTGATTTGGGTTTAGTTTTGGCCTTTTAAATTTACATTTCATTTATATTTGTGAATATAAATGAAGATATAAATGGGTTATGTGAAACTCATTTGAGTTTGGAGTGATTTGGAAGAAAATTTGACTAAATCTAGGGATGTAGGTCAAAAGGTCTTGACTTAGGAATTGATTTGATTTGTTTCAATCATTTGGAATTTGATTGAAAATTGAATAATTAGATTGGTGTTGATTTGTATTTGGTTAAGGATAAGTCCATAAGATAAAATCAAAGGGCTTAGGAAGGGATTTGGAGTTTGAATTTAATCATGGGTTTCAATCTTTTGATAGTTGGGTTTGATTTTGGAATTTGGATTTGAATTTGAGATTTAATTTGGAAGAAGAAAGCAAGGATTCAATTTGGTCTTAGGGCAGGCAAGTCTTCCTAAATCCCTAAGGCACAACCTATCCCTATGGCTAACTCTTCTAAGTCTTTAGGGTTAGATTAAGTGTTCACCTAATCACTAGTAGTGTCTTAAGACTAAGAAACTCTTAGTTTCTATGAGAGTCCTAGATCTATGATATGGAAGTTTAGAGCTCACTCTAAAAGTGAGGTTAAGAAAGGGCGCCCAATAGGTGTGTTACAAGGCACATCTCAATTGTTGATCGAGATGGAATTGAATTGGATTTTGGTTCATGTAGGTCAAATTGGCCACTTTGGGTCAAGTGAGCCAATTGGGCTTAGTTGGCTTGATTTTTAGTTGGTTTTGATTTATATGAGTTTATATATGGATTTGAGATTGACATATAAAATCAATTGCAATTAGTTTAGGCTCAAATGAGTTTTAGCTCATTTGAATATTTCAAGTCAAATGGGCTAGGTTGGGTTTGACTTGAGTTGCTTGGATTTGATTTGATAATTGTAGTTTATATTTATATTTTTAATAATGATTGAAGGAGTGATTGAATCATGAAGAAATCCATGGGTTTTGAGTTGATTTGGGTATCATTTAGCCAAGTTCAAGAATTTGGCTAAAAGGGCTAAAATAGGGAATTTGATTTGATTTGGGTTTAGTTTTGGCCTTTTAAATTTACATTTCATTTATATTTGTGAATATAAATGAAGATATAAATGGGTTATGAGAAAATCATTTGAGTTTGGAGTGATTTGGAAGCAAATTTGACTAAATCTAGGGATGTAGGTCAAAAGGTCTTGACTTAGGAATTGATTTGATTTGGTTTTCAATCATTTGGAATTTGATTGGAGATTGAATTTGATAATTAGATTGGTGTTGATTTGTATTTGGTTAAGGCTAAGTCCATAAGATAAAATCAAAGGGCTTAGGAAGGGATTTGGAGTTTGAATTTAATCATGGGTTTCAATCTTTTGATAGTTGGGTTTGATTTTGGAATTTGGATTTGAATTTGAGATTTGATTTGGAAGAAGAAAGCAAGGATTCAGTTTGGGCTATAGGGTAGGAAAGTCTTCCTAAATCCCTAAGGCACAACCTATCCCTATGGCTAACTCTTCTAAGTCTTTAGGGTTAGATTAAGTGTTCACCTAATCACTAGTAGTGTCTTAAGACTAAGAAACTCTTAGTTTCTATGAGAGTCCTAGATCTATGATATGGAAGTTTAGAGCTCACTCAAAAAGTGAGGTTAAGAAAGGGCGCCCAATAGGTGTGGTGTTACTGACAAGGCACATCTCACGTATTGGTGTTGATCGAGATGATCAACAACATTTGAAGGATCGCAAACACTAACATAAATGATCTACTCCTAAACCTGAGATGTAGAAGGAATCAAGATCTTAGTACAATGCAACTCCACTCATGCTAAGGGCATAAGGGAGGAAGAAGGGATCCACTAAGGGATCAAGCATGTGAACCTTCCACTAGGAAGCAGGTTTAGGTTACCCACTATGGATAAGGGGTTTGAATTTGAATGCAAGATATGATTTGGGTAGAGTATTCATTGAGGATTAGAATGTATAATCCGTTGGGGACAGATGCATGAACCTTCCACTAGGGAAGTAGGTTCAGGTTATCCACTTGAAATAAGGATTTGATGAGATTTCTTTTGAAGGTGCACTCCTAGGGAATGCAAGTTTGAATTAGATTTAATTGACTCCATTAGGGAGGTTGGGATGATTGATGTCTCAGGGAGAAGTTGTTTGATTGTTTATTTTAAGTTTACATTTTGAGATGAACCCTGTCAGTTTATGATGGACTGCATTGAGAAGGGGCCATGTAGACCTTGGCCTATCTCAGATTTACCAATCTAAAGGGGTAGTCCACTAGCCACATGGTAGAACTATCCGACCTAAGGGGTTGCCTTTCAATGTACAATGACTGTGCTAAGGAGAAAGTGTAGCAGACTTACATCTCCAAAAGCAAGGGACAACTGGGTGATCTGGATGCAACAAATCAAACCCAACCTAAGGTGACTATTGAGTGAATACCGCTGAGGGACTAATATTGGCTCGAAAGTAGTCAGGATAATGTCATTTGATTGAATTCCATTTATTTTAATTTCATTATTTTAATTTTATGGATCCCATTGGTGTGCGATGGATCCACTAAGAAGGGGCTAATATCAGCCTAGACCTATCTTAGATTTACAAATCCTAAAAAGATAGTCTACCGGCCAAAGTGTAGAGCTAACCAACATAAGGGTTGCCTTTCAGTGTACAATGGTCAAGTTAGGAAGAAAGTGCAGGGACTCACATCCTCTTACACAAAAAACCACTGGGGTGATAGGTTGCTTGCGCAACAAATCAAACCCGACCTAAGGTTGTCCATCGATTTATGACAGTTGTGCTGGAAAGAATGCATTGAAGACTTATATATTTCAAAGCAAAGATGAATGATGAGGTGACTCATTGGTGGCACAATAAGTTGAACCCAACCTAAGTGACTATTGAGAGAGTTCACGAGGACTTATCTTTACTTAAAGTAGTCAGGCAATTCCTATAGAGAGATTTACTGATCCCTAAAGATAAAATGCCTCCTTGGAAAAGGGGCCACTGGGGGCTTGAATTCCTAATCCACAAGTGAAGATATATTTTTTAGTTTGTTATGTTATCGTGGACCCTGTTAGTTTATGAGGGACCACACTGAGAAGGAGCTCATATCAGCCTAGTCCTATCTCAGACTTATTGACCAAGGGAGAATCTATATATTCGCAAGATAAATTCTCCAACCACAAGGGTGGCTACTAGGAAAGGGAAACTGCCCAATCCAAGAGTAATCAGGATAGTGTCTAAATGGGGTGGCTAAGGACATGATACATATAGAGTGCCCACAGGGGAGGTGCCACAGGGGGCGTTATCCAAAACCATTTAAAAGAAAGCTTGTAGGTATACAGTGGCCAACTCAAGGAGAAAGCACGGGGACTCACATTTGCCAAGAGTGGTGTATCCACCAAGTCACCGTTAGCATGGCGATAATTAACCAACCTAAGGTGCTCGTCAGTTTGTGACAATCAGTCTAGAGAGAAGGTGTGTAGACTTACATCTCTCTAAAGTAAAACTGATCACCGGATAGTCTGTCTTCAACTTGACTAGAGCTATTCGACCTAGGGTGACTACTAAGAGAGGAGTCCTGTGTAAGGACTAAACCCAAGCTTCAAGTAGTCAAGAGGAGAGGAGCCACTGGGGACTTATCCTAAACCTCAAATATACTCGACCTAGTCAGTGCATGATGGATAGTTCAAGAAGAAAGTGTGTAGTCTACATCTTCTTAAATGAAGTCGACATTGGGTAGCTTACCGGCTATGCAATAAGGCCTACCAAATTGACAAGGCACTCATTGGTTTGCAATGGTCAAATTAGGAAGAAAGCATGATGACTCACATCTGCCAGACAAGTGACCACTAGGGTGACACACTAATAAGGTAGCATATCGGCCCGACCTAGAGCAGTTAATGAGTGAGTGCCACGGAGGGCTTTCTCCCACATCAAAATAGCTCAATATAAAAGATATGTGTTCATTTGTGTTGTGAAAGAAGGAATATGATGCTGCTTGGGTTCTCTTACACCTACCCTAAACACGAAGAAGAATGGATGAAATGGCACCGTTGGGGAAATCCTGACTCCACCAAGAAAGGATGTCGCTTGGGTTTTCTTACACCTAACTTAGTTGTACTAGTCAAAATAGGATGCCTCTTGGGTTCTCTTACACCTAACCTAGTAGCATTGGAGGATCATTTGTAGTTTGTATTTGTGTTGTGGAGGGATAAGATGCCGCTCAAGTTTTCTTACACTTACCCTAAACATGTCGTGGTAGATTCACAAGCGAAAGATATTTTTAACACAAAAGAGATGAAATTTGATATGAAAATAAGTTTTATTGATGATTATTTTCAAATAATGTTTATGGATAGCATTTCTTTAAGTAAAGCCCATTGATTGGAAGCATCAGGCTCTCTCTATTATAATTTATAAATTGATAAGATCCTCCTTTGTAGGCCTTCTCTATGGAAAAAGGGTCTTCCCAAGTGGGTTCAAACTTGCCTCTCATCTTTCGATGGGCAACAATTGGTCTCTTTAGAGCTAAAACAAGCTCTCCTACTTGAAAAGATCTAGGATGGACCAACTTGTTGTGAGCTTGAATCATTTTGGCTTTGTACAATGCGAGATTCTGGCATGCCCGGAGGTGTCTCTCCTCCAATCCTTCAAGCTCTTCCAACCACAACTTGGCATTCTACTCCATTGTGATCTTACTACCCACTGATATCCTTATTGATGGGAGTTAAACTTCTAATGGTAGAACGACTTCAGACCCATACACTAAGGAGAAATGGGTAGATTGAGTTGGAGTTATGTATGTGGTGCGGTAAGCCCACAAGGCTTCAACTAACTACTTATGCCACTATCGCTTGTTATCGTCGAGTGTCTTCTTCAGTATTTGGATGAGGGTTTTGTTGAATGCTTCTGCTAGATCGTCTATCCTTGGGTAATAGATGGTAGAATATCTTTAATCTATGTTGTGTCTTTGGGCAAAGCTGTTGATTTTAGTGATCTGGAATGTAGTACCATTATCAGATATAATTCATCGAGGCACCCTGAACCTATATATGATATGATTCCTAGAAAATTGGAGGTCATGTTGAGTTATGACCTTTCTAAGTGGGCTTACCTTCGCCTACTTGGAAAAGTAGTCGGTGGCAGCTATAATGAACTGGTGATCCTTGGAAGAAGGAGGATCGATTGGACCAACTATGTCGGTACCCCCAACACTCAAATGGCCATGAGGCCAATGTAAGATGTAGAATGTTGGGTGGTTGATGTAGGACCACACCGTGTACCTGACATTGGTGGCATCTTCTAGCTACATCTATGCAGCCTGTGATCATCAAAGGCTAGTAGTATTCTACTCTTTTGATCTTAGCTTTCATCTTAGGACCGAATTGATGCACTCCACATAAACCTGAGTGTACCTCAGTCACGATCCTACGAGCTTCATGTTTGTCCAGACAATGTAACCACACATGATTAAAAGACCACCGGTACAAGGTATCTCCTAAAAGAGTAGAGGAAAGGGCTCTCTGCTTCCCCTGATGTGCTAGTGACTTCTCTTGAGGTAGTTTTCCAGTATGTAGACAATACATGAATCATTGACTCCAATCTGACTCATCATCCTTCTTGGTAATGGAAACCTCCCCTTCAAGAGAGAATCTCTCAATGAGTTCAGTATCAACAAGGGATAAGACTTGTCTATGTTGGACCCTTATTGGAATGGACTCATCTTCCAGACATGCCAACTCTTTGGTAAGCTTGGCTAATGCATCTGCTACTGCGTTCTCTCCTCAAGGAATCTTGAAGATGGTAACCTCTAGGATTTGAACCAACAACTCCATGGTGTACTTATGGTAATGATGGAGCTTAGGCTTTAGAACATTGTAGAACCTAGTGATTTGGTTGATGACAAGCTAAGAATCCCCGACGATGTTGATACTCTGGATGTATAGTGTAATGACTAACTCCAGATTAGTAATCAGAGCCTCATATTTGGCTTCATTATTGGTGCATGGGTTGGACAGATGATACGAGAATATCATCACATCATGGAGTTAGGAGAACTATTCCTACCCTTGCCTTTCTTGGAAGAGTAGATCATGGTTCTTCTCCTTTTTGAAAGGAAGTCGCACCATCAAAATACATCTACCAATGGTGAATGCTAGTGTCCCCTAAGTTTATAATTTGTTCATCGGGGAGGTCATCACTAAGCAGAGAATTAGCAGGAAGTGAGTGTGCTGCTAAGAAATCTGCTAGTGCCTATACTTTCATTGCACGAAGGGGTACAAATGTGATATCAAACTGTGATAAAATCATGGACCAATGTGCCAACCGTCCGGATAGCATTGGTCGTGTCATGAGATATTAGGGATTGACCCCGAGATCGATTCACCTTATAAGAAAGAATGTAGTGTCAGAACTTTGGGATGCAAAGATTAAAGCTGAAGTGCTTTTCAATAGGTAGGGTAGTTTGCTTCTAGGAATTAGATGATGACGAGGTAGTAGAGAGCATATTTTTCCTTCATCATTGGTTTGAGCCAACAAAGTGCCAAGGGAGTCATCTAATACAGTGGTGTAGAGGATCAACGACTTGCTCAGGGGTTGCTAGAACTGGCGGCGTCATCAAGTAGTGCTTGATGTCTTTAGAGGCATGTTGGCACTTATCATCCCACTTGAACTTGGAATCCTTTTTTACAAGTGTTGAGAATGGTTGGCATCTTTATGATAGGTTGGATATGAAGCATCTTAGATATTCCAACTGCCCTTGAAATGATCTGAGTTGAGTTAGACTTTTAGGGGGTGGCATTTCTAAGATAGCCTTGATCTTCTCCAGATCGATCTCTATTCCTTGATGTTGGACAACAAACCCAAGAAATTTCCCTGAAGCTACTCTAAATGCACACTTCAAGGGATTTATTTTGAGGTTAAATTGTCTTAATCATTTAAAAACTAATCTCAAGTTGAAGTGATGGTCTTCCATTTCTTTATTTTTGACTATAAGATCATCAACATAGCATTCAACTTGATGATGAATGAGTTCTTTGAAGATCCGAGTCATGGCCCACTTGTATGTAGCATTGACATTTTTAAGGACAAAAGGCATGACCTTATAATAATAGATTTCGATCGGGGTTCAAAAAGTAGTATTTCTTTCATTCTTGGGGGCCATCTTGATTTGGTTGTAGCCAGATGACCCATCCATAAAAGAGAATACTGCATGAGATGAGGTGATGTCCACCATAAATTCTGATATAGAAAGTGGAAATTCATTCTTTGGACATGCATTATTTAAATCCCTTAAATTAATACATATGAAAATTTGGCCATTCTTTTTCTTAAATGGGATGACACTAGCTAACCAGGTAGGATATTTTTCTTTCCTGATAAAGCCAGTATCGATCAATTTCTTAATTTTAGAAGTAGCCTGGTGTTCAATGTCTAATCACATGCATCTAAGAGCTTGCTTGATAGGGTTAGCATTCTATTACTAGTTTGTGGACTACTACATCAGGAGATAAATCGAGCATTTCTTCATAACTCCATCCAAAGCAGTCCTTAAAATTAACTAATAGCCTAACTAAGTCATTGGTTTCTTCTTCATTCAACATGGAGCTGATGTATGTCGGACGTGGATTATCTTCAGTTCCTAAGTTGATCTCTTTAAGTTCATCGATGGTTGATCTGATTTCTTCTTTGAACTCTGACAGTGCCTCTTTGACTTCAAGCTCATTTGGGTCATCTAAAGTTTCTAAACATACCTCCTCATAAGAGTTAGCATGATTTGAGAATAACCTATCATACCCCAAATGTGTGGTGATGACTAGGTAATGGTTGCCATCTTCGACTGGACCCACTATGCCAATTTCCTGCCTTGATTGAGAATATCTGCTTTGGTTATCCCATAATCTTTCAAAGTATTCTGACCTGTGTTTAGACCAAGTATGTGGGATTAATCCTTCTTTGCTAAGTTAAGAACACAAGGCGAATACCTATCAAAAAGAAATTGTATTAAATCTTTATATGAATTATCATCAAGTTCTACATCGGCCTCTTGACTTGAGGATGATACTCCCAACAAAAATCTCTTTGGCGACATTGACCGGATGACTTGGGGGCCTCCTTAACTACTAAACCTTCAATTTTCTAGAGAGAAAGTGAGGTCAGAGCTAAGATTCCCAACTATTATTTTGTTATTCTATGTAATAGTGATTCAGATACATTCATGCTTTGCTTGGAGGTCTGGTCTTCATCGTTGTCTAGCTTGAATGTCACCTCCAAAGGGACTCACTGAGAGGGGTTGGTCGTGCTAACCTGTGATGTTTTATTTTCAAATTGGAATTGAAAAATGCATGTTGGGACACCATTAGATCCGTAATAGGGTGATCGGGTGTAATATTAAGGAATGATGTACTATCTCATAGAAGCCACCATCCTACAATGGACTTAATCACCTAATAAGGACTCCTAAAGACAATGGGTCTTTGAATGTACCAGAGATCTTTCCCCTACTTTACATGGAAAAGCAAAGTAGAGTTTATTTTAAATCGGGTGCATTAAGTTTTTTATGGAGGCAAGTCCCCATAGTTAATTACATCTTAAAGAATGAGATTCCTTAAGAATACTCTTGATTAAGGTAAATGATCATTGTCTCTAAAGATTTCAAAGATTGGACTATCAAAAAATTAGTTATTTTTGGAAAAATCAAATGGGATTGATTAACAGGAGGGAGTTATTATTGAAACCAAAGGGGGATGAGTAGGGGATGCTAATGATACCAAGAAACTTAGTGAGCATCTCAAACTATCCTATGGTTGGGCTTTATATTTTTAAAATTTGAGAAGAATTATATGTTTGAGTTGACTTTTTATTTGAAATATAGGGCTTACAATTCCATAATACAAATCATGAAAATGCCTAAGAGGTGAGAATTTATGCTTGTAGCTCGCAAAGGAAAATAACAACCTCGGATCCTAAATCTAGGGTGCTTTGGCGAGGGCCAAAGCATGAACTAAATCTAAGGAGAAAATGGGTACATGGTTTACCACCATAAAAGAGGATAAACCACCCAACTATTGGACTTACAATCTCCTAGGGGTGGTCGCCAACTAACCCCTCCTATGATTTTAAATGCATGCACGCAAATCTTAATCTTTGCAAGATAGCTAGGCTATTGCTTATTTAGAAAGAAGACTAAGTCCTTAAACACACTCCTTAAGAAACTACATCATGAAGGGCATGAATAATGACTTAAACTAATGCAAAGTTTGTTAAGTTTTATTTTGTTTTTAGGAAATTTTTATTTGACATAGGCCATAGGATTTCATATGCCTAATACATGAGAAGATTGATTATGGGCCAAAATAAAGAAGGAGGTGTGTTTCCACCATGGCTCTCAAAGGTTAAGCCATTTTCTCTAGCAAATGTGGAAGCCCTCCGTTAGCAAGAGTGAAGCAATATGTTTTATGCATGATATGAGACATACAACATCCAGCTAGGGGGTGGTTCCTAAATCTTTTATTATCTTGATTTATATCCTAGGCTTTAGGTGAGGTTATGAGTTGTTAAATTTAATGTGAGTTGATTAATTAGATAGAAAATTTATTTTTTCCCTAAGACTGTAATTGCATCCAGGCCATTCATCAAATAATGAAGAAACTAGGAAGATCATTCCATGCTAATTGTGCAATCATAAACAAAACATCTATCAATTTATAAAATTAGTGCAAAAGAATAAGAGGCCAATGTGGTCGGGCTCCACCGCACAAACCCAAAAAGAAAAATGGGTAACTGAGCTCTACCCTTATACAACTCGAATTATAATTGAATGATTACAATCAAAAAGGAATTCATGTTATGGGGGTCTTCATTCTTCATTCTTTGTTCTTCATTTCTTCCTTTCTTCACTTCATTCTTTCTCTTGGTTTGTCTTGGGATGTAGTTTGCTCCAAGGCTTCACATGATATATATGACATGATCTTATAACCAATGTTCACCTTAATTCCCCATAACATTAATTCCAAATTTTAATTAAAAAATTTACGTCAAAATGGAAAAGATAAATCTAATAAAACTTGCAAAATAAATATTAGCTAAACATACCACACAATCCCAAGTAGTTATATGAATAAATTGGACTTAGCACCCTACACATGGGTAACCAAGTCCACCCATCCTAATTTGGATCATGCTTAGGGTTATAAGCAACCTACGTAGCAAAAGCATTTATATTTATATTACAATGCCCCTTAAGCACAATCCCAAGACATGATTAGGCTAAGATCTTCCTATCATCCATTCTATGCACATGCACCCTAACATCCAGTCTAAAAAAAAATTACTTCACAAAATAAAATCAAGCATCAAATCATGCACCGCCCTAACATAGAGCTAGAAATGGTGACTTAGCCTAATGTGTGTGCCATTTAAGGCTTGTGTGGCATGTCTTAGCTATGCTTTAAGGTTGGAATTTCCTAAGTGTGAAGGGTTCAATTTAGAGGATGGTTTCATTTTAAGTGATTTAGTTGATTTGTCAATTTTAGTTGATGATTTGATTTGGTTTGAATGAACTTACACTTAGTTACTAAATGTAATGAAGAGAAGAAAAGAGAAGAGAACTTCTTTCATCCCTACCTTAAGACAATTCTAAGGTAGATTCATTAATGATTTTTCTTTAGTGCATGTTTTATTATGTTTTAATTAACCCTAAGTTTATACTTGCTCTAAATAGCCCTATTCAATAAGAAACCTACACCAGGGGTGTAAGGTACAAGACCTACTTGGGGCTAATTAAATTCCTCCAACCCCAGGATGTCCAAACTAATATACCACTTTTCTTAAATACATGTGCATGTACAAAAAATAAATGAATGGAAAAGAGTGATGCAAAAGTTCATGTTTGTTTGTTTATTTATTTTTGGTTATGCAATTTATATGCACAAATGTGAAGGTCCTTCTTAAATGATAACATAGTAATGAATAGGAGTGTATTTAAGCAAGTGTTGTGTTCTTTTCAAATGAACTATACACTTTGCAAATCCTATTCAAAACTATGCTAAAAGAGAAGAGAAAGAAAGTCACATAATGCACATCTTATATTATACTCACATGCAAGCTTATAAGTAATTATAGGTAGCATATCTTTCATTTGTAATGTTTGGTTTATAAGTTTACAAATAATTTGGATTTAATTGTGATAATAGCCATTCATATTCTTACTTTAGCCAAAATATGCAATTTGACATAAAAGAAAACATTTCATTTTAATTTGATTCTTCAAAAGACATGAATGCATGATTTTCATATGACATACACATTTAGCATGCTAGGAAAAAAAATAAATTGATTAAAGCATGTAAATTCATTCATCCTAATTAATTCCTAAAGACAATCCTATGGAATAAGATTATTTAAAGTGAATCAAAGTTGGTTTAAGGAAATTTTGATTTTGTTTTGAGTTTGATTTGAATTTAGGAAATGTGAGAAGGTTTGCTGATCCTAACCCATCTCCCACATGTGTGTGTTATTTTATTTTAGTTTTTAGAACCATTAGATTGATTTTATAGTTTGTTTAGGTTAAGGTGTAAATTAAGTTCATTAATTACCCCTTACCTACACCTCCTTAACATAATTATTCAAATAATTGTGAGCCAACATATGATATGCAACCACATTATATTTAAATCAGTAATGCACCCTAAGAAAGAAAGGGCCTAATGCAATTGGCTCACAATTATTGATTAATTAAGCTAAGGGGCTTAATTAAGTACTTTCATAACCCTTCCCACACATATAGGTTGGATTTGATTTCCTTAAGTTTACTTAGGTTAATGAACCCCTAAGTATCTACCCAAGGAAGGATAGATTATGTGAATAAGTTGATTTTAAAATTTTGATTAATTAAGCCATTTAATAAAATGATTAAACTATTTAATTAATTTACACCTTAATTAGATTTTTATCCAAATAAAATAAACTTAGGGGCAAAGATTTGAAAGAACTCCTAATCTCATTCCCTAAGTCCATTCACTATTTTAAGATAATTAATAAACTTAATTAATGAATTTATCACTATTTAATATGTTAATTAATCATTTAATTAATTAAGAGTATAATTAGAAGTGAATCAAGTAATTACCCCAATTAAGCCAATACTAAATTTCAAGAAAATCATGGGAGGTAGGTCATCCCATTAATCAACCTTAGGAAGTTCAGAATTAATTACTAAAGTAATTATGGAGTAATTAACATAATTAGATTCCCAATAATTATGTGCTCTCAACCATCGAGGTAGCTTCGTCTAGTGGAGACAAAGCCCTATTGAAGGTTTGAGGGTTTGAGGTTGAGTAGATCCTCCAATTGGCCAAACTCCTCCTCCTAGGCTTGCGACTTTGGTCTAGCTCCCTCCTCCCATGCCTTGGAAGCTTGGGAGAAGCTTCAGATGAACTTGATTGGGTCCTCTGAGGGTGCTTGCAAGAGCAATTGGCTTTTGGTTGAATGATGGATGAGTTGGAATTTTCAATGAGCTCCTCTATTTTCAGCTTGAAGAAATCAAGAATGGAGATTTCGAAGTAGGTTGAGGAAGCTTCGAGGAACTTGGAGAAGCTTACTCTGAGTTTTTATAGCTCAATTGAGTGTGAATGAATGCAAATAAAATGAAATTATGGGGAGTATATCTCCCCTAGAAGGATCCGACGATCATGAACTTCCCTTCCATTTTTGATCAATTGATTAGATTGATTGAGTTTGTTAGGTCATTTTGGATGCCATGTGATTCGATTTTGGCAGAGGGGAGTAGTGGAGGAGTTTCCATGTGTTAAATGAGGTGTGGGAGGTGATCCCATGTGCTCATTTTGAGTGGGGTGGTCGATTTTGGCCTTGGGTTGGGTTTGGCTGACCCAAACCTATTGGATCATGTGCACCACACTCAAGTTCAACAAGTGATTTGGAATGAACTTGACCCATCAGTTTCAATCAATTTGGTTTCGATCAAGTTTTACACATTTTGACTTTTTAGGTCAAGTTGGGTCAACTTGGGTCAAGTGGCCAATTGGGCTAGGTTAGGCTCAAATGATGACTTGGTCAAGTTCAAACCTTGATCATGAAATAGTTTTGATCAATGGTTTCAATCAATTTGGCCTAAGGTGGATTTTGGCTAGTTTAGGTTTCATTTTGGCTAAGTGTGGACTTGGTCAACTCTTAGGTTTGACTTAGTTTGACCCAATTTGAGTGATTGATCATCTCATGATGATTGTTGCTCATAATGTGAGGCTTAGGTGGGCTTAGTTCAATCCAATTTTTGTAGGATTAGAATTTAGCTGAAAAAGGTACTTTAGGTCACTTTGGGTCAAGTAAGCCTAAGTGGGTCAATTGACTTGATCAAGGCTTGAAAAGTTTGGTTGAACTCACATATGGACTTATGATTGAAATATAATCCATTTGCAAGTGATTTGGAGTCAAATGGGTTTTGATTCATTTGGCAATTTCAAGTTCAAAGGGTGAACATGAGTTTGATTTGGGTTTGAGTTTTGAATTTAGTTTTGGTTTGATGATTGAAGTTTATGTTTATATTTGAATTCATCATGATTGAAGGATTGATTGAATCATGAAGAAAATCCAAAGATTTGGATTGATTTGAATTTGGTTTGGCTAAGTTCAAGAATTTGACCTAAAGGGTTAGGTTGAATTTTGATTAGATTTGGGTTAGAATTTTGGATTTAGTTTTGGGTATTTGAATTTATATTTCATTTATATTTGTGAATATAAATGAGAATATTAATGGGTTATGAGAAAAACTTTAGAATTTGAATTGATTTGGATTTTATTTGAGCTAAGTCCATAAGGTGAAATCAAAGGGCTTAGAAAAGATTTTTGAATTTGGAATTCAATCATGGGCTTCAATCATTTGGAATTGATTCATGAGAAAATCCATTGGAATTATTTTAAGGTTTGAGAAAATTAATTAAGTTGGAATTGATTTGAGATTTTCTTTGGAATTGGTTTGAGTTTGAAGTTGAATTGATTTGGAGTTTGATTTGAATTGATCTGGAGTTTGACTTGAAAGAAGAAAGTGAGGATTTGGTTCAAGCTATAGGGTAGGCAAATTTTTCTAACACCCCTAAGGCATGATCTATTCCTATGGCTAACTCTTCTAAGTCTCTATGGTTAGGTTGAGTGTTCACCTAATCACTAGAAGTGTCTTAGGACTAAGGAACTCTAAGTGTCTAAGAGAAGTCCTATGTCTAAGGTAGAGAGGTTGAGAGCTCATTCCAAACATGAAGTCAATAAGTTGCTAAGGATGTAATCCAAATAAAGTTCCTGTAGGGGAGGGCCGCTAAGGGCTTTATCCAAAACCCTGGAGAAGATAATGTCTATAAGTATTCAGTGGCCAACTCAAGGAGAAAGCTTGGGGACTCATATCTGCCAAGAGTGGTGTATCCATCGGGTGACTCGCTATCAGCATAGCAAACATCAACCAACCTAAGGTGCCTGTTAGTTTACGACAATTGGCCTAGAAGGAAAGCATTGGGGACACACATCCTCCTATAGCAGAATTAATTGTCGGGATAGTCTGTCTTCAGCTTGACAGGTGTTATCCGATCTAAGGTGATTACTGAGTGAATGCCACTAGGGGACTTATATCAACTTAGAAGTAGTCAAGAGGAAAGGAGCCACTAGAGGACTTATCCTAAGCCTCAAATATACTCAACCTAGTCAATGCATGATGGCTAGTTCAAGAAGAAAGCGTAGGTTTACATCCTCTTAAACAGAGTTAACATGAGTAGCTGTGAGAGTGAGGTCAACAAACTAACAAGGCACTGGATTGAATGGTCAAGTGGAAGAAAAGCAGGACTGATCCGCTGACAAATGACCACTAGGGTGAAACACTAGCAAGGTAGTATGTATGCCTGACCTAGAGCAACTAATGAATGAGTGCCATAGGGGGCTTGCTCCCACATCAAAATAGCCCGAGACAAAAGATATGTATTTGTTTGTGTTTGTGTTTGAAGAGGATAGGATGCCACTTAGGTTCTCTTACATATATCCTAAAACATGCTTAAGAGTTGATGAAATGGTTCCACGAATGGTAGTTGTGATTCCACCAAGAAAGGATGTCGCTTGTGTTCTCTTACACCTAACTTAGTTGTGCTAGTCGAAATAGGATGCCTCTTGGGTTCTCTTACACCTACTCTAGTAGCGTCAGGGAATCATGTTCAATTTGTTTTCATTTTATGAATAAAACATATGATGCCTCTTAGGTTTTCTTATACCTACCCTAAAACACATCATGGAGAATTCACAAATGAGCAAATAATGCTTCAAAAGAAGAGAAAAATTTGATGAATTGGAATGAAAATTTTGAAGATAATTATTTTCAAACATGATTTTATTGGTAGTATTTCTTCAAATAGAGCCCATTAATTGGAAGCATCGAGTGTCCCCTTCATAATCAATATGTTGATAAGATCCTCCACGGTAGGCCTTCTCTATGACAAAAGGGTCTTCCCAAGTGGGTTCAAACTTACCTCCCATCTTTTGATGGGCAATAATTGGTCTCCTTAGAACTAAAACAAGCTCTCATACTTGAAAAGCTCTAGGGTGGACTAGCTTATTGTGAGTTTGAATCATCTTGGCTTTGTACAACTCGAGGTTCTGGCATGCCCGTAAGCATCTCTCCTCCAAGCCTTCGAGTTCTTCTAACCGCAACTTGGCATTCTACCCTATAGTGATTTTACTACCCATTACTATCCTTAGTGATGGCAGCTGAACTTTTGATGGTAGAACAGATTCGGACCATACACTGAGGAGAACGGGGTAGATTGGGTTGGAGTTCTATATGTGGTGGTATGCCTACAATGCTTCAACTAGCTGCTCATACCACTATCGTTTATCATCATCAAGTGTTTTCTTTAGTATCCGGATGAGAGTTTTGTTGAATGCTTCTATTAGGCCATTTGTCCTGGGATAGTAGATAGTGGAGTATCTTCAATCTATACTGTGTCTCCTAGCAAAGCAGTTGATTTTGGTACTATTGAATGCAATACCATTATCGAATATAATTCATCGAGGCACCCCGAACCTATATACAATATGGTTCTTGAAAAACTGAAGCACATGCTGAGTTATGACCTCTCTGAGTCGGATCGGCTCCACTCACTTAGAAAAGTAGTCAGTGGCAACTAGAATGAACTGGTGACCCTTGGAAAAAGGATGATCGATATGACCGAATCGATACCCTTCAAATAGGACCACATCGTGTACCTAACACTGATGGCATCTCCTAGCTAAATCCATGCAGTCTGTAATCATTGAAGGCTAGTAGTATCCTATTCTCTTGATCTTTTCTTTCATCTTAGGGCTAGATTGGTGCACTCCTCATAGACCTGAATGTACCTCGGTCACAATCTTACAAGCTTCATCTTTGTCTATACAATGTAGCCACATTTGATCGAAAGATTGTCTACAAGGTGCCATCCATAAGAGCATAGGAGAGAGCTCTGCTTCATCTGATGGGCTTGTGATTTATCTTGAGGTAGTTTTCCAATGTTTAAATAATCTATTAATGGTTTCCTCCAATCTAGCTCCTCACCTTTATTGGCAATGGCAACCTCTCCTTCAAGAGAAAGTCTCTCGATGAGTTCAACGTCAATAAGGGATAGGACTTGTCTACTTTGGAGCCTTATTGGAATGGACTCATCTTTCGAACATGCCAATTTCTTGGCGAGTTTGGCCAAAGCATTTTGTACTATGTTCTCTCCTCGAGGGACCTTGTAGATGATGACCTCAGGAATTTAGGCCAACAGCTTCATGGTGTACTCGTGGTAGTGAGGAAGCTTAGGTTTTAGAACCATATAAAATCCAACAATCTGGTTGATGACCAACTGAGAATCCCCATTGATGTTGATGCTTTTGACACACATTGTAATGGCTAACTCCAGATCGACAATCAAAGCCTCATACTCAGCTTTGTTGTTGGTGCATGGATCGGAGAGATAGTATGAGAATCCCATCAAATCATGGTCTGGAGTTAAGAGATATATTCCTACCATGGCTTTCCTGGAAGAGTAAATTATGGTTCTTCTTCTTTTTGAAAGGAAGCCACACCATCAAAATACACCACCCAGTAGCGATCATCAACCTCCCCCATGTTCATGATTTGTTCATCAGGAATATCATCACTAAGCAGAGAATCAGTAGGAAGTGGGTGTGCTGCTATGAAATCCACTAGTGTCTGTCCTTTCACAACATGGAGGGGTACGAATGTAATATTGAACTGTGAGAGAATCATGGACCAACATGTCAACCATCCTGATAATGTCAGTCATTTCATGAGATACTGCAGTGGATTGATTTTCAAAATCAAGTTCACACCTTGAGAAATAATATAGTGCCATAGCATTTGGGATGCAAAGATTAAAGATAGGCAATGTTTTCAATAGGTGGGTAGTTTGCTTCAACAGGGATCAAACGATGACTCAGGTGGTAGAGAGCATTCTACTTCCCTTCGTCATTGGTTTGGGCCAACAAAGCACCAAGGGAGTCATTCAATGCAGCAGTGTAGAGGATAAGTGGCTTTCGATGATAGGGCTACTAGCTGGCTTCACCAAATACTATTTGATGTCTTCAAAAGCATGACACTTGTCATCCCACTTGAACTTATCATCCTTTTGATAAGTGCTAAAAGTTGCATCTCCCTAATATATTGGAGATAAAGCACCTTGATAACCAACCCTTGGAATGATCAAAGTTGGGTTAAACTTTTAGGGGGTGTCATGTCTGAGATAACTTTGATCTTTTTTATCTCTATTCCCGGTGTGGGAACAATGAACCCAAGGAACTTTCCTAAAGCTACTCTGAATGCACACTTCAGGGGGTTCATTTTGAGGTTGAATTGTCTTAACCATTCAAAACTGCTCTCTAGTCAAAGAGATGGTCTTCCTTTTCTTTCTTTTTGACTACTAGATCATCAACATAGCATTCAACTTGATGATGAATGAGTTTTTAGATCGAGTCATGGGGTATATAGTAGCATTTTAAGGCTAAAGGCATGACCTTATAATAATAAATTCGATCGGGGTTCAAAATGTTTCTTTCATCCTCGGGGCCATCTTGATTTGGTTTAGCCAATGACCCATCCATAAAGAATAATACTGCATGAGATGAGGCGATGTACACCATTAATTCTGGTATAGGAAGTGGAAATTCATCCTTAGGATATGCCTAATTTAAGTCCCTAAAATCGATGCATATATGAATTTGGTCATTCTTTTTTTTAATTGGCATGACACTAACTAGGTACGGTATTTTTCTCACTGATAAAGCCAGTATCGATTAGTTTCTTGACTTCAGAAATGACCTATTATTTGATTTTTAATCGCATGCATCTAGGAGCTTGCTTGATAGGGTTAGCATTAGAGTCTATTGCTAGTTTATGGACTGCTACATCAGAAGATAATACGGGCATCTCTTCATAGCTTCATGCAAAGAATCCTTAAACTCAGTCAATAGCCTAACTAAGTCATTAGTTTCTTCTTCATTCAATAAAGAATTGATTTATGTAAGGCGTTGATCTTCTTCTATCTCAAGGTTGATTTCTTTGAGCTTTGTCAATAGTTGAATGGATTTCTTCTTCAAATTTTAGGTGCATCTTTGATTTTATAATCATCAGATCATCTAAAGTTTCTAAACACACTTCCTCATAGATAGTGTGGTTTGAGAAGATCTTATCAGACTCTAGATGATTGGTGACAATAGCGGTAACCATCATTGTTCATTAGATGCGAATCTAATCGTCTTTTATTCATCCATGCCTTTGTTGTTCCATAGCTTCTTGAAATACTGACTTGTGCGGACCATGTATAGGAATTAAACCTTTCTTAAGATTATGAACACAAGTGGTACTAATCAAAAGGTAATTCCATTAAATCTTTATATGAATTATCCTCAAGTTCTACATCAACTTACGGACTTGAGGATGATGATCCTAATTTCTTTGGTTTGACATCCATGAAAATCTAGGGGCTTCCTTAACTACTAAACCTTCAACTTTTGAGAAGAAAAGGTTAGAGCTAAAGTTCCCAACTCTGCCTAATAGTTTTACATAAACGATTGAATACATTTGTGTTGTGCTTGGAGAGCTGACCTTCATCACTATCAGTGTCACCTTCAATGAAACCCAGGGGTTGGTGGTGTGCTCATGAGACTCATCCTCAGCTAGATTCTAAGTCTATGAATAGCAGAGTACCTATGAACTAGAACATAACCCCAGTGGTGGCCAGGGGTCTTCCTCTCATTTCTCCTCTACCTCACACTTTGGTGGGTCATGTCATCCTACCCATATGTCCATATGGTGGAATGAACTGTCGGTGGAATGTAACATGCAGCTCTACCTCTTCATTGGTGCCTCTTTCTCACTCACTTGTACTTTCCATTTTCTTTTTTTTTTTCTTTTTCTTTCTCTTCTTTTTCTTTTTATTTTGTGCTTGAATTTTGACCAAGTTCATGAGAATAGGCATTTTGATTTTGAGGAAGATAGTAGGTCGCATCTTCATATATCTCGACCTCTCTAATTGAAAATGGCTTTTCATCTCCTTTGACATAATATTCGATTCTATCTCTTTGAAACTTGATGCACTAATGAAGGGAAGATGGAATCATCTTATTCTTGTGTATCCAAGGCCTATCGATCAAAGTAGTGAATGATGTATTCGAATCAATTATATATAACTGGGCTTCAGTATTCCAGTCACCTATTTTCAAAGGTAACACTATGGAGCCTAAAGCCTTCTCACTCTGTTCATTGAATCCTTTCAATATCATCTGATCTCCTGAGAGTGGAGATGTTAATATTCAAATAGATAAGGGTTTTCAAGCTCATAATGTTCACTAATGCACCTAGATCAACTAAAATCCTTGAAAGTCTAAATCTGCCCATATGTATATGTAGGGGATGTTTGTGCTCCATGTCCCCTAGAGGAAGGTCTTCATCGGTGAATGTGACTCCCTGGGCTTCTCTTGAATAATATACCTCCTCTCCAACATGGGTCTGAGCATATTTTTTAATTAAAGGTCTTGATTAATGATTCCCTCATCTCTTTGGATAAGATAAGGGCATCATATATGATTAGTTTAGCTAGAAACTATCTTAGGTTAGCGAGGACATTGTAATCAACTCTGGGCTAATCCTCCACAAGCATACCCATGGGTGGAGCATCCTATGGAGGGGCTTCTTGCTTGTTGGTACCAATGACTTATTTTCCCTTATCTTGAGGTGCTGCCTAGGAGGTAGAACCTTGCCACTACAAAGGTTAACTTGGTGACCTCTTTGGTGGGTTAGAAGATTCTACATCATCACCTACTTATAGTTTCTCTAGGTCAGATGATTCCAAGTTTATCTCAAGAGGTGAACCCATAGTATTTAGAAAAGGAAAGTCCATTTCTGAATAAGAAAAGGATGATCAGAGTTGTTATTATTATTGTTAAAACTTGAAGATTTTTTTTAAAAGAGTAGAGTTAGACAACCCATCATAAATGACACAGATGTAATTCAAACTAGCTTTATTACTCGATTTCTTAGATTTAGAAGGAGGTATATAGTAGAAATCTAGTAAAGTAAATGGGGTGAGGGATTTGATGCGTTCATCCACCGATACAAGATGTCTACTAGAAGAAGAGCTAGCTGAAGTAGAAATTTTGATTGAAGTAGTAGCTGCAACAATGGAATGGAGGTTGGGCTCAATGGTGGTTGCAACTTGCTTATCCCAAGTAGTATGGACACTTTGCGAGCTCCTACTTTCCTCAAGTTGTCTTTCACAACTTGCGAACCATCCTTGATGTTGGAGGTTGAGTTGCCTCAGGCACCTGCAAGGAAAGTTTCTTGATTTTAGAAATAATCATTTTAGAGGTTCGGGATAAAGAGATATCCCAACCTTCTTTTATTTTGAGAGGATCACATGTATCCCCAATGATTACCTAATAACAAATGGTTTGTTCCACTAGATATTCCTTAGGGATTACTATAGCACGACTTGTATATGCTCAAGCTTAAATGTAAAGCAATATCCAAAACATGGCTAGCATGTGGTAGGGGAAAAGTTATGATCATTACTCACTTCCTCCTTTTAGGCTCGGGTAGCTAAAAATCAAGTTTCTTTAAGAGGTTCTTAAAGATTTTCCTAACTACCTCTCTCTTAAATAAATAAGTTTTGTTTAATTTATCCAAAAGAGTAGGTGGATGATAGCTACCTAGGGACGGGTATGTGTACCACCGAGTATGGTATGAGGAGGAGGTGGCGAGGCCATGGAGGGCTCATGGCGATAGGATGGTGGTGGGTAAAGGAGGTGGAAGTGATGGTTGTGGAGCTCAAAGTCTCTCATACTGATCTCTGGCCAATTGCTTCCCTTTGTCCAATGCTACTACTGCCCCTAGCTTTTTTTCATAGGCTTTCTGCCACTTTGACTTTGATGACTGATCTTAAAAAGGCAATTATTTGGCCTCTCCTTGTAGGCTAGCCGCCTTGTTGATTAGCTTCTCAAATGTCTTGATGGTGAAACCTTTAAGCATGAAGGCGACTGGGCCATGAATATTCTTTAGCAGAATTTCAATAGCTTATTGTTGGGCGGTTTGTTCATGCTTAAATTGTGCCATCTAAGAATATAATCAATGAGGGACTCACCAGGTGTTGTTGTGCTACAATGAGATCACCCACAGTTACCCTTTTGAGCTCTAGCAAACCTCTTAATAAAGAGTTGCTCCAACTCAACAAAAGTCTTCACTGAATCGTTGGGGAGTTCAGCATACCAATCAAAAGCTATGCCCACTAAACTGCTGACAAAGAGATGGAACGATAGTGCATCACACCACCAGCACTGCAACAGCTAGCCCTGAAGTGCATTATATGTTGGCGAGGGTTCCCATTGCCATAAAAGCTTTTGAAAGAAGGAGGCACAAAACCCTTAGAATATTGGATAGTTTCGAATTCCTCTGGGTAGGGTCTACCTTTATGATATTTCATCTTATACTTTTCATGGTTTAATATACAGAAGTATCTTCTATTCAACCACAACTACCCTGAACTCTGTGATCCAAGGAGGTGAACTCTTGGTTGTCAAGCTATAACACACCTGAGTCTTTCCAACAAATGCTTCTTTGGGATCAAACCTAACCTCACCACTTTACCAACCCAATCATACCCCTAAGTCTTCCTTCTTCTGGTGAGATCTCAACAGCGATATCATCCAGGGGTCAACTGCGGGCACAAATGATCCTGGTGACAGTGGTGGGATCATGCTCATGAGCAACATGACCTCCCCCTACAGAATACTTGATTGTGAGGGTTATGCTCATGAGAGGCTAAATGCTCATGGCTGTTAACTGCCATGGGTGGAGTGCTACTCCTAGGAGGATATATTACCATGAGGACAATGAAACTATCTCTTTCTGCCTCTGTTGCTTCTAAGACCATGATCTATTAAGGTGGTGGTGGTGATGGCACCACTATTCTGAGGTCACCTCCCTCTTCACCCACAAGTAGGAGGTCGGCGAGCTCGCCACCTCCTCATGGTGTAGATGAAATAGGATCTTTTGGTCGTAACCGGATCACCAATGGGGATTTCTTTTCCCCTAATGCTACCTTCATGGCTTTAGTTGGAACCATGGAAGATGGAACTTGTACGGTGGCGGGTTATGGAGTGAGTGTGTGATGGAGACAACATTGACTCTCTTGGGGCTTCCCATGATGGGTAGTACTAGTCAATAGAATACTGTCTGTGTGATCGGCATGGATAGTGCACCAATCGAGAAAATCTATGAGGGGGGAGGCTACTAACTGCTTGGCGTACCTTTGCCTCTCTCTGCTAGTAACATGAATAGATACACGGGCCTCTCTGGCCCTCTCCTGTTGGATATGCTCACCCGCACTACGAGGAATAATCGATCATAAATCAAATTGGGCACCAGACTCTAACCATCCATATGCCCCACCAACTCTGCATAGAACTGTCATGAGGCAGGCATACGACCTCCTCCTATCTATGGTAGGTGCCTCATAATGAACTACATGGGGAGGTGACACTGTGATCCTCTTAACATATTTGTCTCCATCAGATCCGAAAAGAGGATGGAACTTGTTCTGTGTAATCAAAGGAGAAACTACCCTAGGTGACTCCTCTGTGTGAGAGCTTCCATATCCTTGGCTATGTGATGTCACTTGATCTTGCGCTCTTGTGGCATTGAGTTCTTAGTGGAGTGGAGGAACTAGAAATGTAGGGTGACTATCCTAGCTAGAGTAGCCTTCCCATGGAGGAAGTGAGTGGGTACTATCCATGCTGGGATAATGGGAACGAACATGAGCACTAGAGCTTTGGCCACTGCGGGAACCTCCATCGCCTTCCTCTTCAGTGAGGGAAATTTAGAATATGAATGTATCTCAACATGGATGACTGGCTTCTGCCCAGTCACCACATTCCTACTGACGGTGGTGAGGGTTGCCCCCTCACAAGTGATCCTAATCCTCTCGAATCCTCAGCCAAAGTGTATCAGATGAGACAAATTAGTTTGTGGGAGGCTAACCCAATCTATGGCCAAATCCATCCCAAAGGGAAAGAAAACACATACTTCTGAGCATCCATTAGCATTGTACTGAATCTTGAGAAAAAGCTGACTAAGACTGAACTGGAACTCTACAATTATTGAAAACAAACTCACATCATATTTTCTGTCTTACTTTGCTTTAGGATTTGAACCCACACTCAAAAATTTGAATGTTAAGTGGGGCTCTTTGAATTTAGGAGAGAGATTTTGAATGAATTGGAGAAGAGATTTTGAATTTAGAATCCATTTTCAACAAATTTGTGTATGCTGGAAATGGGTTCAAATATTTTGAAGAGATTTTTGATGCTTCCATTGGTTCATATTTGAATTTAATTTTTATGTTTGGGGACTCTTTATTTAACAAATTTGAGTATGTTAAATAGAGGGTCAATTGATTTTGTTTGGGATTACTCATTCAATAATTTGGGTATGCTAAATGAGTTGTTTGAAAATAATTTTCTTCTGTTGCTTGTTTTCCCATGATGTGACTTAGCAAATTTGTGTATGCTTGATAAAGTCCAAATGATTTTTTGGTTTGATTTTCTTGAAGATGGAACATTTACTTAGCAAATTTGGGGTATGCTAAATAAAGTCCGTGTGTTTAATTTTTGTGTTTTGATTTTTAAAATGGGATCTTTACTTAGAAAATTTGTGTATGCTAAATAAAGAATCCAAATGTGTTTGATTTTTGTGATTTTGAAAAGAGGATCTTTACTTAGCAAATTTGGGTATGCTAAATAAAATTCAAATGTGTTTGATTTTTATTATTATTTTGTGTTACTTCTTTGAAAGGAGGGATTTCTATTTAACAATCATGGTGTGTTAAATGGAATCCAATTTATTTTTTTCAATTTTCTTTTTGAAAAATGAAACTCTCATTTGACAAATTTGGGTATGTCAAATGGAATTCCAATGTATTTTGATTTTCATGATTTTTGTAATGTAGATTTCCATTTAACAAATTTGGGTATGTAATATGGAAGTAAATTCTATTTTATTTTTCAAAGATGAAATTTATTTTTGTGTGTGATTATTCTTTCTTGAAAAGAAAGGAATTCCAACTTAACACATGTGGAATGTGTTGAGTGGAATTTCAAATGGTGCAATTTTATTTGAAAATAAAACCTCCATCCAACATATTTGGATATATTGAATGAAGAGGCTTATCTTCAAATTTGTACTTTTTGAAAAGAAATAAATACCAACTTCAACATATGTGAGATATATTGAAATGGAATTTCAATGTTAAGATATGATTATATTTGGAAATGAAATCTTCATTCAATAAATTTGGGTAGATTGAATGAGGGTGTTCATTTTCAAATATGTGCTTTTTGAAAAGATGATTTTTGATTTTGTTTAGAAATGAAATCTTCATTCAATAAATTTGGGTATATTGAATGAAGATGTTCATATGTGCTTTTTGAAAGATGATTCTTAACTTTGATTTTTGAAAAGATCCTACATGTAACAATCTTGAAGATTGTTAGATGAGGTTGAGTTATAAAAGTTTTTGTGGAAGTATTTTATTATGTAAACTTTTTGAAAAGTGCTTTTTGAAAAATGATATTTTTATAAAGGATTTATTCTTCTTTATTTTTGGAATGAGCTTTTACCTTACCATAAAGATGGTAAAAAAAAGGTCTTTTAGTCATCTATTTATTAAATTTTGTTTTCACCTATTGGGGGACCCAATAGGAGTTTTAAGACATGGAGTGAGATCCTAAAACCTAAAGGATGTTGGAAATAAACTAAGTACCAAAGTAAAATAAGGATAGTCTTGGACTCATATAAATACAAATCCACTATCGATACTTGGAGACAACGATCATTCACCAAAGACGGAGAGAGGAACTATCCCTAGCGGAGTCGCCAGAAAAATCTATGGTGTTTTATTTTTAAATTGGAATTGAAAAATGTGTGTTGGGACACCACTAGATCCGCAAATGTACTCATTAGGGTGATCGGGTGTAACATTGAATAATGATGTACTATCTCGAGAGGCAGAAGCCACCATCCTACAATGGACCTAATCACCTAATAAGGACTCGTAAGGACAATGGGTCTGTACAAGATCTTTCCCTACTTTACATGGAAAAAGTAAAGTAGGGTTTATTTTAAATCGAGTTCATTAAGTTCCCTATGGAGGCAAGCCCTCATAGTTAATTACATCTTAAGGAATGAGACTCCTTAAGAATACTCTTGATTAAGGTAAATGATCATTATTACCAAAGATTTCAAAGATAGGACTATCAACAAATTAGTTATTTTTGGAAAATATCAAATGGGATTGATCAATAGGAGGGAGTTATTATCGAAACCAAAGAAGGATGAGTAGGGGATGCTCATGATACCAGGAAACCTAGTGAGCATCCCAAACTATCCTATGGTTGGGCTTTATATTTTTGAAATTTGAGAAGAATTATATGTTTGAGTTGACTTTTTATTAGAATTCTAGGGCTTACAATTCCATAATACAAGATCATGGAAATGCCTAAGAGGTGAGGATTTGCTTGTAGCCCTGAAAAACAACCTCGACCTAAATCTAGGGAGCGGGCCAAAGCATGACCTAAATCTAAGGCAAAATGGGTACATGGTTTACCACCCAGAGAGGATAAACCACATTGGTCTTATAGGTGGCACCAACTAACTCCTCTTACAATTTTAAATACATGTAGGCAAGTCTTATGCTTTGTAAGATAGCTAGCTATTATTTATTTAGAAAGAAGACTAAGTCCTTAAACACACTCACTAAGAGACTGTTGACCTCACTTTTGGAGTGAGCTCTCAACTTCTCCATCTTAGACATAGGACTCCTCTTAGACATTAAGAGTTCCTTAGTCTTAAGACACTTCTAGTGATTAGGTGAACACTTAACCTATCCTTAGAGACTTAGAAGAGTTAGCCATAGGAATAGGTTATGCCTTAGTTTGGGAAAACTTGCCTACCCTTTCCAATCCTCACTTTCTTCTTTCCAAATCAAACTTCAAATCCAAACCAACTCCAAATTCAAATCAAATTCCAACTTAAATGACTTTTCTCAAATCATTCAAATCAATTCCAAAAAATCCAAATCAATTCAAACTCAAAAGATTTTCTCATAACCCATTTATATTCTCATTTATATTCACAAATATAACTAAAATATAAATTCAAACAACCAAAACAAAATCCAAAACTCAAGTCCAAATCTAAAATCTTTCCTAAGTCACTTTGATTTCATCTTATGGACTTAGCTCAAATCAAATTCAAATCACTTCAAACTCAAGAGATTTTTTTCATAACCCATTTATATTCTCATTTATATTCATAAATATAAATGAAATATAAATTCAAACAACCAAAATCAAATCCAAAACTCAAGTCCAAATCTAAAATCTTTCTAAGTCACTTTGATTTCATCTTATGGACTTAGCTCAAATCAAATTCAAATCACTTCAAACTCAAGATATTTTCTCATAACCCATTTATATTCTCATTTATATTCACAAATATAAATGAAATATAAATTCAAACAACTAAAATCAAATTCAAAACCCAAACAAATCTAACATAAAACCAACCTATACCCTTTCAAGTTAAATTCTTGAACTTAGCCAAATCAAACTCAAATCAATTCAAACCTTGGATTTTCTCTTCAAACAATCAACCCTTCAATCACAAACCAAATTCAATCATAAACTTCAATCATCAAACCAAAATTAAATTCAAAGCTAAAACTCAAATCAAACTCATGTTCATCATTTAAACTTGAAATTGTCAAATGAATCAAAACCCATTTGACTCCAAATCACTTGCAAATGGATTTATCTTTCAATCATAAGTCCATATGTGAGTTCAACCAAACCTGAATCAAGCCTTGATTAAGTCAATTGACCTACTTAGGCTCACTTGACCCAAAGTGATCTAAAGCACCTTTTTGAGCCAAATTCTAATCCAACCCAAGTTGGATTGAACTAAGCCCATCTAAGCCTCACATTGTGAGCAACAATCATCATAAGATGATCAATCACTCAAATTAGGTCAAACCAAGTCAAACCTACCAAGTTAACACTTAAAAATGATAAACTAGCCAAAATCCACCATGGGCCAAATTGATTGAAACCATTGATCTAAACTAGTTTATGATCAATGATTGAACATGACCAAGGCATCATTTGAGCCAAACCTAGCCCAATTGGCCACCTAAAAAGTCAAAATATGTCAAATCTTGATCAAAGACAAATTGATTGCCACTAATGGGTCAAATTCATTCTAAATCACTTGTTGAACTTGGCCAGTGCCTCAATTGGCCAACTAAACCCAACCTAGCCCAATTGACCATAAACCCAACTTGACCTAAAAGGTCAAATAAAGCAAAAATTAAATCAAACCAAAATTGATTGAAACCAAAGCTTGCAAAATATTTCAAATGCTCAACCAAACCTAAACCAACCCATGACCTAACCCAATTGGGTCAAATTAGTCAATTGGTTAACTTCACCCATTTAACTTAAGTGAACTAAGATGAACCAAAACCAAATATAAACCAAATTGAGCCAAACCAATGATACAAAAACACTTCAAATGGTCATATGAACTTAACCCAACCCTTGGTTTGACCCAATTTGACCCAAGTTAACCCATTTTAACCTAAATGGGTCAACATTACTAAATCATATCAAATCAACACAAAATTCATTGAAAATTAGCACAACCCATTTTTCAAATATGTACAAATCAAAATCAAAGCCAAATGAACATTTTACCCCTAGGTCAAAGGTAATCTATGATCAATTTCATTGGGAATTTGATCATATTCCAACTCAAGACCACTTGGCATCCTCATAGTGGTCCATTTGGACACTAAGGGATGTGGTGCACATGAATGGGTTTGGGTCAGCCAAACCCAACCCAAAGCCAAAATGGACCCCTCCACTTAGAATTCTCCACATGGAATCCCTCACATCCTCATTTAACACATGTGCAACTCCACACCGCCACTCCCCTGCCAAAATTGAATCAAATGGAGCTTATAACAGCAAAACATCCCATTCCATGAGATTAATCTGATCAAAATGGGAAGGAGACACATGGCCATCCGATCCAAGTAGGGGGAGATATACTCCCCCTCAATTCAATTCATTTCACATCACTTACATTGATTTAGACCCTAGGAACCCAAGCAGAGCTTTCCCAAGCTTCTCCAAGTTTTTAAGCTCATTCAAACTTCTCCTTCTTGATTTTCCTTAAGCCAAAATAGGGAGGTGTGATGAAATTCCAACTCACTCATCCTCCAAATTGCTCTTGCAAGCACCATCAAGGAGGCAAGTTAAGCTCACTCAAGGTGTTTTCAAAAGCAAAAGCCTGAAGGGGAGTTAGACCAAGTCAAGCCATTGAAGCAAGCTTTGGTCAATTGGAAGATCCATTGCAATTGAGCCCTCAAACCTTTAAAAGGAGATCATCTTCACTAGACGAAGCTACCTCAATGGTTGGAAGCACTGGTGATAGCCTTTAGTGAGGTATGAACTAAAATCAAGCTTAACTTAGAATATCCTTGGTCCTTTGTGAAGGGAAGTGTAATCGCAATTGAATTCCACCATTGGATGTGTTTCTTATTGCTACTAGATAATATGGGTTAAATCCTAGCCCAATTCGAGCTCAAGTGAACTTCGGATCAAGCCATGGAGGATGGATGGTCTCTCTCCTGGCGGCGGATGAATGGGACCGTCCATCGCATGTTTTGGATGGACAGTCACGATTAAAACACATTAGACTAATTTTATCTTTGAAATTGAGTTTAATCACGACCATCGATCTTTGATGGAGTCAGAAAAATGTAGTGCCATGGGATGACATAGGATGTGACAACTTAAATAGCTAATCTCATAGTGCCATGTGGAAAGCATGCCGCATCAAACCCGTGCGTGGATTAGTTATATAATTGTATTTAATTATCCTTTAATCACTAAAACTTCAAAATACATAATTAAATGTAGAAAAATCAAAAAATATCAATGAAGGCTCATTTTAAAGATAATTGAGAGAATCAATAAAATTATTTAAATTGATTTTTAATAGTGGATTTTCCTTAGTGGTTTAATTAAAAATTTAATAACCTAATTACTCCCAATCATTTCATTATTTAATTCAAACTTCATATTTAGGGGATGACTTCTACCTCTAATTTTCTTGAAATTTATTAATGAGTTAATTAGGAAATCAATTAATGAATCCATAATCACCCACTTAATGTAAGTAAGGGTAATTATGCATGTGAACAGTGGTTTAATCACTTAATTAAAATAATTCAACATTTTTTAAGTGATTAGGAAGTTTGTGGAATGATTTTGGGATATTTTTCCTAAGCTATTCCTTAAATGCCCTTTCTTCCTTAATTCGAACCTAAGTAAAGATTAATCCTCTAATGACCTACTTAATTAGCTTAATCAAAATTTTAAAATCAATCTAAACTTAATAATCTCCTTCTGTGTAGATCCTTAGGTGTTAGATAACCTAAGTGGCTTTTAAGGAAATCATACTCAACTCACATGTGTAGGAAGGTTATGAAAGTACTTAATTAAACCCTTTAGCTTAATTAATCATTAATTATGAGATAATTGCATTAGGCCCATTTCTTTCTTAGTGCATTGCTGATTTAAATTCCATATGGTTTCATACAATATGTTGGCTCACAATTGTTTTGAATAATTATGTTAAAGTGGTGTAGGTAAGGGGTAATTAATGGATTTAATTTACACCTTAACCTAAAAAAAACATAAAATCAACTTAATGGTTCTAAAATATAAACTAAACTAATTCACACATATGGGAAATGGGTTAGGACCATAAAACTCTTCTCACATTTCCTAAATCAAATCAAATCCAAAATTAAAACAAAAATCTCTTTAAAATAATTTTGATTCAATTTAAATAGCCTTATTTCATAGGATTGTCTTTAGGAATTAATTAGGGTGAATGAAGTTATATGCTTACATCATTTTATTTCTTTCCAAGCATGCTAAATATTGTGTGCCATATGAAAATCATGCATTCATATCTTTTAAAAAAATCAAAATAAATGAGATGTTTTCTTTATGTCAAATTGCATGCTTTGGCTAAAGTAAGAATATGAATGACTATTATCACTACTAAATCAAAACTTATTTTTAAAATCTATAAATCAAATATCATAAATGAAAGTATACTACTTATAAATATTTATAAGCTTGCATGTGGTTATAATATAGAAATGTGTTTTATGTAGTTTTCTTCTCTTTTCTTAACATGGGTTTGTATAGGATTTGCAAAGTGTATAGTTCATTTGAAAGAACATAACACTTGCTTAAGTTCATTCCTATGCACTCCCATGTCATGAATTAAGAAGGATCTTCATATTATATATATAAACCAAACCAAATAAACAAACAAAATCTTTTGCATGATTCTTCTTCATCCATTCATTTGCTTTTGTACATGCACATGTATTTAAGAAAGGTGGTATATTAGTCGGACATCCGGGGTTGTGAGGATTTAAGTAGCCTAAGTAGGTCTGTACCTTACACCCCTGGTGTAGAAAATAATGGCTCCATACTCACTTATGTCTTTCATACATGTAAATGTGCATTTGATTAATGGATAAAAGAGTCCTTCTTTTCTACTTAAGAAAATCATGCATCATGAAACATACAAATTTTCTTAAACAACATCTCTTAGCATTCACCATTAAGGTGTGCTAAATACATTGCATGTATAGATATGCTTAGGATTTGTTCATGTGCATGATACACATGTTGGAAAGAAATAAATGGTTGTGTGTTTGGTGATAGTAATTCACCTTAATTAATCTTAAAATTCCTTTCTTATTTGAATGAATTTATTTAGAGCAAATCTAAACTTAGGATTAATTAAAACACATAATAAAATATTCACTAAAGAAAAATCACTAATGGATCTACCTTAAAAATTACTTAAGGTAGGGATGAAAGAGAAGTTCTCTTCTCTTTTCTTCTCTTTACAACACTTAGTAATTAAATATTGGTTCATTCAAACTAAATCAAATCATCAAATAAAATTAACAAATCAACTAAATCACTTAAATGAAATCACCCTCTAAGTTGAACCCTTTCACACTTAGAAAATCTTAACCTTAAAGCCTAGCTAAGACATACCACACAAGCCTTAAATGGCACACATATTAGGCTAAGTCACCATTTCTAGCTCTATGTTAGGGGCGGTGCATGGTTTGATGCTTGATTTTATTTTAATGTAATATTTTTTCATGTTAGATGTATGTGTGTAGATGATAGGATGATCTTAGTCTAATCATTATCTTCTCAGGATTGTGCTTAAGGCATTGTAATAAAAATATAAATGTTTTTGCTATGCAGGTTGCTTATACCCCTAAGCATAATCCAAAATAGACCAAGTGAACTTGGTTACCCATGTGTGGGGTGCTAAGTCCAATTTATTCATGTACATGCTTGAGATGTGTGTTGTGTTTAGCTAATCTCTATTTTAGTTAGATTTACTTTCCCTTTATCATGTAATTTTACAATTAATATTTGGAATGAATGTCATGGGAGATAGGATGAACATTGGTCATAAGAATATGTCTTATGCACCATGCAAGGTCTTGAAGTAACCACATCCCAATCAACCAAAAAAAAGAAAGAAGAAAAGAAGAAAAGAAGGAAGAAGAATGAAGACCCCCATAACATAAATTCCTTTTTGATTGTAATTATTCATTTGTAATCCGAGTTGTATAAGGGTAGAGCTCGGCTATCCATATTTCTTTTTAGGTTTGTGTGGTGGAGCCCAACCATAAAGGCCTTCTATTCTTTTGCACTAGATTTATAAACTATTGATGTTTATTTAGCTTGTACATTAAGATGGCATATTTTCTAGTTTCTTCCTTAGTTTGATGAATGGCATGGATGTGATTAGGCTTTTAGAGAAAAATAAATTTTCTATACAATTAATCAATTTAAAATTAAAATTAATAACTCATAACCTTATACAACTTAAAGCCTGGGTTATAAATCAAGATAAAAGATTTAGCAACCCCTTAGCTCGATGTTGTATGTTTCACATCATGCATAAAAAAGCATCTTGCTTCACTCTTGCTTATGGACGGCTTCCACCTTTGCGAGAGAACTTGGCTTGACCTTTGAGAGCCATGGTGGAAACACACCTCCTTCTTATTGATTTTGGTTCATAACCAATTTCTCATGCTAGACATATGAATCCCATAGCTCGTGTCAAATTAATTGTCCAAAAGTGAAAATAAACTTAACAAAAATTTGCATTAGATTTAAGTCATTACTCATGCCCTACATGATATAGTCTCTTAAAGATTGTGTTTAAGGACTTAGTATCTTTCTAAATAAACAGCAACCTTGCTATCTTGCAAAAGCTTAAGACTTGCCTACATGAATTTAAAATCACAAGAGAAGTTAGTTGGAGGCTACCCCTAGGCGGTTGTAAGTCTAACAACCGGGTAGTTTATCCTCTTGTGTGGAGGTAAATCATGTACCCATTTTCTCCTTAGATTTAGTTCTTGCTTTGGCCCTCGCCAAAGCTCCCTAGATTTAGGATCCAAGATTGTTGTTTCCATTTGAGGGCTACAAGCATAAATCCTCACCTCTTAGGCATTTTCATGATCTTATATTAAGAAATTGTAAGTCCTAGATTTCTAATAAAGATTCAACTCAACAAATAATTATCTTCAAATTCAAAAATATAAAGCCAAACCATATGATAGTTTGGGATACTCACTGGGTCTCCTAGCATCATAAGCATCCCCGACTTATTTCTCTTTGGTTTCAATAAAAACTCCCTCATCTTGATCAATCCTACTTGATCTTCCAAAAATAACCAATTGATTGATAATCCTATATTTAAAATCTTTGGATACAATGATCATTTACTTTAATCGAGAGTATACTTAAGGAATCTCATTCCTTAAGATGTAATTACTATGGGGGCTTTCCTCTATAGGGTACTTAATGAACCCAATTTAAAATAAGCTCTTCTTTACTTTTCCATGTAAAGTAAAGGAAGAATCATTGGTGCATCCGAAGGCCCATTGTCCTTAGGAGTCCTTATTAGGTGATTATGTCCATTGTAAGATGATGACTTCTGTCTCTGGAGATAGTACATCATTCCTCAATGTCATACCCGATAACCTTAATAATAACATCTATGGATCTACATGGTGTCCTACCAAAAGCATTTTTATTTTTGCCTTCATTTTTAAATTTAATTTTAGATATGAAGATGAAAATAAACACCACAGAGACTAGATCATGAAGGGCATGAATAATGACTTAATCTAATGAAAATTTTGTTAAGTTTTATTTTGATTTTAGTACATTTTTATTTAACACAAGCTATGGGATTTCATCTGCTTAATGCATGAGAAGATTGATTATGGGCCAAAATCAAAAAGAAGAATGTGTGTTTCCACCATGGCTCTCAAAGGTCTAGCCATTTTCTTTGGCAAAGGTGGAAGCCTTTCATTAGTAAGAGTGAAGCAATATATTTTATGCATGATGTGAAACATATAACATCCATTTAGGGGCTTGCTAAACCTTTTATTATCTTAATTTATGTCCTAGGCTTTAGGTGAGGTTATGAGTTGTTAAATTTAATTTTGAGTTGATTAATTTGATGGAAAATTTATTTTTTCCTGAGAGTCAAATCACATCCATGCCATTCATCAAATAATGAAGAAACAAGGAAGATCAAGCCATCCTAATTGTGCAATCATAAATAAAATATCAATCAATTTAGAAAATTAGTGTAAAAGAATAAGAGGCCGATGTGGTCTGGCTCCACCGTACAAACCCAAAAAAAAAGTAGCCGAGCTCTACCCTTATACAACTTGGATTACAAATGAATGATTATAATTAAAAAGGAATTCATGTTATGGGGGTCTTCATTCTTCATTCTTTATTCTTCATTTCTTCCTTTCTTCACTTCTTTCTTTATCTTGGTTTGTCTTAGGATGTAGTTTGCTCCAAGGCTTCACATGGTATATAAGACATGGTCTTATAACCAATGTTCACCTTAATTCCCCCATAACATTCATTCCAAATTTTAATTGCAAAATTTATGTCAAAATGGAAAAGATAAATCTAACTAAACTTACAAAATAGAGATTAGCTAAACATACCACACAATCCCAAGAAGTTATATGAATAATTTGGACTTAGCACCATACACATAGGTAACCAAGTCCACCTATCCTAATTTGGATCATACTTAGGGGTATAAGCAACCTGCACAGCAAAAGTATTTATATTTTTATTATAGCTTCCCTTAAGTGCAATCCCCTATAGAAGACATGATTTGGATAAGATCGTCCTATCATCCAGTCTACACACATGCACCCTAACATCTAGTCTAAAAAATATTACATCATAAAATAAAATCTAGCATCAAACCATGCACCGCCCTGACATAAAGCTAGAAATGCTGACTTAGCTTAATGTGTGTGCCATTTCAGGCTTATGTGACATGTCTTAGCTAGGCTTTAAGGTTAGAATTTTCTAAGTGTGAAGGATTCAATTTAGAGGATGGTTTCATTTTAAGTGATTTAGTTGATTTGTCAATTTTAGATGATGATTTGATTTGGTTTGAATGAACCTACACTTAGTTACTAAATGTTATGAAGAGAAGAAAATATAAGAGAACTTCTCTTTCATCCCTACCTTAAGATATTTTTAAGGTAGATTCATTAATGATTTTTCTTTAGTGAATATTTTATTATGTATTTTAAGTAACCTAAAGTTTAGACATACTCTAAATAGCCCCATTCAATAAGAAAGGCATCTTAGGGTTAATTAAGGTGAATTACTACCACATGATAACTATTTATTTCTTTTCACCATGTATACCATGCATATGAATGATCCTATGCATACATATACATGCAATGCAGACTTTAGCACACTTTGATGATGAATGCTAAGAGATATGATTTGAAAATTTGGAAGTTCCATTAATGCATGTTTTTATTATGTAGAAAAGGGGCATTTCTCATCCATTAACAAAGTGTACATCCACACGTATAAAAGACATAAGTGAGTATGACATTATTATTTTCTACACCATGGGAGGAAGGTATAAGACCTACTTAGGGCTACTTAAAATCTCACAGCCCCAGGATGTCCAGACTAATATACCACTTTTCTTAAATACATGTAAATATATAAAAAGAAATAAATGGATGAAGAATCATTCAGAAGATTTTTGTTTAATTTGGTTGTATAATTTTCATGTGTAAATGTGAGGATCCTTCTTAAGTCATAACATAAAAATGCATTGGAATAGATTCAAGCAAGTGTTTTGTTCTTTTCAAATGAACTATACACTTTGCAAATCTTATTCAAATCCATGTTAAGAGAAGAAAAGAAAATAACATAAAACACATCTTATGCTATAATCACAAGAAAACTTATAAGTACTTATAAGTAACATCATTTCATTCATAATCTTTAATTTATAAGTTTTGAAAATAATTTTTGGTTTAATAGTGATAATATCCATTCATATTCTTAACTCTAACCAACACATGTAATTTGACATAAAAGGAAATATTTTATTTAATTAGTTTTTCAAAAGAAATGAATGTATGACTTCATATGGAAAATAATATTTAGCATGCTTGGAAAGAAATAAAGTGATGTAAGCATATGACTTCATTCACCCTAATTAATTCCTAAATACAATCCTATAAAATAAGATCATTTAAAGTGAATCAAAATTCTTTAAGGAGATTTCTATTATTTTATTTCACTTAGAAAATGTGAAAAGAGTTTACTAGTCCTAACCCATTTCCCACATATGTGAATTGGTTTAGTTTAATTTTAAAATAATTTAGGTTGATTTTATATTTTATTTAGGTTAAGGTGTGAATTAAGTCCATTAATTACCCCATTACCTAAACCACTTTAACATAATTAAATAATTAATTATGAGCCAACCTATGATATGCAACCATATGGAATTTAAATCAGTAATTCACCTAAGAAATAAAGGGGCCTAATGCAATTGGCTCACAATTATTAATTAATTAAGCTAAAGGGTTTAATTAAGTACTTTCATAAACATCCTACACATGTAGTTTGATTATAATTTCCTTTGAAGTCTCTTGGGTTATTGAACACCTAAGAATCTACCCAAGAATTAAGAGATTATGTTCTAGAGTGATTTAGTTTTGAGTTTGATTAATTGAATTAGTTAATGTGGTGACTAAGCCATTAATTAATTTGCAAATTTATTAAGTGTTTATCTAAATGAAATAAACATAGGGAAAAGATTGGAAGAGAAATTCTAAACTCATTCCCTAAGTCCATTAACTATTTTATAATGATTAACAAGCATAATTAATGAATTTATCACTATTTAATAGGTTAATTAATCATTTAATTAATGAAGGAAGTGATTAGAGATAAAAAAGTAATTCCTCTAATTAATCCATCAATAAATTTTAAGAAAATCATCGGAGGCAGAGGTCATCCCACTAATTAACCATATGAAGTTTGGAATTAATTGTTCAAGTAGTTAAAGAGTAATTAACCTAATTACATCCCCAATAAAACCTAAATTGAGTGAAAATTACTGTTCAAAATAAATTAAACTTACTTTTATATTATTATCCTTTGAATTATCTTTAAAATTAACTTGAGTTTTTATTTTTGAGATTTTTCTATAATTAGTTATGAATTTTGGAAGTTTCAGCATTAAAAATGAATTAAATAAAGCTAATTGAACCCCCTAATCCCGTCGGGCCATGTGGTGGCCGATGCGGTGCACTGACGCAACACGCTTTCCACGTGGTGCGACGGGATAGGATATTTAAGTCATCACATCCCTCGTTTAGTCAGCTAGTGGCAGGCGTGCTTTTCAAAAATCAAAATCAACAATCATATTTTCAAAAAGCACAAATGAACATTCTCATTCAATTTATTGAATGAAGATTTTATTTTCAAAATAAAATCAATAATCATCTTTTCAAAATAAAATCAACAATCCTTTTTTCAAAAACAAAATCAATAATCATCTTTTCAAAAAATCAAAACATCAAAACATGAAACACATTTGGATTCTTCATTTAGCATACCCAAGTTTGCTAAGTGGAGATCCTCATTTCAAATATCAAAACATCAAAATCAAAAACACATTTGAACTTTATTTAGCATACATAAATTTTCTAAGTAAAGTTCTCATTTTTCAAAAATCAAAACACATTTGGATTCTTCATTTAACGTACCCAAATTTGCTAAGTGAATATCCTCTTTTAAAAAATCAAAATATTAAAACAAGAAACACATTTTGATTCTTCATTTAGCATACCCAAATTTGCTAAGTGAAGATCCTCTTTTCAAAAATCAACACATCAAAACATGGAACACATTTGGATTCTTCATTTAGCATACCCAAATTTGCTAAAGTGAAAATCCTCTTTTCAAAAAAATCAAAACATCAAAACTTGAAATACATTTGGATCCTTCATTTAGCATACCTAAATTTTCTAAATGAAGATCCTCTTTTCAAAATAAAAAATCAAACAACATTTGGATCTTTCATTTAGCATACCCAAATTTTCTAAGTGAAGATCCTCTTTTCAAAATCAAAATCACAAAAATCAAACACACTTGGATTCTTCATTTAGCATATCTAAATTTGCTAAGTAAAGATCCTCTCTTCAAAAAATAATAATAAATCATTCAAAACAAAACACATTTGGATTTTCTTTTATTTAGCATGCCTAAATTTGCTAAGTAAAGGATCCTCTTTTCAAAAAAAAAAAAAAATTTAAAACAAAACACATTTGGATTTTTTTATTTAGCATATTTAAATCTACTAAGTAAAGAATCCTCTTTTCCAAAATCAAAATAAAACACATTAGGATTCTTTATTTAGCATACCCAAATTTGCTAAGTAAAGATCATCTTTTCAAAAATAATAAAATATTTGGATTCTTCATTTAGCATACCCCAATTTGCTAAGTATTTCTAAATTCACACATAATTTACAAACAAGCAAACAAAAGAAGAAAATTATTTTCAAACACCTCACATAGCATACCCAAATTTCCTAAGTGAGTAAATTCCAAAATCACAAATAAAAACAAAATCAGTTGATCTTTACTTTAATATACTCAAATTTGTTAAATGAAGGTTCCCCAAACAATCAAAAATTAAATTCAAATATGAACCAATGGAAGCATCAATCTCTTCAAAAGATTTGAACTCATTTCCAACATACACAAATTTGTTGAAAATGGATTCCAAATTCAAAAAAAATCTCTCCTCTAATTCTAAACTCAAAATCTCTCTCCAAATTCAATGAGCCCCACTTAATATATCTAAATTGTTGAGTGCGGGTTCAAGTTCTAAGAACAAATTAAAGCAAAAACCTGATTCAAGTTTGGTTTCCAAAATTTAGAAGTTCAACCGGTTTTAGTTTCTTTTAGTTGATTAGTTGTTTAAATGGCATTAAAAAAGTACATGTTTACTTTTTCTTTTGGGATGGATTTGGCCTTGGATTGGGCCAGCCTCCCACAGACTAACTTCTCCCACCACATTCATTTTGGCTGAGGTTTCGAGGGGGCAAGGGTCACTTGTGAGGGGACCACCCTCACAACCATTAGCAGCAATGTAGTGATCAGGTTGAAGCTGGTCATTCATGTAGAGATGTCATGTCAGACTTCTAGAAAGGCTGAAGTTCCTACAATAGTAGGCTATAGGTACATTTAGTGGTTCCGTTTCTTCAGTGAGTTAGCACCCACTCATTGGCTCCTTCCAAGGGAAAGGCTACCCTATCCAAGGATAGTCTCCCCGCTATGAGTGGGTCTAGTTCTCATCTTTGCTCTTCTAGTAGGACCCAACATCATAATCGATGCTGTAAGATTAAGCAGCATCACAATTGCATAGCCAAGGAGTTAGAGGTAGCTGCTCAGTCCCTAGTATAGGAGACACCCAGGATAGTCTCTCCTCTCATCACAGAGAACAAGTCTCACCCCCTCTCTAGCTCTGATGGAGAGAAAGATATTAAGAGGATCTCAGTTATGCCTCCACCTGCAGTTCACATTGAGGCTCCTACTAGAGATAAGAGAAGGTCGTATGTCAGCCTTAGATCAGCTCTACATTGAGTAGGCGGGGTTTACAGATGGTCAGAGTGGAGATCAGTTTGATTTATGTTTTGTCATCCTTCGTAGCATAGGGGAGCACATCAGGTAAGAGTGGGCCAAGGAACCTGGGTATCAGTATTGGTTACTAGTTGAGAGAGGCGGAGGTATAGTAAGCAGTCAGTAGCCTCAGCCCTCGTGGACTTTCCCGATCGGTGTGTTGCCCACGCCGATCATACTGACAGCATTATATTGATGTGTACTACCCACCATAAGAGAAGACCTCCTATATAGAGAGAGTTGATGGTGCCTCTACCACACTACTCTACTCCATACCCACCATCTCCAGTACAAGTTCCATCATCCGCTGTTCCAGCAAAACCCATGAAGGTGACATCCAGAGAAAAGAGAGCCCCACTGGTGATCCAGCTATGACCAAGATATTTCATTCCATCTACCTCTTCACTAAAGGTGAGCTCTCTTGCTCGACCTCCTTGATTATTAGAGAGGAATGGCAACCTTGGAGTATTGTAGTTATGCCATCACCACCACCACCACCACCACCATGGCAGAGCATAGAGTTAGCAACAACCAATGGAGGAGGAGATAGTACCACTGTTCTTATGGCTATAGATCCTCATAGGAGTACTACTCTACCAGATCTAGTGACAGCCAGGAGCATCTTTCTTCTAGTGAGTGTAGTCTTCACAAGATCAATTCTCTAGTAGTAGTAGAGGTAAGATGTCTTTTTGTTCATGACAGTGATCTCAGCACCGGTTAGCCACGATCATTTGTGCTTGTGCAATTAGACCATTCTCTCGATGATATTATATCACAGTATCTAGTTGAGAAGAAGGAAATTATAGGATATGCTTGGTCTGACTAAGAGGATGATAAAGTCAGTTTTGATTCTAATGAAGATGATATGTTGGAGGATTCAACAAGAGTACACATGGTAGACACCAGGGGTTCCATTCTTCAAGATCAGTAGGGTTTGGAAGGTGTTGCAGCTGAGCAGGATGATATAGCTCATTCGACCCAACACCTCTATCAATAACTAAAGAAAAATGATGAACACATCAATAGAATGGGGAAGAGGCTTGAAGATTAGCTAGCAGCAGTTTTGGCACTTCAGAACCAAGCCCCGACAGTGCATCCTACTATTGTAAAAATAGGTCAGCTTGAGCTATTACATGTCTTAGATCAACCTAAGAGTTTACCTCCAGTAGAGCACTGGTGCAAGCCCAAGGAGGATCATCAATTCCAAAAGGTAGACCCTACCTAGAGGAATTCGATGACATCCAATATCCAAAGGGTTTTGTGCCACCTTCTTTCAAGAGCTTGGCAAAAGAACCCAATGCCAAAGACATACAGCATTCGTTGGGCCATTTGCAACACTGGGCGCATGCCATTTTTTTAGCAGCTTAGTAGGCATAGCCTTTGATTGGTATGCTAAACTCCCCAATAGTTTAGTGAAGACTTTTAAGTTGGAGCAACTCTTCATTAAGAGGTTTGTTTGAGCTCAGAAAGGGTGACTCAGAAGGGATCTTGTTGTGGCTCAACAACACCCTGGTGAGTCCCTCATTGATTATATTCTCAGATGGCACAATTTGAGTATGAAATGTGAACCACAACTGTCTGAATAGCATGCCATTGAAATTCTACTAAAGAATATTCATGGCCCGATCGCCTTCATGCTCAAAGGTTTTACCATCAAGACATTTGAGAAGCTAATCAACAAGGTAGCTAGCTTACAAGGAGAAGCCAAATAAATGCCTTTTCAGATCAATCAATAAAGCTAAAGCCGCATAAAGCTTATGAGAAGAAACTAGGGGTAATGATAGTAGACAAGGGGAAGCAGAGAGTAGTATGAGACCGCTCACTACCTCCACCTCCTCTACCACCACCAGGCCATCCTACCACCACAATCCTCCATGGCCTTCGCCACCTCCTCCTCAACCATATTCATAGTAGCAGTGCACATACCCACCTCCAGGTAGCTATCACCCACCTACGCTTTTGGATAAACTAAACAAATCTTATTCATTTAAGAGAGAGGTAGTTCGAAAAATTTTAAGAATCTCTTAAAGAAACCTGACTTTCAGCTACCCAAGCCTAGAAGGTTGGAGGAAAGCGGGCAAGAGCAATGATCCTAACTTTTTCCCCTACCATCGCATGCTAAGCCATATTTTGGAGGATTGCTTTACATTCAAAGACTAGCTTGAGCATAGCTACAAGACCAGCGCATAGTTATCCCAAAGGAATACTTAATGGAGCAACCATCCGCCCATTAGGTAATTTGGGGATACTGTGATCCTCTCAAAACCAAAGAAGGTTGGGATATCTCCTTATCCCAACCTCTAAAAGATTATTTCAAAATCAAGAAACTTTTCTCATTGAGGCTCAACCTCCAACATCAAGGAAGGTTTGCAAGTTGCCAAAGACAACTTGGGAAAGGGGAGCTCTCCACACCAGCTGGGATAGCCAAGTAGTGCAACCACCGACGAGCCTGCCTCCAATCCACTTGCTACTACTCAGCACTTCCACTTTAGCTAGCTCTTCTTCTAGTAGACATCTTATATCAGCAGATGAGTGCATCAAATCCCTCACCCTTACTTTACTAGATTTCTACTATGTACCTCCTTCAAATCCAAGAAATTGAGGAATAAAGAAGTTTGAATTACATCGTGTCACTGATGGGTTGTCTAATTCTACTCTTACAGAAAACTCTCCAAATATAAATAATAATTATAATAATTCTGATCTTCCTCTTTTTGATTCAGAGTTGGACTTTCCTTCTCTGAATAATATGGGTTCACCTCTTGAGATAGACTTGGAATCATCTGATTTGAGGGTCCCATAGAGAGCTATAGGTGAGCCTGACGAGCAGGTAGAACCTTCCACTAACCTGCCATAAGAGATCACCAAAGTCAACCTTAATAGTGGCAAGGTTCTACCTCCTAAGGCAGCACCTCAAGATAAGGGGAAACAAGTCATTGATTCAAATGATCGAGAGGCCCCTCTACATGATGCTCCACCCTTGGATATGCTTGTGGAGGATTAGCATAGAGTGGATTACAATGTCCTCTCTCACCTAAGAAAGTTTCCATCTAAGTTAAGCATATATGATGCCCTTATCTATCCAAAGAGATGAGAATCATTAATCAAGGCTCTTCTTGATCCAAATATGCTTAGCTCACCACATTGAAGAGGAGCACATTATTCCAAACAAGCTCAAGGAGTCACTTTCATAGATGAAGACCTTCTTCAGGGGACATGGAGCACAATGCCCCTACATACAAAGGTATATGGGCGATTACTTTGTGGTCTTGTTGAGTGCATCATGAATATTATGAGTCTAAAGACCCTTGCCTACTTGAGGATTGACATCTCTACACTTTGAGGAGATCGAATGATGTTGAGAGAATTCACTGAACAAGGCCTAAGGGCTTTAGGTTCCATAGTGTTACCTTTGGAAATAGGTGACTGGAAGGCTAAAGCCAAGTTCAATATCATTGATTTGAATATCATTCTTTGCTCAAGAGTCCTTGGATACATCAGATAAGATGATTCCATCCTCCTTTATCACAAGTTCATCGGGATGGAATTGAATACTGTCAAAGGAGATGAAAAGCCATTTTAGTTAGAGGTTGAGATATATGAAGATGAGACCTACTATCTTCTTAAAAAATACCTTTTCGTGAACTTGGTCAAAATTCAAATGCAAAAGAAAAGAAAAGAAAAAAAAAGAAAAAAGAAAAGAAAAAGAAAATAAAAATAAAATACAAGTGAATGAAAAAGGACATCAAGAAGAAGTAGAGTCATGTCACATTCCACCCATAGTTCATTCCATCATATGGACATAGGATGACTTGACCTCCACCAGCAAAGGTATAGGCGTGAGAGACAATTTCAGAGGTGGAAGACCCTTGTCGCACCAAGGGGTTATGTTCCAGTTCATGAGTACCCCTACTATTCATAGACTTAATCCAGGATGAGTTTAATGTGATTAGAATACCAGCCAACCCTTCTTAGCGGGTTTCATTAGAGGTGACACTTGAGAAGGATAGTGATAAAGATCGGGCCTCCAAGCAAAGCATGAATGTATTCAAATCAAGTTTATGTGAAACTATCATGCAACAGTTAGGAACCTTAGCTCTAACCTCACTTTCCTCTCAAAAAGTTGAAGGTTTAGTAGTTAAGGAAGCCCCTCAGTCTTCCATGTATGTCAAGCCAAAGAGATTCCTATTGGGATCATCATCCTCAAGTCTAGAAGCTGATGTAGAACTTGAGGATAGTTCATATAAAGACTTAATGGAATTGCCTTTTGATTGGTATTCACCTTGTGTTCTTAATATTGTAAAGAAAGTTTGATTCTTACATGGTACATACAGAGAATACTTTGAAACTATGGAACAACAGAGGTGGATGCACAATCAAGATGGACTAGATTGATAGGGTCCAATGATGATTAATGCTTACGCCACAATCATCAAATTGATAGGTTCTTCTTAAACCACAAACTCTTATGAGATGTTTAGAAACTTGAGATGATCCAAATGATCTCCAAATCAAAGATGCACTAATTTGAAGAAGAAATCCATTCAATAATTGACAAGCTTAAAGAAATCAACCTGGATGAAGAAAACCCATGCCCACATACATCATATTGAATGAAGAAGAAACCAATGACTTAGTTAGGCTATTGATTGAGTTTAAGGACGCTTTGCATGGAGCTATGAAGAAATGCCGATTATCACATAGTCCACAAACTAGCAACCACGCTAACCCTATCAAGCAAGCTCCTAGATGCATGATTAAATCAAACAACAGTCATTTCTAAAGTCAAGAAACTAATTGATGTTGGTTTCATTAGAAGAAAATACCCAACGGTTAGCCGTCATAGTTAAGAAAAGAATGGCCAAATTTACATATGCATCAAATGACTTAAATAAGGCATGTCCTAAGGATGAGTTTCCTCTTCCTACTAATTAATGGTGGACATTGCCTCATCTCATTCAGATTCTCCTTCATGGATGGGTCATAGCTACAACCAAATCAAGATGGCCCCGAGATGAAAAGAAACCGCTTTTGAACCCCGATCAAATCTATTATAAGGTCTTTTCAAAAAAAATTGTGCTACATACCAACGGCCATGACTCAATCTTCAATGAACTCATTCATCATCAAGTTGAATGCTATGTTGATGATCTAGTAGTCAAAAGCAAAGAAAGAAGACCATCTCTTTGACTTGAGAGTAGTTTTGAATGGTTAAGATAATTTAACCTCAAAGTGAATCCCCTAAAGTGTGCATTCAGAGTAGCTTCATGGAAGTTCCTTGGGTTTGTTGTCCAACACTAGAAAATAGAGATAGATCTAGAAAAGATCAAAGCTATCTTAGAAAAGTCACCACCTAAATGTCTAACACAACTTAGTGGTTGGCATATCTAAGATGCTTTATCTCCAACCTATCAAGAGGATGCAAACCATTTTAGCACTTATCAAAAAGGATGCCAAATTTAAGTGGGACGATAAGTGCTAGCATGCCTTCAAAGACATCAAGCAGTATTTGGTGAAGCCAGTTCTAGTACCTATCCCTGCAAAGCCACTCATCCTCTACACTACATTGGATGACTCCTTGCTTTGTTGGCTCAAGCCAATGATGAAGGAAGGAGAGTGCTCTCTACTACCATCATCGTCGATCTGTTGAAGAACTACCCACCTATTGAGAAACATTGCCTAGCTTTAATCTTTGCATCCTAAAAAAAGCTATGACACTATATGCTTTCTCATAAGGTGAACTTGATTTCAAGAATCAATCCATTGCAGTATCTCATGACATGGCTGACGTTATCCAGATGATTGGAACATTAGTCCATGATTCTCTCACAATTCAATATTACATTCCCTCTATGTGTGGCGAAAGGACAAGCACTAACGGATTTCTTAGCAGTGCACCCACTTCCTACTTCCTCGCTCAGTGATGATCTCCCTGATGAATAAATCATGAACTTAGAGGAGGTTTACAACCACCATTGGGAGATGTATTTTGATGGTGTGGCTTCCTTCCATAAAAGAGAAGAACTATGATCTACTCTTCTAGAAAGGCAGGGGTAGGAATAGTTCTCTTAACTGCGCGATGTGATGAGATTCTCATACTATCTCAATCCTGCACCAACAATGAAGTCGAGTATGAGATTTGATGCCGAGTTAGCTTATTACAATCAAAAGCATCAACATCTATGGGGATTCTCCATCATACCAAATTCGGTCCTACAAGTTTCTAAAACCTAAGTTTTATCATTATCATGAGTATACCATGAAGTTGTTGGCCCAAATCTCTGAGGTCACCATCTACAAGGTCCCTCAAGGAGAGAATACAATAGCATATGCTTTGGCCAAACTTACCAAGGAATTATCATGTCAAAAAGATGAGTCAATTCCAATAAGGGTCCAAAATAGACAAGTCCTATCCCTTATTGATGTTGAACTCATCAAGAGACTTTCTCTTGAAGGGGAGGTTACCATTTACAATAAAGATAACGAGTTGGATTGGAGACAACCATTCATAGATTACTTGAACACCGATAAACTACCTCAAGAGAAGTCACAAGCCCATCAGATGAAGCAGAGAGCACTCTCCTATGCTCTCGTGGATGGCACCTTATACCGATAGTCCTTCGATCAAATGTGGTTACATTATTTAGACAAACATGAAGTCCATAGGATCGAGGTACATTCAGATCTATACAGAGCACATCAATCCAATCCAAAGATGAAAGCAAAGATCAAGAGACTAGGATACTACTAGCCTTCAATGATTACAAACTGCATGGATGTATCTAGAAGATGCCATCAATGTCAGGTACACGGTGTGGTCCTACATCAACCATCCAACATTCTACATCCTACATTGGCCTCATGGCCATTTGAGTGTTGGGGTACCGACATTGTGGGTCCTATCGATCCTCCTTCTTCCAAGGGTCATCGGTTCATCTTAGCTGCCACCTACTACTTTTCCAAGTCGGTAGAGGAAATCCAACTTAGAGAGGTCACAACTCAGCATGTGCTCTAGTTTATTAGGAACCATATCATATATAGGTTTGAGGTACCTGATGAATTATATCTAATAATGGTACTACATTCAAGAGCACCAAGATCAATAGCTTTCCAGAATACACATATATTGAAGATACTCCACCATCTACTACCCAGAGCAAATGGCCTAGCAGAAGCATTCAACAAAACTCTCATCCAGATACTAAAGAAAATACTTGATGATAATAAGAGACAGTGGCATGAGTAGTTAGTTGAAGCTTTGTGGGCATACCACACTACATACAAAACTCCAACTCGATCTACCTCTCTTGGTGCAAGTCAGTCTACCATTAGAACTCCCATCACTAAGGATAGCAATGGGTAGTCAAATCATAAGAATGCCAAGTTGTTTAGAAGAGCTCAAGGTTTGAGGAGAGATTACGTGCTAAAACCTCGAGTTATACAAAGCCAAAATAATTCAAGCTCACAATAAACTAGTCTTTCCTAGAACCTTTCAAGTAGGAGAACTTGTATTAGTTCTAAGGAGACCAATTATTTCCTGTCAAAATATGGGAGGTAAGTTTGAACCCACTTAGGAAGGCCCTTTTATCATAGAGAAGGCCTACCAAGGAGGATCTTATCAACTTATTGATTATAAAGGGGAACACCTGATGCTTCCAATTAGTGGGCTCTATTTGAAGAAATATTACCCATAAAATCATGTTCTAAAATAATTATCATCAAAAGGAGAAAACTTCATTCCAATTCATCAAAATCTTCTCATCATTCAAAAAATTGTTTACTTGTCTATGAATCCACCACGATGTATTTAGGTTAGGTGTAAGAGAACCCAAGTAGCATCCTATCCCTCTTTCACAACATAAACACAAATCAAACACAATTCCCCGGTGCTATTAGAATAGGTGTGAGAGAACCCAAGAGGCATCCTATTTCGACTAGCACAACAAAGTTAGGTGTAAGAGAACCCAAGTGACATCATTTCTTGGTGGGATCCCAATTGCCATCCATGGCACCATTTCATTAGATTCCCCAACATTTTTAAGGTAGGTGTAAGAGAACCCGAGCAGCATCCTATTCCCTTTAACACAAGCACAAAAAACAAACACATATCTTTTATCTCGGGATATTTTGATGTAAGAGCAAGCCCCCTATTACACTCACTCATTCACTACTCTAGGTTAGGCTGATATCCTACCTTGCTAGTACATCACCTCAGTGATCACTTGTCTGGAGGATGTGAGTCCCCATGCTTTCTTCTTGACTTGACCATTGTAAACTAATGAGTGCCTTGTTAGTTTGGTAGGCTTCACTACCCCACCAGTAAGCTACCTCATGTTGATTTTATTTAAGAATATGTGAGTCCCATGCTTTCTTCTGAACTAACCATCATGCACCCTAGGTCAGTATATTTGAGGCTTAGGATAAGTCCCCAAAGGCTCCTTTCCTCTTGACTACTTTTGAGCATCTAAGTCCCAAGTGGCATTCACTCGAAGTCACCCTAGGTCGATAGCACTCATGAAGATAGACTATCCCGATGATCTTTGCTATAGGAGGATGTGAGTCCCCATACTTTCTTTCTAGTTATCACAAACCACCACCTTAGGTTGATGTTCACTATGCCGAGTGACTCACCCGTGGATACACCACTCTTGGCAGATGTGAGTCCCCATTCTCCTTGAGTTACCACCAATAGCTTATCTTCTCCAAGGTTTTGGATAAAGCCCTTAGCCCCTTTCCTCGGGCACTCTATTTTGATCACCATCATTTAGACACCACCCATGTTACTTGGATTGGATAGCCCCTTTCTAGTATACCCTGAGGTTGGACAATCCGTTCAACGGATGCATAGATTCTCCCTTAGTTCAGTAAATTTGAGATAGGTCTAGGCTAATATAACCTCTTTCTCAGTATGATCCCACGTAAACCAATAGGGTCCATAACCAAAAAAACAAAATAAATAAAAAAATTTATTCACTTATGGATTAAGAATTTAAGCCCCTAGTGGCCCCTTTCCCAAGCAGGCATCGTATCTTTAGGCGTGTCGAAACTCCCTATAGAATTACTACTGAGTTGAGATAAGCCCTGTTGGCACTCTGTAGCTTAGGTGGGTTCAATCATTTTTCCACAAGCAGTTACCTCAGCATTTTTTTGAAGATGTAAGTCTACACATTCTTTCTAACACAACTCATAAATGACCTAGGTCGAGTTGACATGTTACCTTGTTATGTGTCACTCAATGGTCTTTTGTAGTGGAAGATGTGAGTCCCAGCTTTCTTTCTCTAAAGTAGCCATGAAACCGGCACCTCTTTGGTTGGATAGTTCTCCTCACTGAAGCTACTTGATTGGTAAATCTATGTTAGACCAAAGCCACCACGGCCCCTACTTAGTGCAGTCCATCGCAAACTGATGGGATCCATCAAAAAAAATTAAAAATAACATTAATCTTTGACTACCTTTGAGTTGATTTAAGTCCCCCAACTTCATTCACTCAATAGTCAGCCCTAGGTTAGGATTGATTCGTTGTGTCACCAACTGATCACCCAAGCAACTAATCCCTACTTTAGAGGATGTAAGTCAACTACACTTTCTTCCTAGTACAACTACTGCACACCAAAAGGTGACCCCTTTGGTTGGATAGTCCTACCATGTGATTGGTAGACTACCTCTTTGGATTAGTAAATTTGAGTTAGGGCTAGGCCAACTTGGCCCCTACTCAGTATGATCCATCAAAACCAATAGGGTCCATCTTAAAATTTGAAATTTAAAAATCTGAAGCAAATCAATCAACCTCCCTAATGGAATAAAATCTGAAACAAATTCAACACTCCTCCCTCGGTGGAGTCAAACTAAATAAACAAATCAAATTCAACCTCCCTAGTGGAGTCAAATCAAACAAATCAAATCAATCTGCTTCTCCTCAATGAAATGCAAGTCTTTTGGTTCCCCAGTGGATCCCAAATTCTAATCCCTCAATGGATTTCACAACCTCTTTTTCCTCCAATGGATGACTTGAACTTGCTCCCCTAGTGGAAAGTTCACATTTTCATCCCCAATGGAACACCAAATCACAAATCAACAAATCAAAGAAAATTTCTCCTCAGTTTGATGCAAATCAAATCAGGCCTCTCATCCCTTAGTAGATGACTTGAACCTTTTCCCCTAGTGGAAGGTTCACATACTCAATCCCTAGTGGATTTCTCCTTCACTCTCTTATGTTGTTGACATGAGTAGAGCCACATTGCACTAAGCTCTTGATTCCTTCTACACCTCTAGTTTGAGAATAGATCATTTCTGTTAGGGCTTGTGATCTCATTCGTTGTTGATCATCTCAGTCAACACCAATACGTGTACCTTGTCAGTCACACCAAAGCTATTGGGCGCCCTTTGTTGACCTCACTTTTGGCATGAGCTCTCAACTTCTCCATCTTAGACATAGGGCTCCTGTTAGACATTAAGAGTTCCTTAGTCTTAAGACACTTCAAGTGATTAGGAGAACACTTAACCTAACCCTAGAGACTTAGAAGAGTTAGCCATAGGAATAGGTTATGCCTTAGGGGTGTTAGGAAAACTTGTCTACCCTATAGCTTAAACCCAATCCTCACTCTCTTCTTACCAAATCAAACTTCAAATCCAAACCAACTCCAAATTCAATTCAAATTCCAACTTAAATGACTTTTCTCAAATCATTCAAATCAATTCCCAAATTCCAAATCAATTCAAACTCAAAAGATTTTATCATAACCCATTTATATTCTCATTTATATTCACAAATATAAATGAAATATAAATTCAAACAACCAAAACTAAATACAAAACTCAAGTCCAAATCTAAAATCTTTCCTAAGTCACTTTGATTTCATCTTATGGACTTAGCTCAAATCAAATTTAAATCACTTCAAACTCAATAGATTTTCTCATAACCCATTTATATTCTCATTTATGTTCATAAATATAAATGAAATATAAATTCAAACAACCAAAACAAAATCCAAAACTCAAGTTCAAATCTAAAATCTTTCCTAAGTCACTTTGATTTCATCTTATGGACTTAGCTCAAATCAGATTCAAATCACTTCAAACTCAAGAGATTTTTCTCAAAACCCATTTATATTCTCATTTATATTCACAAATATAAATGAAATATAAATTCAAACAATTAAAACCAAATTCAAAACCCAAACATAAATCTAACCTAAAACCAACCTATACCCTTTCAAGTTAAATTCTTGAACTTAGCCAAATCAAACTCAAATCAATTCAAACCATTGGATTTTCTCTTCAAACAATCAACCCTTCATTCACAAACCAAATTCAATCATAAACTTCAATCATCAAACCAAAATTAAATTCAAAGTTCAAACTCAAATCAAACCCATGTTCATCGTTTAAACTTGAAATTGTCAAATGAATCAAAACCCATTTGACTCCAAATCACTTGCAAATGGATTTATATTTCAATCATAAGTCCATATGTGAGTTCAACCAAACTTGAATCAAGCCTTGATCAAGTCAATTGACCACCCACTTGACCCAAAGTGACCTAAATCACCTTTTTGAGCCAAATTCTAATCCTACCCAAATTTGATTGAACTAAGCCCATCCAAGCCTCACATTGTGAGCAACAATCATCATAAGATGATCAATCACTCAAATTGGGTCAAACTTAGCCTTTGACCAAGTTAACACTTAACCCAAATGAAACTAAACTAGTCAAAATCCACCATGGGCCAAATTGATTGAAACCATTGATCTAAACTAGTTTATGATCAATGATTGAACATGACCAAGGCATCATTTGAGCCAAACCTAGCCCAATTGGCCACTTGACCCAAGTTGACCTAAAAAAGTCAAAATATGTCAAATCTTGATCTAAGCTAAATTGATTGCAACCAATGGGTTCAAATTCATTCTAAATCACTTGTTGAACTTGACCAAAGCCTCAATTGGCCAACTAAACCTAGCCCAATTGACCATAAACTGACTTGACCTAAAAGGTAAATCAAGCCAAATAAATCAAACTAAAATTGATTGAAACCAAAGCTTGCAAACATTTTAAATGACCAAAATCTAAACCAAGACCTAACAATTAGGTCAAATGGGTCAAATGGGTCAAATTGGTCAACTTGACCCATTTGACCTAAGTGAACTCAAATGAACCAAAACCAAATATAAACCAAACCAATGATACCAAAACACTTCAAATGGTCATATAAACTTGACCCAACCCTTGGTTTGACCCAATTTGACCAATTGGTCAACTTGACCCAAGTTGACCCATTTTGACCTAAATGGGTCAACATTAGCCAAATCATATCAAATCAACACCAAATTCATTGAAAATTGGCACAACCCATTTTTCAATCATTCCAAATATGCCCAAATCAAAATCAAAGCCAAATGACCATTTTACCCCTAGGTCAAAGGGTAACCTATGATCAAATTCACTTAAAATCTGATTATTTTCCAACTGAAGATCAAGGATGTGGTGCACTTGACCCAATGGGTTTGGGTAAACCCAAAGCCAAACCAAACCAAGCCAAACCCCTCCACTTAGAATTCTCCACATGGAATCCCTCACATCCTCATTTAACACATGTGCAACTCCACACACTCCACCCCAAATCACATGGAGCTTGTAATAGCCAAAACAACCCATTCCATGAGATCAATTTGATTAAAATGGTAAGGAGAAACATAGCCATCCAATCCAAGTAGGGGGAGATATACTCCCCCTCAATTTAATTCATTTCACATCATTTGCATTCAATTGAGTCCTAGGAACCCAAACAGAGCTTCCCCAAGCTTCTCCAAGGTTTCCCAAGCTCATTCAAACTTCTCCTTCTCAATTTTCCTTAAGCCAAAATAGGGGAGGTGTGAAGAAATTCCAACTCACTCATCACTCCACCAAAGGCCAATTGCTCTTGCAAGCACCATCAAGGAGGCAAGTCGAGCTCACCCAAGGTGTTTTCCAAGCAACCAAGCCATGGGAAGGGGGAGTTAGACCAAAGCTGCAAGCCATTGAAGCAACCTTTGGTCAATTGGAAGATTCATTACAAATTGAGCCTCAAACCTTCAACAAGGGTTCATCTCCACTAGACGAAGCTACCTCGATGGTTGGATGCACCAGTGACAGCCTCCGGTGAGGTATGAACCAAAACCAACTTAACTTAGAAAATCCTTGGTCCTTTGTGAAGGGAAGTGTAATCCCAATTGAATTCCACCGTTGGATGTGTTTCTTATTGCTCCTAGATGGTGTGGCTTGAATCCTAGCCCAATCTGATCTCAAGTGAGCTCGAATCAAGCCATGGAGGATGGATGGTCTCCATCTCCCGTAGGCGAGGGCAGGGATGAATCATGGACCATCCATCCCGCATATTTTGGATGGACGGTTCTGATTAAAACATGTTAGATCCAGTAATTTTGTCCTTTGAAATCACAGGTTTAATCCTAACCATCCAATCTTTGATCAGACGGTCCAAGGAGAAAGTGCAAAGCACCACCGACTGATGTGCGTATAGGATGTGACTACTTAAATAACCAATCCCATCAGCCATTTTAAAAGTGCACGCCGCGTCAGCAACCCACGTGGCGTCGATGGGATTAGTTATATAATTAGGGTATTTAATTACCATTTAATCATTGAAACTTCAAAAATAGATAATTAAATGTAGAAAAATAAAAAATATATATAATGAAAGCTCATTTTATAGATAATTCAGAGGGGAATCCAATAAAATTATTTCTAATTGATTTTGAATAGTAGATTTTCCTTAATTAGAGTTTAATTAAAAATCTAATAACCCTAATTACTCCCTAGTCATTTCATTAATTAATTCCAAACTTCTCATATATATTTAGGGGGATGACTTCTGCCTCCCTAATTATCTTGGAATTTATTAATGAGTTAATTAGAAAATTAATTAATGAATCCCTAATCACCCTCTTAATGTAATTAAGGGTAATTAAGCATGTGAACAGTGCTTTAATCACTTAATTAAAAAAATTAAACATTGTTTAAGTAATTAAGAGGTTTATGGAATGATTTTGGGATATTTTCCTTAAGCTATTCCCTAAACCCCCTTTCTTAATCCAAACCTAATTAAGGATTAATCCACTAATGATATACTTAATTAGCTTAATGAAATTTTCAAAATCAATCTAAACATAATCAATCTCCTTGGGTAGATCCTTAGGTGTTCAATAACCTAAGTGGCTTTTAAAAAAATCATACTCAACTCACATGTGTGGGAAGGTTATGAAAGTACTTAATTAAACCCTTTAGCTTAATTAATCATTAATTATGAGCCAATTGCATTAGGCCCTTTCTTTCTTAGGTGCATTGCTGATTTTAATTCCATGTGGTTGCATATCATATGTTGGCTCACAATTGTTTGAATAATTATGTTAAAGTGGTGTAGGTAAGGGTAATTGGATTTAATTTACACCTTAACCTAAACAAAACATAAAATCAACTTAATGGTTCTAAAAATTAAACTAAACTAATTCACACATGGGGGAAATGGGTTAGGACTAGTAAACTCTTCTCACATTTCCTAAATCAAATCAAATCCAAAATTAAAAAAAAATCTCTTTAAAATAATTTTGATTCACTTTAAATAACCTTATTTCATAGGATTATCTTTAGGAATTAATTAGGGTGAATGAAGTTACATGCTTACATCATTTTATTTCTTTTCAAGCATGCTAAATGTTGTGTGCCATATGAAAATCATGCATTCATATCTTTCAAAAAATCAAAATAAATGAAATATTTCCTTTATGTCAAATTGCACGCTTTGGCTAAAGTAAGAATATGAATGCTATTATCACTACTAAATCACAAATTATTTTTCAAATCTATAAATAAAGATCATAAATGAAAGTATGCTATTTATAAATACTTATAAGCTTGCATGTGGTTATAATATAGAAATGTGTTTTATGTAGTTTTCTTCTCTTTTCTTAACATGGGTTTGTATAGGATTTCCAAAGTGTATAGTTCATTCGAAAAGAACATAAAAATTGCTTAAGTTCATTCCTATGCACTCCCATGTCATGAATTAAGAAGGATCTTCATATTGCATATATGTAAACCAAACCAAATAAACAAATAAAAATCTTTTACATGATTCTTCATCCATTCATTTACTTTTGTACATGCACATGTATTTAAGAAAGGTGGTATATTAGTCTGGATATCCCGGGGTTGCGAGGATCTAGGTAGCCCCAAGTAGGTCTTATACCTTACACCTAGTAGAAAATAATGGCGTACTCACTTATGTCTTTCATACATGTAAATGTGCATTTGATTAATGGATAAAAGAGTCCTTCTTTTCTACTTAAGAAAATCATGCATCATGAAACATCCAAATTTTCCTAAACAACATCTCTTAGCATTCACCATTGAGGTGTGCTAAATATTTACATTGCATGTATAGATATGCTTAGGATTTGTTCATGTGCATGATACACATGTTGGAAAGAAATAAATGGTTGTGTGTTTGGTGATAGTAATTCACCTTAATTAATCTTAAAATGTCTTTCTTATTTGAATGGATTTATTTAGAGAAAATCTAAACTTAGGATTAATTAAAACACAACATAAAACATTCACTAAAGAAAAATTGCTAATGAATCTACCTTCAAAATTATGTAAGGTAGGGATGAAAGAAAAGTTATCTTCTCATTTCTTCTCTTTACAACACTTAGTAATTAAATATAGGTTCATTCAAACCAAATCAAATCATCAAATAAAATTAACAAATCAACTAAATCGCTTAAATAAAAACCCTGTAAGTTGAACCCTTTCACACTTAGAAAATCTTAACCTTAAAGCCTAGCTAAGACATACCACACAAGCCTTAAATTGTACACATGTTAGGCTAAGTCACCATTTCTAGCTCTATGTTAGGGTGGTGCATGGTTTGATGCTTGATTTTATTTTGTGATGTAATGTTTTAATCTGGATGTTAGGGTGTATGCGTGGAATAGGATGATTATCATAGGGGTTGTGCTTAAGAGGCGCTGTAATAAAAATATAAATATTTTTCTTGTGTAGGTTGCTTATACCCCTAAGCATAATCCAAAATAGGCCAGGTGGACTTCGTTACCCATGTGTGGGGTGCTAAGTCAATTTATTGATATACATGCTTGGGATGTGTGGTTTGTTTAGTTAATCTCTATTTTGTAGGTTTTAGTTCGATTTATTTCCTTTTTCATGTAATTTTGCAATTATGATTTGGAATGAATGTCATGGGGGATTAGGATAAACATTGGTCATAAGACTATGTCTTATGCACCATATGAAACCTTGGAGTAACCACATCCCAACCAACCAAAAAGAAGAAAGAAGAAAAGAAGAAAAGAAGAAAGAAGAATGAAGACCCCCATAACATGAATTCCTTTTTTTTATTGTAATTATTCATTTGTAATCTGGGTTGTATAAGGGTAGAGCTTTACCCTTATTTCTTCTTGGTTTGTGTGTGGTGGAGCCATAGGCCTTTTATTCTTTTAGCTATAAATAAACTGTTTGATGTTTGTTTAGCATGTGCATTAAGATGACATATTTTTACTAGTTTCTTCCTTGCTTTGATGAATGGCATTTATATGATTAGCCTCTAAGGAAAACTAAATTTTCTATCCAATTAATCAATTCAAAATTAAAAATTAACAACTCATAACCTCACTTAAAGTCTAGGTTATAAATCAAGATAAAAGATTAGCAACCCCTTAGCTGGATTTTGTATGTTTCACATCATGCATAAAAAAGCATCTTGCTTTACTCTTGCTTATGGAGGGCTTCCACCATTGCTAGGAAACTTGGCTTGACCTTTGAGAGCCATGGTGAAAACACACCTCCTTGTTGATTTTGTCCCATAACCAATTTCTCATGCATTAGGCATATGAATCCCATAGCCTATGTCAAATTAATTATCCAAAAGTGAAATTAAACTTTAAAAAAATTTGCATTAGATTTAAGTCATTACTCATGCCCTACATGATCTAGTCTCTTTAGGAGTGTGTTTAAGGACTTAGTCTCTTTCTAAATAAACTATAACCTTGCTATCTTGCAAAAGCATAAGACTTGCCTACATGAATTAAAAATCATAGGAGGTGTTAGTTAGCCACCCAAGCGGTTGTAAGTCCAACAGTCGGAGACTTTATCCTCTCATGTGGAGGTAAACAATATACCCATTTTCACCTTAGATTTAGGTCGTGCTTTGGCCCTCTCCAAAGCTCCCTAGATTTAGGATCCAAGGTTACTGTTTCCCTTTTGGGCTATAAGCATAAATCCTCACCTCTTAGGCATTTTCATGATCTTATATCATGGAATTGTATGTCCTAGATTTCTAATAGAAATTAAACTTAAATAAATAATTATCTTCAAATTAAAAACTATAAAGCCCAACCATAGGATAGTTTGAGATGCTAGGTCTCTTAGCATCGTGAGCATCCCCTACTTATTTCCCTTTAGTTTTGATAATAACTCCCTCCTTTTGATCAATCCCACTTGATCTTCCAAAAATAACCAATTGATTGATAGTCCTATCTTTGAAATCTTTAGAGATAATGATCATTTACCTTAATCGAGTGAATTCTTAAAGAAAATCATTCCTTAAGATGTAATTAACTATAGGGTCTTGCCTTTATAGGGAACTTAATAAACCCAGTTTAAAATAAATCCTACTTTACTTTTTCATGTAAAGTAGGGGAAGAATCTCTGGTATCCGAAGACCCATTATCCTTAGGAGTCCTTATTAGGTGATTAGGTCCATTGTAGGATGATGACTTTTATCTCTCAAGATAATACATCATTCCTCAATGTCATACTTGATCACCTTAATAAGAATATCTGTGGATCTACGTGGTGTCCTACCAAAAGCATTTTTATTTTTGTCTTCATTTTTAAATTTCATTTTATATATGAAGATGAAAATAAACACCACAGTGAATATATCATGAAGGGCATGAATAATGACTTAATTAATGCAAATTTATTAAGTTTTATTTTAATTTTAGGACATATTTATTTGACATGGGCTATGGGATTTCATATGCCTAATGCATGAGAAGATTGATTATGGGTCAAAATCAAAAAGAAGGAGGTGTGTTTCTACCATGGCTCTCAAAGGTCAAGCCATTTTCTCAGGCAAAGGTGGAAGCCCTCCATTAGCAAGAGTGAAGCAATATATTTTATGCATGATGTACGACATAGAACATCCAGCTATGGGGTTGCTAAATATTTTATTATCTTGATTTATATCGTAGCCTTTAGGTGAGGTTATGAGTTGTTAATTTTAATTTTGAGTTGATTAATTGGATAGAAAATTTGTTTTTCCTTAAGAGTCTAATCGCATCTAGGCCATTCATCGAACAATGAAGAAACTAGGAAGATCATGCCATCTAATTGCGCAATCATAAACAAAACATCAATCAATTTAAAAAAAAGTGCAAAGAATAAGAGGCCAATGTGGTGCTCCATACAAAAAGAAAAATGGGTTGATCTACCCTTATACAACTCAGATTACAAATGAATGATTACAATTAAAAAAGAATTCATGGTATGGGGTCTTCATTCTTTATTCTTTATTCTTCATTCTTTCTTTCTTGACTTCTTTCTTTCTCTTGGTTTGTCTTGGGATGTAGTTTTCTCCAAGGCTTCACATGGTATATAAGACATGGTCTTATAACAAATGTTCACCTTAATTCCCCCATAACATTCATTCCAAATTTTAATTATAAAATTTACATCAAAATGGAAAAGATAAATCTAACTAAACCTACAAAATAAAGATTAGCTAACATACCACACAATTCCAAGAAGTTATATGAATAATTTGGACATAGCACCCTACACATGGGTAACCAAGTCCACCTGTCCTAATTTGGATCATGATTATGGTATAAGTAACTTGTATAGCAAAAGCAATTATATTTTATTACGAGCCCTTAAGCAATCCCTACAGATGATTAGGCTAAGAGATCTATCATCAGTTTTTATGCACACCTAACATCAGTCTAAAAAACAGCATTACAAAATAAAATCAGCATCAAACCATGCATAACATAGCTAGAAATGCTAACTTAGCCTAATGTGTGTGTCATTTAAGGCTTGTGTGACATGAGACTTTAAGGTTGGAATTTTCTAAGTGTGAAGGATTCAATTTAGAGGATGGTTTTATTTTAAAATATTTAGTTGATTTGTCAATTTTAGTTGATGATTTGATTTGGTTTGAATGAACCTACACTTAGTTACTAAATATTATGAAGAGAAGAAAAGAGAAGAGAACTTCTCTTTCATCCCTACCTTAAGACATTTCTAAGGTAGATTCATTAATGATTTTTTTAATGAATATTTTATAATGTGTTTTAATTAACCCTAAGTTTAGACTTTCTTTAAATAGCCCTATTCAATAAGAAAGGCATCTTAGGATTAATTAAGGTGAATTACTACCACATGATACACAACCATTTATTTCTTTCCACCATGTATACCATGCATATGAATGATCCTAAGCATACCTATACATGCAATACAAACTTTAGCACACTTTGATGATGAATGCTAAGAGATATGATTTGAAAATTTGGAAGTTCCATTGATGCATGTTTTTATTATGTAGAAAAGGGGGATTTCTCATCCATTAACAACATGCACATCCACATGTATAAAAGACATAAGTGAGTATGGCACCATTATTTTCTACACCAGTGGCATAAGGTGCAAGACCTACTTAGGGCTACTTAAAGCCTCACACCCCTGGGATATCAGACTAATATACCACTTTTCTTAAATACATGTAAATATACAAAAAAGAAATAAATGGATGAAGAATCATGCAAAAGATTTGTTTGATTTGGTTGTATAATTTACATGTGTAAATGTGAGGATCCTTCTTAAGTCATAACATAGAAATGCATAAGAATAGATTCAAACAAGTGTTGTGTTCTTTTCAAATGAACTATACACTTTGCAAATCCTATTCAAATCCATGTTAAGAGAAGAGAAGAAAACAACATAAAACACATCTTATGCTATAATCATAAGCAAACTTATAAGTACTTATAAGTAACATCACTTCATTCATAATCTTTAATTTATAAGTTTTAGAAATAATTTTTTTAATAGTGATAATACTCATATTCTTAACTTTAACCAACACATGCGATTTGACATAAAAGAAATATTTTATTTAATTGGTTTTCAAAGAAATGAATGTATGCCTTCATATAGAAAACAATATTTAGCATGCTTGGAAAGAAATAAATTGATGTAAGCATATGACTTCATTGACCCTAATTAATTCCTAAAGACAATCCTATAAAATAAGATCATTTAAAGTGAATCAAATTTCTTTAAGGTGATTTCTATTTTTTTTATTTGACTTAGGAAATGTGAAAAGAGTTTGCTGGTCCTAACCCATTTTCCACATATGTGAATTGGTTTAGTTTAATTTTAGAATAATTTAGGTTGATTTTATATTTTATTTAGGTTAAGGTGTGAATTAAGTCCATTAATTACTCCTTACCTATACCACTTTAATATAACTAAACAAATAATTATGAGCCAACATATGATATGCAATCACATGGAATTTAAATCAGTAATGCACCTAAGAAACAAAGGGGCCTAATGCAATTGGCTTACAATTATTGATTAATTAAGCTAAAGGGTTTAATTAAGTACTTTCATAACCATCCTACACATGTAGTTTGATTATAATTTCCTTTGAAGACTCTTAGGTTATTGAACACCTAAGAATCCACTCAAGAATTAAGTGATTAAGTTCAGTGATTTGGGTTTTAGTTTGACTAATTGAATTAGATAATGAGGTGATTAAACCATAAATTAATTTGCTAATTTATTAAGTGTTTATCCAAATGAAATAAACTTTGGGGAAAAGATTGGAAGAGAAATCTAATCTCATTCCCTAAGTCCATTCACTATTTCATGATGATTAATAAGCTTAATTAATGAATTTATCACTATTTAATAGGTTAATTAATCATTTAATTAATTAAAGAAGTGATCAGGGATGAAATAAGTAATTCCCCTAATTAATCCAATAATAAATTCCAAAAAAAATCATGGGAGGTAGAGGTCATCCTACTAATTAACCCTAGGAAGTTTGGAATTAATTGTTGAAGAAATTAAGGAGTAATTAGCCTAATTACATCCCAATAAAACCTAAATTGAGTGAAAATTATTGTTCAAAATCAATTAAACTTAATTTTATATTATTCTCCTTTGAATTATCTTTAAAATAAACTTGAGTTTTATTTTTTAGATTTTTCTACAATTAGTTATGAATTTTGAAAGTTTAGCATTAAAAATGAATTAATTAGAGCTAATTAAACCCCTAATCCTGTCGAGCCACGTGGCGGCTGATGCGTGTTGACGCGATGCACTTTCCATGTGGCATGATGGGATAAGTTATTTAAGTTATCATCATCAGTCAATCAGCTTTCTATGGGTCCAACCTAAGATCGGTCAGGGTTAATCCCATGGTTTAGGCTAAAATTAGAGGGGAATCTATCATGATTTAATCATAACTATTCATTCCAATTATGCAAAATGGATGGGGTGTGATCTATCTCCTCCTGAGCAGTGAGAGATAGATGTCATCTGTCCATTGATCGTCACTCGATTCAAGCTCACCTAAGCTCGGATGGAGTTCAGACACACACCTTCAGGGAAGCACAAGCAAGGTATCCAATGGTCAAGATCTCAAGGGATTACAATTTCTTTCAAAAGGACCAAGCAATTTTTATACTAAGATCAGTTTTGAGCAATACCTCGCTGGAGGCTATCATGCTTCAATGGAGGAGGTAGCTTCATTTAGTAGAGATGAAGCTCTATTGAATGCATCAAGTCTTGATTTGAGGTGGATGGCTTAGTTGACCAAGCTCCCCTTTAATGGTGATCAGGCTTGATCAAAGTCCTCCTTCATGGCTTGGTGACTTGGGAAATAACTTGATTGAGCTCGACAAAGTCCCTTGATGGTGCTTGCAAGTTTAATTTGGTGTTAATGGAGAATTGGATGAGTTGGAATTGGGATGGACCTCCCCTATTTTGGCTTTAGGTAAAACCGAGAAGGAGAAATCAAGGGAGCTTGGAAATTGCTTAGGGAAGCTTAGGAATGCTTGGTTTTGATTCCTAGAGCTCAGTTGAATTTAGTGCTTCTCATTTGAGTCAGAATGAGGGGGCGTATATCTCTCCCTCCTTAGATCGGATGAAGAGTATAGTTACTATTTTTGATCAATTGTTGAGATTGGTTGATCATTTTGGTTGTTTGCATCTCATGTGATTTGTTTTAAGTAGTGGAGGGAAGGAGAGTGAGTGCCCATGTGCTACATGAGTGCATTGGGTGATCTAAGTGCTCAATTCCCATTAGAGGGGTCAGTTTGGCATTGGGTTGGGTCATGGCTGACCCAAACCCATTGGTTCATGTTCACCACCTCCCTTGGTGTCCATGTGGACCACTAGGAGGATTCCAAGTGGCCTTGAGAAGGAAATGACTAAATTCCAAGTAAATTTGGTCATAGGATACCCTTTGACCTAAGGGTAAAATGATCATTTGGCCTTGATTTTAATTTGGGTAGATTTGAAATGATTCAAAAATGGGGTGGGCCAAATTTCAAGTGATTTGGAGTTTATTTGGTTTTAATTGGTTCAATTTGACCTATTTAGGTCAAGTTGGGTCAATTTGGGTTAGGTGGACCAATTGGTCAAATTGGGTCAAACTATGAGTTAAGTCAAGTTCAAATGATCATTTGGAGTCGATGGGTATCATTGGTTTGGTTCAACTTGATTTATCTTTAGTTTTGGTTCATTTAGGTTCATTTAGGTCAAATGGGTCAAGTTTACCAATTTGATCCAATGATAATTAGGTCATGGGTTGGTTTAGGCTTGGTTGATCATTTGAAATGTATTGTAATATTTGGTTTCAATCAATTTTGGTATGGTTTGATTTCAAGTTGATTTGACCTTTTGGGTTCATAGTCAAAATTGATTATTGTTAGTGATTTTCAATTTGAATTTGACCCATTGACTTTTTTTATCAAATTTGACTTAGATCAAGATTTGAATTTGACTTTAGTCAACTTAGGTCAAACATTTGGCTTGGTAATTGATTTTCAAGTTTAATCATTAGTTGGATTGGTTTCAATCAATTTGGCTTAAAAATTTTGGCTAGTTTCATTCATTTGGGCTAAGTGTTGACTTGGTCAAAGGCTTGACTTGACTTGTTGTTTGAGTGGGATTGATCAACAAGGATGATTGTTACAACAATCCAAAATTAAATAAAATTTAGCCGACTTGATTTCTTGAATTCACATATGGACTTATGATTGAAATATAAATCCAATTGCAAGTGATTTGAATTCAAATGGGTTTTGATTCATTTGACAATTTCAAGTTCAAAGGATGAACATGGGGTTGACTTGGGTAAGTTTGATTTTGGTTTGGTAATTGTAGTTTATGTTTATATTGGGTATGTGGTTGAAGAAGTGATTGTTTGAAGAGAAAATTCAAAGGTTTGGATTTATTTGAGTATGATTTGGCTAAGTTCAAGAATTTAAATTGAACAGAGTATGGTTTGATTTAAGTTGGATTTGGACTTGAGTTTTGAGTTTAGTTTTGGTTATTTAAATTTATACTTCATTTATATTTGTGAATATAAATGAGAATATAAATGGGTTATGAGAAAATCTTTTGAGTTTGGAGTGATTTGAATTTGGTTTGGTTAAGTTCAAGATTTGACTTGAAAGAGTATAAGTTGGATTTAAGTTGGATTTGGACTTGAGTTTTGAGTTTAGTTTTGGTTATTTGAATTTATACCTCATTTATATTTGTGAATATAAATGAGAATATAAATAGGTTATGAGAAAATATTTTGAATTTGGAGTGATTTTGATTTGATTTGAGCTAAGTCCATAAGATGAAATCAAAGGGGCTTAGGAAAGATTTTGGATTTGGAATTGATCATGGGTTTTAATCATTTGAGATTTGAGTCATGATTTGAATTTTGGAATTGATTTATGATTTGAGAAAATCTATTGAGTTGAAATTGATTTAAGTTTTGATTTGGAATTGGTTTGTGATTTGGATTTTGGAATTGATTTATGATTTGAGTTAGAATTGATTTAAGATTTGATTTGGAATTGGTTTGAAAAAGGGAAGCAAGGATTGGGTTTAAGCTTAGGTAAGTAAGTCTTCCTAATACCTCTAAGGCATAACCTATTCCTATGGATAACTCTTCTTAGTCTCTAGGGTTAGGTTAAGTGTTTACCTAATCACTAGAAGTGACTTAAGACTAAGGAACTCTTAGTGTCTAGAGGATTCCTATGCCTAAGAAGGAGTAGTTGAAAGCTCACTCCAAAAGTGAGGTCAACATAACCATATAAGACTCATCCCTCGAAGTGGATTCTAGATATATATGGATAGAGGGGTATTCCTGTGAGTCAGAATATAGCTCTTATTGGGTGGCCAATAGGGAGGAATTCTTCCACCTCTGGAATTGCCTCCGCCTCTACCTAGTGGGGGATGAGTCATCCTATCCATGTGTTCATATGGAAGAACAAACTGTGGCGAAATCTAATAGCTAACTCTGCTACTCTACTTCTTCCTTGATGGTTGATTCTAGCTTGCTTGTATTTTCATTTTCTTTTCCTTTTTTTCTTTTCTCTTCTTTTTCTTTTTCTTCTTTCTCCTTTTCTTTTTCTTCCTTTTCTTTTCTTTCTTTTTCTTTTATTTTTGAGCATTCACCAAGTTCACGAGAATAAACTTTTTTATTTGGAAGAAGATAGTAGGTCGTGTCCTCATATATCTCGATCTCTCTAACTAAGAATGGCTTCAAATCTTCTTTAACACAATACTCGATTCCACCTCTTTGAAATTTGATGCACTGATATAAAGAGAATGGAACCATGCTATTTCCATGTATCCAAGGCCTACTGAGTGAAGTAGTGAAAGATGTGTCTGAATCGATTATGTAGAACTTGGCTTCTATCTTCTAGTCATCTATCTTCGATGGTAACACTATAGAGCCTAAATCCCTCTCACCTTATTCATTGAATCCTCTCAACATCATCCGATCTCCTTGGAGTTTGGAGATGTCCATCCTTAAGTAAGCAAGGGTCTTTAGACTCATAATGTTCATTAATGCACCTGGATCAACTAACACCCTAGCGAGTCTGAATCTGCCCATGTTCACTATGATGTAAAGGGGACGGGTGTGCTCGGTTATCCCAAATAGAAGGTCTTCATCTATGAATGTAACTCCACGGGCTTCTCTTGAAAAAGATGCCTCCTCTCCAATAGCGGTCAACTGAGCTAAGCATATTTTTGGATCAAGAAAGGCTCTGATCAATGACTCCCTCATCTCTTTGGATAAGACAGGGGAATCATATATGCTTAGTTTAGGCAACTTTCTTAGGGCGAGGACATTATAGTCAACTGCTGTCCTCCATAAGCATATCCATGGGTGGAGCATCCATGGAGGGCTTCTTGATCACTTGAACCTATGACTTGTTTACCCTTATCGAGGTGCTACCCTAGGAGGTAGAACTTTGCCACTGGTGGTTGACTTGATGACTTGGTGACTTGTGAGATAGTTTAGAAAGTTCTACTCTTATCGGGGTTCACCTGACTTCCTATGGGATCATTGTGGATGACTCCAAATCAATCTCAATGGGTGAATCCAAATAATTTAGGAATGGAAAATATATTTCTAAATCAGAACATGAATGATTGAAACTAGAGTTATTATCATTATTTTGTAGACTTGGAGAGTTTTTGAGAGGAATAAAATCTAGAGTATCAGAAGTTGATAAGATGTAGGTGAAAGCTTTCTTCATTGATTTCTTCTTAGATGGAGGTACATGATAAAAATCTAATAAAGTAAGTTGGGTAAGGGGTTTAGTGCCCTTGCCCACTAATACAACGCTCCTGCTGGCAGAAGAGGAGCTAGTGGAGGAAGAAGTAGTAACTACAACGATGGATGGTGTGCTATACTCGGATGGTGGTTGCACTACTGTGCTATCCTGGGCAAGTGAGGTGGACTGCTGGTGCTGCTGTTGCTGCTGGGCTATCACCTCTTTTAAGTTGTCTTTAGCAACTTGTAAACTTTCCTTGATGTTGGAGGTTTAAGCTACCTCAGACACCTGTAAAGGAAATTTTTTTTATCTTAGAGATGATTTTCTTGGAGGTTCAGGATAGGGAGATATTCCAACCTTCCTCTATCGTGAGAAGATCACTTGTATCCCCAAGGATTTCCCTAATAGAACTAGAGGGTTGTTCTAGTAAATATTCCTTAGGGATGACAATGGCACCCAACTTATAGCTATGCTCAAGACAGTCCTTAAAGGTAAAGCAATCTTCTAAGACATGTCCAAGCATACGGTGGTAGGGGCAATAGTTTGGATCATGACTATTGCCACTTCCTCCGGCCTCCTAGGTTCTAGCAACTGAAATCAAGCGCTTTTAAGAGGTTCTAAAAGATCTTCCTGACTACCTCCCTCTTGAATGAATATAGTTTATTCAATTTGTTGACAAGAGTAGGCAAATAATAGTTACCTGGTGGTGGGTAACTATACTGGTGCTGGTGATGGTGATAGAGATACTACTGAGGAGGAAACGGTGGAGGCCACTGTGGCAACTAAGGTGGCCGATATGATGGCCAAGGTGGTGGCAAAGGAGGTGGAAGAGGAGACTGCTGAGCTGAGGCTTCTCATGGGACTACCGCTTCCCTTATCAATTATTAGCGCCTTTGGCTTCTACTCAAATGCCTTTTATGATCTTCACTTAGCTAACTGATCTTGGAAAGGTAACTATTTGACCTCTCCTTGTAGACTAGCTGCCTTGTTGATTAATTTCTCAAATGTATTAAAGGTAAACCCTTTAAGCATGAAGGTGACCAGGCAATGAATATTCTTGAGTAAAATTTTAATGGCATGCTGTTCAAATAGTTGTGGTTTGCATTTCATACTTAAATTATGTCATCTAAGAATGTAATCAACAAGGGACTCACCAGGGTGTTGTTGTGCTGCAACGAGATCGCCCGCAGTTACCCTTTATTGAGCTCCAGTAAATTTCTTAATAAAGACTGCTCCAACTCAACAAATGTCTTCACTGAACCATTGGGTAGTTCACCGTACTAATCAAATGTAATGCCTATCAAGCTACTAATGAAGAGGCAGAATAAGAGTGCATTACTATCAATGGCATTGTAACATCTGGCCCTGAAGTGTGCTATGTGTTGTCAAGGGTTCCCACTACCTTCAAAGATTTTGAAGCAAGGAGTCACAAAACCCTTAGGGTATTGGACAATCAAATTCCTCTAGGTAGGGTCTACCTTTTGGAATGGATGAGCTACCTCGGGCTTACGCCAATGCATCCTTCACTTATTGATCCATCAACTGCTTGATATCTTTCTCTTGCATGGAGGTGATGTCCACCACCTTCCTATGCAAGCTACCACTATCTTGATCTACTGGAAAGTGCTCTTAAGCTGATATAGGACATGCGCTAACTTGGGAAGATATATCTCTATTGGTATATGCTATGGGACTAAGGCCTAATATTGAAGTGCATGGAGGGCTGCTAGCAAGTCTTCCATCCTCTTCTCCATCCGGTTGATCTAATCATCCTGTTGTTTGAGCTGCTAACAGTTGAATGAATGACATCATCTTCCACAACCACAACACCTTCCTGACTATACTGATCTCTCTAAAGGGAGCTCCTAGTATCGACCATATGAACCTCGACAAAATCCTCAAGAAGGTCATCCTCATTGAGATCAAATGCTACCCGGTCATCCTCAAAATTTGTGAGGTCACTGCCTAAGAGTTCCCTCTTCTCGTCAATGTAATTGGCCATGATCTCATCAAAAGAATGATCTAAATATGGCACAAATACTGGGTTGGAGGAGGGATGGTCCTTGAAATGCATCTCAACTTGCATGTCCTTTGGAGTGCTAGCCATGAAAAGTCATGTTCACTAGAAGAGATGTGCTCATGACTACGTTGGTGGAGTGGTGTCCCTAGGGAGATCTACTACCATGGTAACTGTAACATTGTCACCTTCACCATCTATAACTATCGCTGCCACTGGCTCTGATGGTGGTGGTGGTGGTGGTGCGACCATGACACTGCGGGGTCACCACTCCTTCTTCACCAAGACTGAAGTAGGAGGTCAAGTAGGGGAACTCATCTTCTCCTCAGTCGATGGAGTAGATGGAATGGGATCATTTGGATATAGCCGGATCACTAAAGGGGCTGGTCTCTCTCCGGATGGGGGCTTCTAGATCTTGGCCAGAGTGGTGGAGGCTGGGAGTTACACAGGTGAGGATGGACGATGAGGGGAGCGGTGTGAAGGAAACACCAACTCTCCCTTGATAGGATATCTCTACCTATGGCGGGTAGTGCTGGTAAGAATAATTCTGTTAGAATGATCGGCCCTGACAAGGGGATGATCGAGAAAATCTATCAAAGTGGAAGCTACCGATCGTCTGGCATATCTCTACAGCTCTCTCCTATCTGCATGAGCAGATGCTTGAGCCTCCATGGCTCTCTCTCTATAGATTTGACCCCCCCAAACACTCTTACGGATCAATGATCAAATAAATATAACTATCACTGCATCGTGTGCTCGCAACTGGCAAGCAGATAGTCTAAGTCCGCATAGGCCTCCTATTCTGGTGGAGAAGAAGCAATCCTCTTGTAATCTTCTTCTTCGATCTTTGAGAGGGGTGGAACTTGGTTGGAAGTGGAGAGACCTCTCAGGGCTATGTGAGATGCAGCCTCAAGCTCTCTGGCTACTCGCTCGTGGTCATGCTTAATATTGTGATTTTTTTTTCAGTGTTGAGTATGAGTGAACAAGGCAGAGCGGGAGATAGTACCTACCTCGTAAGTGGAAGAGACTATCTTAGAAGCTAAGATACCCTTCCCCTTCGGGGTAACTAAAGAGGAGGTAGTAGCTCTCGCTAGACCAATGGTATGGATAGTTGGATGAACAGATGTTGAAACTATCTCAGGATGGGGTGTGGGAATGACTGTAGCTTTCCTCTTCAGTTGAGGATACTCAGAATCAGAGGGCATGTTGATATGAATTATTGGCCTCTACCCGGCCACCTCATCCCTCTGATGGTAAGGGTTTCATAAGTAACATGAGACCCCGAATCCATGACCAGAAGACCATATGGGTAGAGTCGGTTTGAGTGGCGATCAAGGCCAAGTCCATCCCAAAGGGGAAAGTGAAAACAAACTTCTGTGAGGCCATATATGCTGACTGTAAATGCCAGACTGATTGATCTGAGTTGTATCTCTGCAAGTATTGAAATGTAATCTGAGTCAGATCTCTGCTTTAATATTCATCACAGAAGAATTGTATAGATTTGAAATCTTAAACTCACACTCAACAATTAGATGTATTAAGTGGGGTTCAATGGAGAGATTTTGAAAATAGTGGAGAGTCTTTTCCCAATTGATTTTGATTTTAGAACCCATACTCAACCAATTTAGGTAGGTTGGGTGGGGTTCAAAAATTTGAGGAGAGATTTTCTTTCTTGGACATGTTTGCATTTTGTAAATCTTGTTTGAGAATTTTTAGTGATTTGAAAGAACCTCTACTTATTAAATTTGAGTATGCTAAGAAGAGGTTGTGGTTGTGTGTTTAAAATTTTGTTTGTATAATATTTTTTCTTATGATGTTTAAAAATGTTGATCTTGAAGATGAGGTATCTAACTTAATAAATTTGGTATGTTAAGTAGAGGCTACATGTTTTTGCTTTATATTTTAAAATGGGACTTTCATTTAACAAATTTGGTATGTTAAATGATAGTCAAATGTGATTTAATTTAAGTTTTTTTATTTTCTTTTGAAAATGGGACTCTCATTTAACAAATTTGGTATGTTAAATGAAAGCCCAAATGTGATGTATTTGTGTTTTGATTTTCTTTTGAAGATGGGACTCTCACTTAAAAAATTGAATATGTTAAGTGAAGGCCAAATTTATGTTTTGAAAATGAGACCCACATTTAACAAATTGAATATGTTAAGTGAAAATCAAATTTGTATGTTGAAAATGAGACCCTTACTTAACAAATTGAATGTGTTAAGTGGAGGTCAAATTTTTTGTGTTGAAAGTGGGACTCTCACTTAACAAATGGAATATATTAAGTGAGAATCAATTTGTATGTTGGAAATGATACTCTCACTTAACAAATGGGATATGTTAAGTGAAAATCAAATTTGTATTTATTTTTCAAAGAAAGGAAATTTATTTAACAATTTCATAATTGTTAAGTAGAGTTCAATGATATGTCTTACTTTCACGTATGATTGAGAGAAAAACCTTAACTTCAAGATATATGGAATATATATTAAGTGGAGTTTCAATCTCATGTTGTGGTTTTATTTGAAAGTAGACTCCTCATTCAACAACTTTAAACATGTTGAATGAATATGGACATTTTCATAAAAAAGTGCAATATGAGTTTCAAGACCTACATGGAGTGAGGTCCTAAAACCTAAAGGATGTTGGCTAACTTTGCTTAAGAATGAAATAAGCTAAATGCCAACTGAAGGAAAGATAGTCTCAGACTCACATAAAAAGCAATTCCACTATCGATGCTTGGAGATAATAAACATCTACTAGAGATGGAGAGAGGAACCCTCCCAATGAGTGGCTAGAAAAATCTGGTGTTTATTTTACGTTCATGTGTGTATATGTGAGGGGACACCATACATGATATTGAGGTGATGGGTATGCCAATAAGAATAGTGTACTATCTCGAGAGATAGAATTCACTACCCTACAATGGACCTAATCACCTAATAATGACCCCTAAGGCATGATGGGTCTTCGAATATACCATAGATTTTTCCCCTACTTTATATGAAAAAGTAAAGCATGGTTTATTTAAATTGGGTTCATTAAGTTCCCTATGGAGGCAAGCCTCCATAGTTAATTACATCTTAAGGAAAGTGAATCTCTTAAGAATACTCTTGATTAAAGTAGGCGATTGTTGTCTCCAAAGAATTTAAAGATAGGACTATCAAAGGATTGGTTGTATTTTAAAAAATCAAGTGGGATGGATCAGAGCTATTATATGCCAAAGGAGATGAGTAAAGAGTGCTCATGATACTAGGAAACCTAATGAGCACTCTAATCTATCCTATGGTTGAGCTTTATATATATTTGAAATTGAGGAGATTTATTTATTTGAGTTGAAATTTTATTAGAAATCTAGGGCTTACAATTCCATAATACAAGATTATGAAAATACCTAAGAGGTGAGGATTTATGCTTGTAGCCTGCAAAGAAAATATCAACCTCGGATCATAAATCTAGGGAGCTTTGGTGAGGTCCAAAGCATGACTTAAATCTAAGGAAAAAGTGGGTATATGATTTACCACAGAGAGAGTAAAATCAAAGACTTATTACCACAGTGGCATAGCTAACTCCTCCTATGATTCAAAACCATGTAGCAAGTCTTATGCTTTTTTTCAAGATGGTTAGGTTTATTATTATTTAGAAAAGAGACCTTAAACCCACTTCCTAAGAGAATAGAGCATGAGGGGTATGAATAATGATTTAAATCTAATGCAAATATTTATCAAGTTTTATTTGATTTTGGACAATTTATTTTGACACAAGCTATGGGATTTTATATGCCTAAATGCATGAGAAATTAATTATGGGTCAAATCAAGAAAGAGGTGTTCTTCCATCATAGGCTCTAAAGGTTAAGCCCATTCTATCGCAGAAGCCCTCTAATCATGAGTAAAATAAGATGATATGCACGTTGTTAAACATACAACATCCAGCTAAGGGTTTGCTGGATATTTTATTAACTTGATTTAAAATCTAAGATTTAGGTGAGGTTATGAGTTAGTTTAGTTATGAGTTGGTTAGTGGGATAGAAAAATTATTTTTTTATCCTAAGACCCAAATCACATCCAGGCCATACAACAATCACCAATTATAAACAAACTATGAAAAGGCATGCTTTTTTAATACACAATATGAACAAATCATCAAATAATTATAAAGCTATCATAAAAGAATAAAAGGCCAACACGATCGGGTACTATCGTACAACCCAAAAAGAAATGTGGGTAGCCCAGCTCTACCCTTGTACAACCCGGATTATGAAAGAATCATTACAAATGATGAATGCTTTGGGGGTCTTCATTCTTCATTCTTCATTCTTCATTCTTCATTCTTCATTTCTTCATTTTTATTTCTTCATTTTGATTTTTTTCTATTCTTTCTTCCTTCTGGCTTGATTGGAATATAGTTGCTCCAAAGGCATCACATGGTACATAAGACTTGGTCTTTTAACCAATGTTCATCCTAATCCCCATAACATTCATTAATCCCAATCTTATTAAAATTACATTAAAAGAATGAAAGTAAATCTAGCTACACTTGCAAAAAAAATGTTAGCTAAACACCACACAACTCAAGCAATTATATGAATAATTTGGACTTACACATGGGTAACCAAGCATAACTTGAGTTATGCTTAGAATAAGGAACCTACAAAAAAAATATTTTTATTATAAGCACAAGCAAAAGCATAATTAGGATAATATCGGCCTAACATCCAGACTACTCACATACACCTTAACATCCAATCTAAAATAATACATCACAAAATAAGCATACATCAAACCATACACCGCCATAACATAAAGCTAGAAATGGTGACTTAGTCTGATGTGTGTAAATTAAAGCTTGTGGTATGTTTACAGGATTTAGGTTTAATTTACAAAGGTGGTTTCACTTCAAGTTGTTTATTTAATTTTTAATTTTCATTTCACTTAACAACTAAGTGTTATAAAGAGGAAAGAAGGAAATCTCTCTTTCATCCCTACCTTAAGTCACTTCTAAAGCAAGTTAATTAACCAATTTCCTTTAGTGAATGGCTTATTATATTTTAATTAATCCTAAGTTCAGGTTCACTCTAAATGATTCTATTCAATAAGAAAAACATCTTAAGCTTAATTAGAATGAATTACTATCACATAACACATATTCATTGATTTCTTCTCATTATGTATATCATGCATATGAATAATCCTATGCATACCTATGCATGCAATGTAAATCTTAGCACACTTTAATAATGAATGTAAAGAAGTATGTTTGGAGTTTGAATATTTCATTTAATTAAATTATCAATGCATGCCTTTTTGATAGAAAAGTGGGACTTTTCATCCATTAGTCAAACACACATCCACATGTATAAAAGTTTTAAGTGAGTACGACACCATTATTTTATACACCAGGGGCATAAGATACAAGACCTACTTAGGGCTACATAAAGCCTCACATCCCCGGGATGTCTAGACTAATATACCACTTTCTTAGATACATGTAGATGTATAAGCAACTATAAGGATTGGAAATTCCATGCAAAAATTGTATTTGATTCATTTGATTTATACTTCTTATTCATTGGTCATATCGCACATGCATATGTATAAGAGTTTTAAGTGAGTATGGCGCCATTATTTTCTACACCAGGGGTGTAAGGCAGAAGACCTACTTAGGGATACTTAAAGTCTCGCAACCCTGGGATGTCTAGACTAATATACCACTATTCTCAAATACATATGAATGTATAAAAAGAGCCACAAGAATAAGAAATCATGCAAGAAATTATGTTTAATTTGGTTATGTGATTTATAATTCTTACTTATTAATACATCATCATACACATGTATAAGAGTTTTAAGTGAGTATGCCATTATTTTCTACACTAGGATAAGACCTTTTAGGGCTACTTAAAGTCTTTCCAGGATGTCTAGACTAATATACCACTTTTCTCAAATACATATGATTGTACAAAAGAACCATAAGAAATCATGCAAGAAATTATGTTTAATTTGGTTAATATGATTTATATATGTAATTTGAAATCCTTCCTAAGTCTTAACATGGAGATGTATAGGAATAGATTTAGGCAAATGTTATGTTCTTTTCAAATGAACTATACATTTGCAAATCTATGTAAACCCATGTAAGATAAGGAAAGAGGACTTCATGTTACATGTCTTATATTATCAACACATGCAAGCTTATAGGTATTGACATCACTTCATTCATAATAATTGATTTATGGCTTTTGAAAATAACATTTGATTTAGTAGTGATAATAGCTATGCCTATTTAATTTAAATCAACATGCAATTTGACATAAAAGAAATCATTCCATTTAATTAATTTTAAAAGAAATGAATGCATGGTTACATATGGCAAGCAACATTTAACATGAGTGGAAAGAAATAAAATAACACAAGCATGTGATTTCATTTAAATCCAATTAAGTCCTAAGGACAATCATATTAAATAAAGCCACTTAGAATAAATCAAAGTTTTTTTAATGTCATTTCATTTTGAGTTTGATTTGAGTTAAGGGAAGTGAAAGAAGTTTGTTGGTCCTAATCCCCATTCCCCATGTATAAGTTAATTTGGTTTAATGTAGAGGTAATTAAGTCAATTTTATGATTTAATTAGGTTAGGGCATGAATTAAATGGATTAATTAACCCTTACCTACATCACCTTAAGTTAATTAACTAATTAATAATGAGCCAACATGATATGCAACCACTTAGAAAGTAAATTTGTAATGTTTCTAAGAAATGAAAGGCCCCTTAAATGCAATTGGCTCATGATTAATAGTTAATTAATCTTAATGGATCTTTCTTAACTACATTTATGGTTTTCTCACACATGTGAACCAAACATAATTTCATTATCTCCCCCTTTTGGTTATTGAACACCCAAAGAGCTACCCAAGATTAGATTAGAGAAATTAGGTTCAATTAGATTAATTAAGTTCATTAATTAGTTAATTAAATTTGAATTAACCTTAACTCAAGAGATGGGCTTAGAAAAGATAAAGAGAGTCTAAGTCTAGTCTAAATCCTTTTCAATTAATTGATTAAGGTTCAGTATGATTTGGGGTTTTGATTAATATTTTGTTAATTTAGAGGTGTTAATTAATTAATTATTTAAGAGGATTATAAAAAGACTTAAAGAAAAGATTGGAAGGGGTCCCAATCATTCATCAATACAAAGGCTAACAAGCTTGGTTGTTGACCAATTTACTGTTCATTTGCTTTATTATCACTAATTATATTAAGATGGTGATTAATTATTAATCCATTTAATTAAGTAACCAATAAAATCCTAGAAAAATAGGGGAGGTAGAAGTTATCCCCATAAATATACATTGAAAGTTTGAGATTAATTGGATGGTTAATTATGGAGTAATTAGGTTAATTATATTTCTAATTAAACTTTAATTAAGCAAATTCACTATTTAAAATCAATTAATAATAATTTTCCTAGATTTTACTCTAAAATATCTTTAAAATGAGCCTCAGTTTGTATTTTTTGGATTTTTCTATAATTAGTTATGAATTTAGGAAGTTTCAATTGATTAAGATAATTTTCATGAAGTTTGTTAATTTATTTTATTAAAATAAATCATTTGAACCTTGTGATGAAAATTTTTTATTCTTCATCTAATCTTTTTGAGGAAAAAAAAGAAATAAATGAAGAACCAAAAATATTCTCAAAACACTTCTTGTGTTGGACACCACGCAGATCATGTTCTTATTAGGGTGATGGCATTGATTGAGGAATGATGTACTATCTTGAGAGATAGAAGTCACAATCCTACAAATGGACCTAATCACCTTAATAAGGACTCCTAAGGACTATGGGTATACAGATGTACCAGATATTCTTCCCCTACTTTACATGGAAAAGTAAAGCATGATTTATTTTAAACTGGTTCATTAAGTTCCTTATGGAGGCAAGGCCCCATAGTTAATTACATCCTAAGGAATGAGATTCCTTAAGAATACACTCGATTAGGGTAAATGATCATTGTCTCCAAAGATTTCAAAGATAGGACTATCAATCAATTGGTTTATTTTTAGAAGATCAAGTGGGATTGATCAAGAGGAGGGAGTTATTATTAAAACCAAAGGAAGATAAGAAGGGGATGCTTATAATACTAGGAAGCCTAGTAAGCATCCCAAACTATCCTGTGGTTGGGCTTTATATTTTTTAAATTGAAGTGATTTATTTGTTTGAGTTAATTTTTCATTAGAAATCTAAGGCTCACAGTTCCACGACACAAGATCAAGGAAATTCCTAAGAGGTGTGGATTTATGCTCATAGCCCACACAGGGAAGTAGCAACCTCTAAATTTAAATCTAGGGAGCTTTGGCGAGGGCCAAGGCATGACCTAAATCTAAGGTAAAAATGGGTATTTGGTTTACCTCCATAAGAGAGGGTAAACCACCCGACTGTTGGACTTACAACCGTCTCGGGGTGGCCGCCAACTAACTCCTCCTACAATTTTAAATACATGTAGGCAAGTCATATGTTTTTGTAAGATAGCTAGGTTGTTATTTATTTAGAAAGAGATTAAGTCCTTAAACACACTCCCTAAGAGTATTAGATCATGTTGGCATGATTAATGACTTAAGTCTAATGCAAATTTTGTTATATTTTATTTTCATTTTGGACAATTAATTTGACACGTGCTTTAGGGATTCATATGCCTAATGTATGAGAAATTGGATTATAAAAAAAAAGAAAGGAGGTGTTTTTCCACCATGGCTCTCAAAGGTCAAGCCAAGTTCTCTGGCAAAGGTGGAAGCCTCCATAACAAGAGTGAGACAAGATGCTTTTTTTTATGCATGATGTGAAAACATACAACATCCAGCTAAGGGGTTGCTAAATCTTTTATCTTGTTTTATAACCTAGGCTTTAGGTGAGGTTATGAGTTATTTATTTTTAATTTGAATTGATTAGTTGGATAGAAATTTATTTTTCCTAAGAGCCTAATCATCATCCAAGCCATACATCAAAGCAAGGAAGAAACTAGGAAAATATGTCATCTTAATGCACAAGCTAAACAAACATCAAACAATTTATAAAGCTAGTGAAAAAGAATAAGAGGCCATTTATGGTCGGGCTCTACCACACAAACTCAAAAATAAATGGGGTAGCCGAGCTCTACCCTTATACAACCTGGATTACAAATGAATTAATTACAATCAAGAAGGAATTCATGTTATGGGGTTTTCATTCTTCATTTCTTCTTCTTTCTTTCTTCTTTCTTCTTTTTCTTCTTTCTTCTTTCTTCTTTTGGTTGGTTGGAATGTGGTTGCTCCAAAGGCTTCACATGGTACATAATCTCTTATAATGTTATAATCCAACAATCATTCAATCCTAATTACATGAAAATGAATCCTAATTGCAAAATTACATGAAAAAAAACACACAATCCCAAATGTATATGAATAAATTGGACTTAGCACCGCACATGGTAACCAAGTCCACCCTATTTTGGATTATGCTTAGGGTATAAGCAACTGCAAAGCATTTATATTTTTATTACACCACCCCTTAAGCACAATCAGAGAAGACAATCAATAGACTAAGATCATCCTACCATTCAATCGACGCACATACACCCTAACATCTAGACTAAAATATCACATCACAAAATAAAAGCAAACATCAAACCATTCACCACCCTAACATAGGACTAAAATGGTGACTTAGCCTAATGTGTGTGCCATTTTAGGCTTGTGGTATATCTTAGCTAGGCTTTAAGGTTAGAGTTTTCTAAGTATGAAAATATTCAACTTAGAGAGTGGTTTCATTTAAGTGATTTAGTTGATTTAGTTGATCTTATTTTATGATATGATTTGGTTTGAATGAACCTACATTTAATTACTAAGTTGTAAAGAGAGGAAAAGAGAAGAGGACTTCTCTTTCCTCCCCACCTTAAGTAATTTCTAAGGTAGATTCATTATTGATTTTTTTTATTTAATGAATGTTTTGTTATGTGCTTTAATTAATCCTAAGTTTATATTTTTCCTTAAATAAAAATATTCAAAATGTAAGGCATTTTAAGATTAAGTAAACTGAATTACTATCACAAAATACACAACACCTTATTTCATTTCCAACATGTGTAACATGCATATGGATGAATCTTAAGCACATCTATACATGCAAATGGAAGTGTTAGCACACCTTAATGATGAATGCTAAGAGATATTACTTAAGGAAATTGGGAATGTTTCATGTATGTATATTTTTATTAAGTAGAAAAGAGAGATTCTTTTATCCATTATTCAAATGCACATTTACATGTATGAAAGACATAAGTGAGTACAACGCCATTATTTTGTACACCAGTGTAAGGTACAAGACTTACTTTAATTAAATCCTAACCCCGGGATTTCTGGACAAATACCACTTTTCTAAAATATATGTGCATGTACAAAAAAAGAAATGAATGGAAAAAGAGTCATGCAAAAAGTTTATATTTTTTGTTTGATTTTGGTTATGCAATTTATATGTGCAAATGTGAAGATCCTTCTTAAATGATAACATAAGAATGAATATGAGTGTATTTAATCAAGTTTTGTGTTCTTTTCAAATTTACTATACACTTTGCAAATCTTATTCAAAATTATGCTAAAAGAGAAGAGAAGGAAAGTCACATAATGCACATCTTACATACTCATATGAAAGATTATAAGTAATTATAAGTAGCATATCTTTCATTTGTAATATTTGATTTATAAGTTTTACAAATTATTTTGGATTTAATAGTGATAATAGTCATTCATATTTTTTACTTTAGGCAAAACATGCAATTTGACATAAAGGAAATATTTCATTTTAATTTGATTTTTCAAAAGACATGAATGTATGATTTTCTTATGACATACACATTTAGCATGTTAGGAAAGAAATCAAGTGATGAAAGCATGTAAATTCATTCACCCTAATTAATTCCTAAAGACAATCCTAAGATTATTTAAAGTGAATCAAAGTTGGTTTAAGGAAATTTTGATTTTATTTTGAGTTTGATTTGAATTTAGGAAATGTGAGAAGGTTAGTTGATCCAAACCCATCTCCCACATGTGTGTGTTGTTTTAGTTTAATTTTTAGAACCATTAGATTGATTTTATATTTTATTTAGGTTAAGGTGTAAATTAAGTTCATTAATTACCCCTTACATACACCTTCTTAACATAATTATTCAAACAATATATGCAACCACATTGAATTTAAATAAGCAATGCACCCTAAGAAAGAAAGGGCCTAATGCAATTGGCTCACAATTATTGATTAATTAAGCTAAGGGGCTTAATTAAGTACTTTCATAACCCTTACCACACAAATAGGTTGGATTTGATTTCCTAAAGTTTACGTAGCTTATTGAACACCTAAGTATCTACCCGAGGAAGGATTGATTAAGTGATTAAGTTGATTTTAAAATTTTCACTAATTAAGCCATTTAATAAATTGATTAAACTATTTAATTAATTTGCACCTTAATTTGATTTTTATCCAAATGAAATAAACTTAGGGGCAAAGATTTGGGAAAGAACTCCTAATCTCATTCCCTAAGTCCATTCACTATTCTAAGGTAATTAGAAACTTAATTAATGAATTTATCACTATTTAATAGGTTAATTAATTATTTAATTAATTAAGAGAGTAATTAGAGTGAATTAAGCAATTACCCTAATTAAGCTAACACTAAATTCCAAAAAAAATTATGGCAGGAAGAGGTCATCCCATTAATCAACCCTAGGATGTTTGGAATTAATTGCTAAAGTAATTAAGGAGTAATTAACATAATTATATTCTCAATAAAACCCAAAAAAGTAGAAAATTTACTATTCAAAATTAATTAAACTTAATTTTAGATTATTCCCCTTTGAATTATCTTCAAAATGCATTTGAGTTTTATTTTTTTATTTTTCTATAATTAGTTATGTATTTTTGAAGTTTGAGTAATTAAGGATAATTAAATAATCCTAATTATATAACTAATCTGACGCGGACACACGTGCATGCACTTTCCATGTGGCACGATGGGATTCATCACTTAAGTTGTCACATCCTATGCCATGCCGCGGCTATGGTTTTCCTGGACATCCATCAAAGATTAGATGGTTGATTAAACTCAGCTCTAATAAGATAAATCAAAAGATCTAACGTGGATTAACATGACCGTCTATCCAAAACATGCAGGATGGACGGTCCATGATTCCTTGCGCCACTGGAGAGACAGCCCATCCCCATGGCTTGATCCAAGCTTGATTGAGCTTGGATTGAGCTAAGATTGAACCCACACCATCAACATACAAGGAGATGAAGATCTAATGGTGGAAATCACTTGGGATTATAATTTCCTTCAAAAAGGACCAAAGAAAATTCAATGCAAGCTCGATTTTGAATAGTACACAGGAGGCTATCACCGTGCTCCCAACATGAGGTAGCTTCATCTAGAGATGAATGTTGAAGGTTTGAGGGTTTGAGGTTGAGTAGATCCTCTAATTGGCCAAACTCCTCCTCCTAGGCTTGTGGTTTTGGTCTAGCTCCCTCCTCCTCTGCCTTCGAAGCTTGGAAGAAGCTTTGTATGAACTCAATTGGACCCTCTAAGGGTGCTTGCAAGAGAAATTGGCTTTTGGTTGAATAATGGATGAGTTGGAATTTTTAATGAGCTCCCCTATTTTTGATTTGAGGAAATCAAGAATGGAGAATTCAAAGTAGGTTGAGGAAGCTTGGAGAAACTTGGAGAAGCTTGCTCTGAGTTCCTATAGCTCAATCGAGTGTGAATGAATGCAAATGAAATGAAATTAGGGGAGTATATCTCCCATAGAAGGATCGAATGGTCATGAGCCTCCCTTCATTTTTGATCAATTGATCAGATTGATTGAGTTTGTTAGGTCATTTTGGATGCCATGTGATTTGGTTTTGGCATAAGGGAGTAGTGGAGGAGTTTCCATGTGTTAAATGAGATGTAGGAGGTGATCCCACATGCTCATTTTGAGTGGGGGGTCAGTTTTGGCCTTGGGTTGGGTCTAGCTGACCCTAACCCATTGGGTCATGTGCACCACACTCATTAGTGTCCACTTGGTCCACTGAGAGGGTGCCAAGTGGCCATGAAAAGGATATGACCAAATTCCAAGTAGAATTGGCCATAGGTTACCCTTGACCTAGGGGTAAAATGGTCATTTGGCTTTTTGATTTCACTTTAGAGATTTAGAATAGTTTGAGATTGGGCCAAATTTCAAAGAATTTGGAGTTGATTTGATGTCATTTGGCTCATGTTAACCCATTTAGGTCAAAATGGGTCAAGTTGACCAATTGGTCAAATTAGGTCAAACCAAGGGTTGGGTCAAGTTCATATGACCATTTGAAATGTTTTGGTATCATTGGTTTGGTTTAGTTTGATTTGTATTTGATTTTGGTTCATTTGAATTCATTTAGGTCAAATGGGTCAAGTTGACCAATTTGATCCATAATTGGATTAGGTCATGGGTTGGTTATTTGAAATGTGTTGCAAGCTTTGGTTTCAATCAATTTTGGTTTAGTTTAATTTTGGCTCAATTTGACCTTTTAGGTTAAGTTGGTTTCATGGTCAATTTTTGTTTGATTATTTAGTTATTTTTTATGCTCCACTAGGTATAGAAAAATGAACTCTCCACTAGGGGAGCAAGTTTAAGTCATCCACTATGGAGAAGAGGTTGTGAAATCCGCTGAGGGATTAGAATTTGGAATCCACTGGGGGAACTAGAAAAATTTGCATCTCACTGAGGAGAAGAAAATTGATTTGATTGATCCGTTGTTTATTTAGTTTATTTTTGTTTGATTATTTTGATTGGACTCCACTGAGGGAGGAGGGTTGAATTAGTTTCAAATTTTGAAATTTGGATTTTTAGATGGACCCTATTGGTTTGTAGATCGCAATTAGTTGGGTAGCTAGGCCTAGCTCATTTACCAATCAAAGGGGTAGTCTACCAAACACATAGTAGACTACCAAAAAGGGATTGCCTTTGTAGTTGATTAAGAAGAAAAAGTAGACTTACATCCTCCAAAGTAATGACTAGTTGCTGGGGTGATCCATTGGCGAGGTAACGAATTGAACCCAACTTAGGGCTGACTATTGAGTGAATGTCACTGGGGGACTTAAATCAACTCAAGGATAGTCAAGATTAATTTCATTTTTTTTAATTATTTTTTTATGGATCCCATCAATTTACGATGGATTACACTGAGTAGGGGCCATGGAAGCCTTGATCTAACATAGATTTACCATTCTAAAGGGGTAGTCTACCAACCACATAGTAGGACTATCCAACCAAAGGGGTTGCCTTTTGGTTTGCAATGGTCAAGTTTAAAAGGACTCACATCTTCCAAAATAAGGAACCAGGGTGACATATTAGCAAGGTAATATGTTAACCGACTGGCTAACTATTGAGTGAATGAGGGACTTAAATCAAAAGATAGTCAAGATTAATTTATTTTTTTAAATTATTTTTGATGGATTCCATTGGAGTGAGGGATCACACCGAGAAGGGCTTATATCTCTAGACCTATCTCAAATTTACTAACTAAAGGGAGTAGCTTCGCCAAGGGAGAACTATCCAACCAAAGGAGTGCCTTTATTGCAATGGTCAATTCAAGGAAGAAAGTAAAGACTCACATCTTCCACTACAAAAAGACCACTGGGTGATCGCTTCTTTGGGCAACAAATTGAACCCGACTTAGGTCGCCTGCCGTTTGAATCAATCTAGAAAGAATGCATCATAGCTTACATCTTCCAAAGTGAAATGATGAGCAACCTACTTGTGGAAAAATAGATTGAATCAACCTGGGGTGACTATGGAGAGAGTGACTGGACTTATCTCAACTCAGTCGTGCAATTCCTATAGAGTTTTGACACCGCCCTAAAGATAGGATGCCTGCTTGGAAAAGGGGCCCTTTGGGAGCTTGAATTCCTAATTCACAAGTGAATATTTTATTTGTTGGTTTAATTTACTTTTTATGGACCCTGTTAGTTTGTAAGGAATCACACTAAGAAGGAGCTTATATTAGCCTAGATCTATCTCAGATTTACTGAACTAAGGAGAATCACATCCAGAATAAATTCTCTAACCATAGGGTGGCTACGGAAAGGGGACTATCCAATCCAAAAGTAACCGGTAGTGTCTAAATGGGGTCGTGGATGATCCAAGTAGAATGCCCATGGAGAGGGCGCTAAGATGATCCAAAATCGAGAAGATAATATGCATAGGTATTCGTGGCCAACTCAAGGAGAAAGTGGGGACTCACATCTAAGAGTGGTGTATCCACAAGTGAGTCATCATCATGAACATCAACCAACCTAAGGTGCCCTTGTAATTTCCTAGGAAGAAGGCTGGGGACTCACATCTTCCTATGGAAATGATTGATGGGTAGTCTATCTTCTCAGGTGTTATCCGACCTGGGGCAACTCGAGTGAATGCCACCGGAGGACTTATATCAACTCAAGAGTAGCAAGAGGAAAGAGCCTCAGGGACTTACCCTAAGCCTCAAATATACTGACCTAGTCGATCATGATGATTAGTTCAAGAAGAAAGCATGAGGACTCACATCTTCTTAAACAAAATCAACATGATGTAGCTTACTGGCTAGGAAGTGAAGTTTACCAAACTAATAAGGCACGCGATGGTTTATAATGGTCAAGTTAGCAAAAAAGTGCGGGGACTCACATCTTCCAAATAAGTGGCCACTAGGGTGATATACTAGTAAGGTACCATGTAAATCTGACATAGAGCAGCTAATTAGTGAGTGCCATAGGGACTTGCTCCCACATCAAAGTATCCCAAGAAAAAAGATTTGTGTTTATTTTTATGCTTGTGTTAAAGGGAATAAGATGTCACTTGGGTTATCTCACACCTACTCTAAACACGCTTAGGGAATTTGATGAAATGGTGCCATGAATGGCAACTAGGATTCCCACCAAGAAAGGATGCCACTTGGGTTATCCTACACCTAACTTAGTTATGCTAATCAAAATAGGATGCCTCTTGGGTTCTCTCACACCTATTCTAGTAGCACCGAGAAATTATGTTTGATTTGTGTTTGTGAAAAGAGGATAAGAAGCCTCTTGGGTTCTCTTACACCTATCCTAAACATGTGGTGAATTTGACAAGCAAATAATGCTTTGAAGAAGAGAAGATTTTGATGAATTGGAATGAAATTTTTGTTCTTTGTTGATAATTATTTTCAAACATGATTTATGGGTAATATTTCTTCAAATAGAGCCATTTAATTGGAAGCATTGGGTGTTCCCCTTTACAATCAATGAGATAAGATCCTCCTTGGTAGGCCTTCTATGATAAACCAAGTGGGTTCAAACTTGCCTCCCATCTTTTAGCAACATTGGTCTCCTTAGGACTAATACAAGTTCTCCTACTTGAAAAGCCCTAGGGCAGACCAGCTTGTTGTGAGCTTGAATCATTTTGGCCTTGTACAACTTGAGGTTTTGCATGCCGGGTCTCTCCTTTAAACCATCGATCTCTTCTAACCACAAACTTTGCATTCCTAGTGATCTTGCTACCCAATGCTATCCTTAGTGATGGGAGTTAAACTTCTAAAGGTAGAATGGCTTTGACCCTACACATTATGGAGAATGGGGTAGATTGAGTTGGAGTTCATGTGGTGCGGTATGCTCAAGGCTTCAACCAACTCATGCCACTATCATTTGTTGTCATCAGTGTCTTCTTTAGTATTTGGATGAGAGTTTTTGAATGCTTCGCTAAGCCATTTTCCTGAGGATAGTAGAGTATCTCCAATCTATCTCCTTCTAAGCTGTTGATCTGCTTTTGAATGTACCATTATATATAATTTATCAAAGCACCCCAAACTTATATATGATATGGTTCTAAAAAAAAGCACATGTGAAGCTATGACCTCTCGAGTGGGATTGCCTCCATCCACTTGGAAAAGTGGTCGATGGCGAGTAGAATGAACATGACCCTTGGAAGAATGAGGATCGATAAGACCCACTATGTTGGTACCCCAACACTCAAATGTCCATGAAGCCAATGTAGGATGTAGAATATTCAATGGTTGATGTAGGACCACACCGTGTACCTGATACTGATGGCATCTCTTAGATACATCCATGCAGTCTGTAATAATCGAAGGCCAGTAGTAACCTAGTCTCTTGATCTTTGCTTTCATCTTTAGAGATTGATGCTCATAGACTGACCTCGCCATGATCCTATGGGCTTCATTTATCCAAATGTAACCACATTTGATCAAAAGATCAATGCAGGTGCCATCTACGAGCATAGAGAGAGCTCTATTTCATCCGATGGGCTTGTGATTTCTCTTGAGGTAGTTTGCCAGTGTTCAAGTAATCTATGTATGGTTTCCTCCAATCTAGCTCCTCATCCTTATTGGCAACAACAACCTCCCATTCAAGAGAAAATCTCTCGATGAGTTCAGCATCAATAAGGGATAGTACTTGTCTATTTTGGACCCTTATTGGAATGAACTCATCTTTCAGACTTGCCAATTCTTTGGCAAGTTTGTCCAAAGAATCTATATGTTCTTGCTCGGGAACCTTGTAGATGGTGACTGAGATTTGGGCCAGCTTCATGGTATACTCGTAGTAATGACAAAGCTTGGGTTTGAGAACCTTGTAGGACCATAATCTGGTTGATGACCAACTGAGAATCCAAAGATGTTGATGCTCTTGACACACTATAATGGCTAACTCTAGACATAATCAAAGTCTCATAGCCTTCATTGTAGTGGGATTGGAGAGATAGTATGAGAATCTCATCACATATGAGTTGAGAGAACATTCTTACCCCGCCTTTCGGAAGAGTAGATCATGGTGCTTCTCCTTTATGAAAGGAAGAAGCACCATTAAAATACATCTCCAACTGTTAACCTCCCTAAGTTCATGATTTGTTCGGAGATCGCCACTAAGCGAATCAAAAGGCGGTGCTAAGAAATCTGCTAGTGCTTGTCCTTTTATCGCACAAAGGGGTACGAATGTGATATCAAACTGTGAGAGAATCATGGACCAATATGCCAAACATCTAGATAGTGTTGGCCATGTCATGAGATACCAATGGATTAGTTCTTGAAATCAAGTTCACCTTATGAGAAAGCATATAGTGACGTAGCTTTTGGGATGCAAAGATCAAAGCTAGGCAATATTTTTCAAGGTGGGTAATTCACTTTAGGGATGGATGATGGTAAGGAGGACTTTCCTTCCTTCATCATTAGCTTGGGCCAATAAAGCAGAGGAGTCATCCAATGCATCGGTAGAGATAAGTGGCGCTAGAACTACTTTCACCAAAATGCTTGATATCTTCAAAGGCATGCTGGCACTTATCATCCCACTTGAACTTGGCATCCTTTTTGACAAGTGCTGAAAATAGCTTGCATCTTCCCAATAGGTTAGAGATAAAGTGTCTCAGATATGCCAACCATCCTTGGAAAGATCTAAGTTGAGTTAAACTTTTGGGAGGTGGCATTTCTAAGATAGCTTTGATCTTTTCTAGATCTATTTCTATTCCCGATGTTAGGCAACAAACCCAAGGAATTTCCCTAAAGCTACTCTGAATGCACACTTCAGGGGATTCATTTTGAGGTTATATTATCTTAACCATTCGAAAACTACTCTCAAGTCAAAGAGATGGTCTTCCTTTTCTTTGCTTTTGACTACTAGATCATCAACATAGCACTCAACGATGATGGATGAGTTCATTGAAGATCTAAGTCATGGCCCATTGGTATGTAGCACCATTTTAAGGAAAAACATGATTATTGGTTCAAAAGTAATAGTGTTTCTTTCATCCGGGCCATCTATTTGGTTTAGTGGATGACCCATCCAAGAAGGATAATATTGCATGAGATGAGGCGATGTCCACCATTAATTCTGGTATAGGAAGAGGAAACTCATCCTTAGGACATGCCTTATTTAAGTCCCTGAAATTGACAAATATACAAATTTGGCCATTTTTCTTCTTATCTTGGATGACACATAACCGTGTAGGGTATTTTTCTCTTGATGAAACCAAAGATCAATCTTCTTGACTTCAAAAAATAATGACTGTTGTTCAATTTCTAAGCATACGGATCTTGCTTGATAGGGTTGGCGTTAGGGTCTTGCCAGTTTTTATGTAAGATAATTGCATCTCTTCATAACTCTAGGAAAAGTGTCTTTAAACTCAGTCAATAGCTAACTAAGTCATTGATTTCTTCTTCATTCAAAGAATGAATGTATGTGGGTGTGGATTTTCTTCATCCCAGGTTGATTTCTTTGAGCTTGTCAATTATTGAATGGATCTCTCTTCAGGTGCATCTTTGATTTGGAGATCATCTGATCATTAAAGTTTCTAAACACACATCCTCATAAGAGTTAGTGTAGTGTGAAAAGAATTAGACTCAAATGATAAGCAAAGAATTATCATTGATGGACCCATACCAAATTCTAGTCTGATCTTGATTGTGCATCCCTTCCTCTATGTTCCATAGCTTCAAAGTACTCCTGTGCTTAGACCATGTATAAGGAATCACCCTTCTTGCAAGATTAAGAACACAAGGCAGTACCAATCAAAAGGCAATTTCATTAATTCTTAAATTATCCTCAAGTCCTACATCAATTTTGGACTTGAGATGATGATCCCAATAGAATTTTGGCTTGACATCCGGAAGATGAGGGGCTTCCTTAACTACTAAACCTTCAACTTTTGAGAGAAAAGTGAGTTGAGCTAAGGTAACTGTTGATAGTTTCACATAAAGTTGATTCAAATACATTTGTGCTTTGTCTAGAGGCCTGGTCTTCATCATTGTCTGAATTGAGTGTCACCTCCAATGAAACCAACTAAGATGGGTTTACTAGTATGTTAATCACATTAGACTCATCCTCCAGCTCCAAGTCTATGTGAATAGGGTACTTGAACGAACATAACCCCTAGGTGGCCAACCGTGGGGTCTTCTGCCTGGACCGCCTATTTCTTGCCTAGTGGAGGTTGAGTCATCAGCCACATGTCCATATGATGGAATGAATTGTGGGTGGAATGTGATATGCGCTCTACTTCTTCTTCAAAGTCTTTTTCTCACTTGTATTTTATTTTTCTTTCTTTTTTTTTCTTTTCTTTTTTCTTTTTCTTCTATTTGCATTTGAATTTGAATTTTGACCAAGTTCATGAGAAAATGTGTTTTGAGGAAGATAGTAAGTCGCATCCTCATATATCTCAACCTCTCTGACTGAAAATGGCTTTTCATCACCTTTGACACAGTATTTAATTACATCCTTCCTGAACTTGATGCACTAATGAAGGGAGGATGGAATCATCTTATTCTGATGTATCCAAGGCTTATCGAGCGAAGCGATGAGAAAAGTATTCAAATAAATGATATAGAACTTGGCTTCAGTCTTCCATTCACCTATCTCCAAAATTATGGAACCTAAAGCTCTCTTGTTCATTGAATCTCTCAACATCATTGATCTCCTGAGTGTGGAGATGTCGATCCTTAAATAGGCAAGGGTCTTTAGACTCATAATGTACGATGCACCTAGATTGACAATAACTCTGAAAGTCTAATCACCCATGTCCACTCAAATGTAGGATGGTCGCTTCCATGTCCCCAGGGTCTTCATCGTGAAAGTGACTCCTTGGGCTTCTCTAGAATAATGTGCCTCCTCTCAATAGCAGAAGCATATATCTAGATCAAGAAGAACCTTGATTAATGATTCTCTCTCTTTGGATAAGATAAGGCATCATATATGCTTAGCTTATGGCAACTTTCTGTGTGTGAGAGGACATTGTAGTCCACCTTGGTTGATCCTCCACAAGCATATCCAAGAGTGGAGCATCTTGTGGAGGGCTTCTTGATCATCAACCAATGACTTGTTTCCCTTATCTTGAGGTGCGCCCAGAGGTAGAACCTTGCCACTAGAGGTTGACTTTGGTGATTTTGTGTTAGGAAGATTCTACTGGCTCACCTTCCTATGGGACCTTAGAAAATGGATGATTCTAAGTATCTCAAGAGGCAAACCCATAGTATTCAGAAGGAAAGTCCAACTCAATTAGAAAGAAGAAGATTGGAGTTATAATTGTTGTTTAGACTTGGAGAGTTTTCAAGAAGAGATTAGACAACCCATTAAAAGTGACATAGATGTAATTCAAGCTAGCTTTATTCCTTGATTTCTTAGATTTTGAAGGAGGTACATAGTAGAAATCTAATAAAGTAAGTGGTGTGAGAGATTTGATGCCCTCATCCATCGATATAAGATGTCTACTATAGGAAGAGCTAGTTGAAGTAGAGCTACTCCGATGTAGCACGGGATGGAGGCCTCTATCCTTGGCATGGGCTACGCTATCGTATCCGAGCTCCTACCTTCCCCAAGTTGTCCTGAAAAACTTGCAAACCTTCCTTGATGTTAGAGGTTCGAGCTACCTCAGGCACCTGTAGGAAAAGTTTCTTGATTTTGGACATAATCTTCTTAGAGGTTTGGGATAAGGAGATATCCCAACCTTCTTTAGTTTGGGAAGGATCGCAAGTATCCCCAAGGATTACTCTAATGGAACTGGATGGTTATTCCATAAGGTATTCCTTCGGGATAACTATGGCACCTATCTTGAAGCTATGCTCAAGCTAGTCTTTGAATGTAAAGCAATCCTCCAAAACATGACCTAGCATATGGTGGTAGGGGAAAAAGTTAGGATCATTGCTTTTGCCCACTTCTTCTAGCCTTCTAGGTTCGGGTAGCTAAAAATCAGGTTTCTTTAAGAGATTCTTAAAGATTTTTCTAATTACCTCCCTCTTAAATGAATATGGTTTGTTTAGTTTATCCATAAGAGTATGTGGACTGTAGCTACCTGGCTGCAGGTATGTGTACCACTGCTGCTATGGATATGGCTAAGGAGGAGGTAGTGAAGGCCATGGAGGCTACTGTGGCTGCTAATGATGGCCTGGTGGTGGTAGAGGAGGTGGATGGTTGTGGAGCAAAGTCTCATATTTGCCTTCCGCTTTCCATCTAATGCTATCACTACCCCTGGCTTCTTCTCATAAGCTTTCTGTGGCTTTGGCTTTATTGATTGATTCAGAAAATGGAAACTATTTGGCTTCTCCTTATAAGCTAGCTGCCTTATTGATTAGCTTCTCAAATATTTTGAAGGTAAAACCTTTGAGCATGAAGGCGACCGAGCCATGAATATTCTTCAATAGAATTTCAATGGCATGTTGTTATACCATGATTTGCATTTCATACTCAAATTGTGCCATCTGAGAATATAATCAATGAGGGACTCACTGTTGTTGAGCCACAACGAGATCACCTACAATCACCCTTTGTTGAGCTCCAACAAACCTCTTAATGAAGAGTTGCTCCAACTTAGCAAAAGTCTTTATTGAACTATTGGGAAGTTTAGCATACCAATCGAAGGCTATGCCTGCTAAGCTACTGACAAAAAGTCAAGATAGGAGAGCATCACTGCCACCAATGTTGCACAATATAAGTGTGCAATATGTTTTGGGTTCACCATCAAAGCTCTTAAAAGAAGGTGGCATGAAACCCTTAGGATATTGGATGGCATCGAATTCTTCGGTAGGGTCTACCCTTTGGAATCAAAGATCCTCCTGCTTGAGCCAATTTCTTTCACTTGCTCAACCATGATTTTGATGTCCTTTTCATGTAGGTATTATCCACTACCATCTATACAAGCTAGTGTGCCTTGCTCTGCTGGTAAAGTCTTGGTGGATCCAAGACATGCAAGTCAATGACTAGTCTCTGCTATAGTAGGATGCACTAGGCTTGGTTTTGAAGTGCCAAAATGCTAGCAAGTCTTCAAGCTTCTTCCCATTATATCTATTTGTTCATCCTTTTACTTTAATGTTGAAGGAGGTGTTGTCGAGTAGGTGTCTTCTCGCTTGTAACACCTTCCAAACTCTACTGATCATGGAGGAGGGAACCCCTGATGTCTACCATGTGTACCCCTGCTAAATCCTCTAATAGATCATCTTCATTTGGATCAAAATTGACCTTCTATCCTCTAAATCAGACTAGGCATATCCTAAGATCTCCTTCTTCTCCACTAGATACTGAGCTACAATATCATCTAGGGATCAGTCCAACTTAACATGTACAAAAGATCGAGGTTGATAGTAGGATCACTATCATGAATAGATAGACATCTAACCTCCCCTGCTACTGCTGGAGAGCTAACCTTATGAGGGCTACGCTCACTAGAAGAAAGATGCCCCTAGTTGTCACTATATTTAGATGGAGTGGTACTCCTAGGAGGATCTATGGCCATTTATCCTCTCCCTCAACTACTATCTCAATCTGCTACGGTGGTGGTGGTGATGATGGAATGACTACTATGCTCGGTTGCCATTCCTTCTTCACCATAAAGAAGGTGAGCAAAAAGCTCACCTCACCATATAGGCGTGTAGATGGAATGGGATCTCCTAGGATCACAAGGGGACTCTTCTCCTGATGCCTTCATGGCCTTCGTTAGAATAGTAGATGATGAAACATGTGCAGGAGAAGGTGAGAGAGAATGGTGGAGACACCACTCTCTTGAATAGAGCTCCTCTCCATGGTGGGTAGTATTCAAGAAGATGCTATCGATATGATCGATGTAGCGCCGATCCGAAAGTTGATAAGGGTGAGGTCACTCACTCTATCGCCTCCCATCTAGTATAATGATGAGCCTCCCAGCCCTCTCCACCGATCTACCCACCTGGGGAATGGCAAATGCAAATCAAATTGAGCCCTGAATCTGATCATCCAGGCTCCACCTACGCATAAAACTAATCAAGGTATGAACTCCTCCTCCTCTCACCAAGGAGCCTAAAATTCTTCTCTCACATCGAGAGGATGGAACTTATGAAGGGAAACCATCCTAGGAAACTCCTCTACGAGATTAGTTGCTCCAACTCCTATGGCAATGATGCTACTTGATCATGTGATTCTTATTTTGCAAGTCCTGTAGGTCGAGCAAGATGGGAACTAGACCCAATCTCAAAGGCGAGGAGACAATCCTGAATTGGGAGCCTTCCCTTTGGAGGGAGCCAAGAGTGGGTGCTACCCCGTAGGGGAAGGTGCACTACCGAAGCTACTTAGGGAAGCCACAACCTTCCTCCTGCTATCGATGGTAACTCAGATGAACCATGTTCATGTCTGAGGATGGTCTCACATGTGATCCTAGCCAAAGCTCAACGTGAGATGGGTGAAGTGTGATCAGCCCCTCAAGGCCGCCTCCAGTATATATATATATATATATATATGAGGTGTGTTATATATATATATAAAAAAAAAAGGAAATATAAAGACATACTGTGCCATTGAACTAAATCGACTAAAAAAGTCAAAGAATGTTGAAAAATAAGTTTGAATCAGATTGCTGCTTTGTTGATTTTTTTGAATTTTGATTTAGAATTTCACCCACACTCAACAACTTGAAAGTGTTAAGTTCAAATGAATTTAGAGAGAGATTTTGAATTGATTGGAAAGGGGATTTTGAAGAATCCATTTTCAACAAATTTGTGTATGTTGAAAATGGGTTCAAAGATTTTGGAGAGATTGATGCTTCCATAGGTTCACATTTGAATTTGATTTTTTTAGTTTTGATTTATTTAACAAATTTGAGTATGCTAAAGTAAAGGGTCAATTAATTTTGTTTTGATTTTATTTGAATTTATTTAGCAAATTTGGGTATGCTAAAGTGGGTCAATTGATTTTTTTTATTTTGATTGATTTGAGAATGGAATCTCACTTAGCAAATTTGGGTATGCTAAATGAAGAATTGTGTTGTGATTTTTGAAAAGAAATTCTTATTTATATTTTGTGTTTTGTTTTGTGATTTTGAGAATGGAATCTTAACTTAGCAAATTTGGTATGCTAAATGAAGAATCCAAATGTGTATTTTATGATTTTTTTTTTGAAAAGAGGATTCTTAGCAAATTTAGGTATGCTAAAGAAATCCAAATGTGTTTTGTTTTGATATGATTTTGATTTTGAAAGGTGATTCTTTACTTAGCAAATTTAGGTATGCTAAATAAAGGATCCATGTGTTTTTTTTGTTTTGATGATTTTGTTTATTTAAAAAAGGATCCTTAGCAAATTTAGGTATGCTAAATAAAAGATCCAAATGTTGTCTCAATTTTGAAAAGATGATTGTTAATTTTGATTTTTGAAAAGATGTTTATTAATTTTATTTTTGAAAATGTGTTTGTTGATTTGATTTTTGAAAATGTTATTGTTGATTTTGATTTTGAAATGAAATCTTCATTCAATGAAGATGTTCATTTGTGCTTTTGGAAAATATGATTGTTGCTTTTATTTTCTTGAAATGAAATCTTCATTCAACAAATTGAATGAAGATGTTCATTTGTGATTTTTTTGAAAAAATGATTTTGGATTTTATTTTTGAAAAGATGATTGTTGATTTTCTTTTTTGAAAATGAAATCTTCATTCAACAAATTGGATGAAGATGTTCATTTGTGCTTTTTGAAATTATGATTTTGGATTTTATTTTTGGAAAGATAATTGTTGATTTTCTTTTTTTGTGATTGTTGATTTTGTTTGTAAATCTTCATTCAATAAATTGAATGAAGATATGCATTTGTGCTTTTGAAAAATATGATTTTGGATTTTATTTTTGAAAAGAGAAAATTGTTGAATTTTATTTTGAAAATGAAATCTTCATTCAACAGATTGGATGAAGATGTTCATTTGTGATTTTAAAAAATATGATTTTAGATTTTAATTTTGAAAAGAGATGATTGTTGGATTTTATTTTGAAAATGACATCCTCATACAACAAATTGGATGAAGATGTTCACTTGTGAATTTTGAAATATGATTTTGGATTTTGTTTTGACATGATCCTCCAAATAACAATCAAGAAGATTATTAGATAAGGGTGATTTATGAAAATTTTTGTGCAAATATTTTATTATGTGCATTTTAAAAAAGTGCTTTTTGGAAATTGATATTTTTGTAAAGGATATATTTTTTTATTTTTGAAATGAACCTTTCCTTTCCATAAAAATGGTAAGACGGAAGACTTTAGTTATTTCTTTTTATTAAATTTTTAATTTCACCTATTAGGGAACCCAATAGGGGTTTTAAGACCCACACAAAGTGAGGTCCTAAAACCTAAAGGATGTTGGCAAGCTTAGCTTAAGGATGAAATAAACTAAGTGCCAATAGAGAAGAAAGATAGTCTTGGATTCATATAAAATACAAACCCACTATCGATATTTGGAGACAATGATCATTTACCAAAGATGGAGAGAGAACCTTCCCCAGTGGAGTCACCAAAAAAATTTGTGGTGAAAATTTTTGATTCTTCATCTAATCTTTTTGAGAAAAAAAGAAATAAATGAAGAACCAAAAATATTCTCAAAACACTTCTTATGTTGGATACCAATGATTTGAGATGTTCTTATTAGGGTGATCAAATGATGTATTTAATTAGCCTCATACACCAATCCGAATGATGATACAAACAAATGCTGATGTTCTAATGAATATTTTTATGTTCATATATCAATTGCTAATACATATTAATACATTAGAGAAATTGCAAGAGTTAAGAATGAAAAAGGATAATTAAGCTAAGATACAATATTTTGGGTTATATGACTTCATAGATTCATGATGAATCAATTTGCTCACAATAACATATTATTTAATGAGGTTAATTTATATAAATTTTTTTATTTAATTAACATCAATTATATGTGATACATATCATTAAAATTTTCAAAGTAATAAATGATAAAACTATTAAGTATAATTATTTTATTTACTTAATATAATTAAGTATTTTAATTTAATTTGTTGGCTATAATAAACTAACATATTTATGATTATATATAAATTATATCATAATTTTAAATGTCACGTCAAAATTAAAATGTATAAATTTTGTTTTAGCAAAGTCACTAATCAAAGAATTCAAATGATTTCATCTACAATGATTTTTTTTTTAATTTAAGAGTTACATGACACTTTTGATTAAAATTGAATTTACATTTCCTAAACATTATTTTTAAATATAAAGAGTCATATTTGATTACTTTTGACTTAATAATAGCCAAATTTGGTTGCTAAATTTAATATTTGTTTAATATATAATATATTTTTATTGAATATTAAATTATTAGATGATAACATATTTTATGATATATTTTTAAATATGATCTTCTAGAACATTTATTCTCTTCAGAAAGATTCATTCAAAAAATTAAAATCCTCCAACAAATTTAAGAGAAAAATAGATTTTCTTCCAAGCTCAAATATTAAGATCAAATCCTTGGTTTAAAGCTTAACATTTTCAACATGAAGTAAATTATTAGTTGTTTTCTTGATTTAATTCTTATTGTCATCTATTTTCATCTATTTATTCTTTCCAATTTATACTTTGGTGGATTAGTCTTTGGAATTATTTTTAATCAAAGTTTCTCAATCATGTGATAAACTCTTGTGATAGTTTGTAGGATCTATTTCATCAAAATTTAACTTCCTACAAATTTATGTTTGAAATATTTCTTCATTCTTTTTGAAAGATCATTTATTCTTAGATTCATTTTAGAAGTATATTTCATTTAAAATAAATTATGTATCTTTTTTATATTTGTTGACTATTTTTCTAAAAGCTTAAAGATACTTGATTATCATATCTCATTTTATTTATATGCATCATTAGCATTAATTGAAAAAATCATAAAAAATAAAAATAAATATTCCTTGCAAATATTTTATTGTAAAAGAATAATGAAATTATTTTGAATCATTTTTAAACATCTTAGTAATATCACTAAGATATTTTCAATATATAAGAGAATATTATCTTGCAAAATTTTTAAGTTGTAAGTGATCATTTATAATTGTGTGATCATTTTTAATTACATGGTATATTTGTGAGAGATTTATTTTTATCAAAATTTATTATTTTATATTTTTCTTTTTGTATAAAATTTATGTTGATTATTTTAATTTATTATTGTATTGTAGCTATGAGAACATTTAGAAGCTATTTTTGCATTTAGTGATAAAAGTTGAAGCATGATATCATTTTTAGAGTTTATTAAGGTTTTCTTATTGTTTTTTATTGATATTTTTATTTTGTGATTAAGAATTGTATTTATTTAAAATCAAACAAACCTTTCAATAAAAAAAATTTAAGATTAAGTAAAAATTAATATATCACAACACTTTATCTTTTATAGTAACTCATGTGGATGAATACTAAGAATGATATACATCTAAATATGGAATTACAAATAATCACCTTAATAAATGCTAGATATCTTTGGAATGTGTGTAGATTTTTTTTTAAAAGAAAGAAAATTTATTTTTTAAATTTGTTAAGTTACATGGAGGTAATATATTATTTTACAAGAATGAGATTCCTTAAGAATACCACTTGGTGTAAATGATCATTGAAAGATTAAAGATAGACTATCAACTAATATTTTTTTTAAATACATGATAAGTACAAAAAAAAAAGAAATGAAAAAGAAGTCATGCAAAACTTTGTTGCTTGTGTTTTTTTGGTTATGCAATTTATTTGTGACTTAAATGGCTTATAATTCCATGAAAGATATAAAATGTCTAAAGAGGTGAGTGTTGTGTTCTTTCAAATGAACTATACACTAAACCTAAAATTATGCTAAAGAGAAGAGAAGGAAAATAATGCAAAAATATATTTTATACCTTATATAAAGTACTTATAATAAGTAGCATACCAAATTTTAAATAATGTAAATTTATATGTAAAATAATTTTTATTTAATAGAGCCAAGTCCAAACACATAAGATACCAAACATGCAATTTGACAAAAAGAAATTTTTTCATTTTAATTTGATTTTTCAAAAGACATGAATGCATGATTTTCATATGACACACATTTAGATTATGAAAGAAATAAATAAAACAAAAATGTATTTACCCTATTCTTCCTAAGCCAAGATTATTTAAAGTGAATCAAATAAAGTGAGAAAGATTTTTTTTGCATGATTTGAATTTACAAAATGTGGGTTGCTAAATCTTTTATCTTATTTTATAGTTTAATTTAGAACCATTAAGTTATTTATTTTAATTTTGATTAGTTGGATAGAAAATTTAATTTTACCTACCTAATCACCTCCATACATAATATTAAAAACATTATCTTAATGCACAAGCTAAACAAACATCAAACAATTTATAAAGCTAGCACAAAGATTAAAGGACATTTAATTTCTCAAATTAAAAAATAAATTGGGTACTAAGTACTTATACAATACACAAATAAATTACATTTTCTTATTTTCATTTCATCATTCTTCTTTCTTCTTTCTTCTTTCTTCTTTCTTCTTCTTTCTTAATTGGTTAATTATTATAAAAGTTTATAATGGTACATAAGACATATTATTAATGTTCATTAATATAATAGTCTTTTAATTAATTGCAAAATTAATAAAATGAAATGTAAATCTAACTAGCAAAATGAGATTAGCTAAACAAACCACACAATCCCAAGAATTATATGAATAAATTTGGACTTATCTAAATTAATCAAGTCATATTATTGAATTATTATGCTTTAGGTATAAACAATTATAAAAAGTATTTATATTATTACAATTATTAAGCAAAAATCAAGATAATGATTAATAAGATCATCCCATTAAAATGCATAACATTTAAATATAATCACAAAAATAAAAGCAAACAAATCATACCTCAACATAGGACAAATGATTATTAATTTAAAACATTTTGCTTTTTTATATCTTTTTTTTTGTTAATTTTCAAGTATGAAAATGTTCAACTTAGATGGTTTTTATTAAGTGATTTAGTTGATTTGTTGATTTTATTTTATGATTTGATTGCTTAAATGAACCTATTTAATATTTAAAAGAAAAGAGATCTCTTTCCTCCTACCTTAAGTAATTTCTAAGGTGGGATTCATTAATTTTTTTGTTTAGTGATGCTATTATGGATTTAATTAATCCTAAGTTTAGATTTTCCCTAAAACAAATCTATTCGAAAGTCATTTTAAGATTAAGTAGTGATTACATCACAAACACACAACATACAACATGTGATCATGATGGAAATCACTAGATTATAATTTCTTCAAAAAAAAAAAAATTCAATGCAAGCTCAATTTTGAGTAGTACCTCGGAGGCTATCAAGACTCCCAACCATCGAGGTAGCTTCAGTGGAGACAAAGCCTGGAAGGTTTGAGTTCGAGGTTGAATAAATCATCCAATTGGCCAAACTCCTCCTCCTAGGCTTGCAGCTTTGGTCTAGCTCCCTCCTCCCATGCCTTGGAAGCTTGGAAGAAGCTTTGGATTAACTCGATTGGGTCCTCCTAGGATGCTTGCAAGAGCAATTAGCTTTTGGTTGAATGATGGATGAGTTGGAATTTTTAATGAGCTCCCTATTTTCGGCTTGAGGAAATCGAGAATGGAGAATTCAATGTAGGTTGAGGAAGCTTGGAGGAACTTGGAGAAGCTTGCTCTGAGTTCCTATAGCTCAATCGAGTGTGAATAAATGCAAATGAAATGAAATTAGGGGGAGTATATCTCCCCTAGAAGGATCGGACGGCCGTGAGCCTCCCTTCCATTTTTGATCAATTGATCAGATTGATTGTGTTTTAGGTCATTTTGGATGCCATGTGATTCAGTTTTGGCAGAGGGGAGTAGTGGAGGAGTTTCCATGTGTTAAATGAGGTGTGGGTGGTGATCCCATATGCTCATTTTGAGTGGGGTGGTCAATTTTGGCCTTGGGTTGGCTGACCCAAACCCATTGGTTCATGTGCACCACACTCATTAGTGTCCACTTGCTCCACTAAGAGGGTGTCAAGTGGCCATGAAAAGGATATGATCAAATTCTAAGTTAAATTGGCCATAGGTTACCCCTTGACCTAAGGGTAAAATGGTCATTTGGCTTTGATTTTACTTTAGGCAGATTTAGAATAGTTTGAAATTGGGTTGGGCCAAATTTCAAAGAATTTGGAGTTGATTTGATGTCATTTGGCTCATGTTGACCCATTTAGGTCAAAATTGGGTCAAGTTAACCAATTGGTCAAATTAGGTTGAACCAAGGGTTGGGTCAAGTTCAAATGACCTTTTGAAATATTTTGGTATCATTGGTTTGGTTCAATTTGATTTGTATTTAGTTTTGGTTCATTTGAATTCATTTAGGTCAAATAGGTCAAGTTGACCAATTTGACCCATTTGTCCTAATTGGGTTAGGTCATGGGTTGGTTGAGGTTTGGTTGGTTATTTGAAATGTTACAAGCTTTGGTTTCAATCAATTTTGGTTTGGTTTGATTTTGGCTGAATTTGACCTTTTAGGTCAAGTTATGGTCATGGGTTAGTTGGCTAAGCTTTGGTCAAGTTCAATCAAGTGGTTTAGAATGAATTTGACCCATTGGTTTCAATCAATTTGGCTTAGATCAAGATTTGACACATTTTGGCTTTTTAGGTCAAGTTGGGTCAACTTGGGTCAAGTGGCCAATTGGGCTAGGTTAAGCTTAAATGATGACTTGGTCAAGTTCAAACATTGATCATGAATTAGTTTTGATCAATGGTTTCAATCAATTTGGCCTATGGTGGATTTTGGCTAGTTTAGGTTTCATTTTAGCTAAGTGTTGACTTGGTCAACCCTTAGTTTGACTTGGTTTGACCCAATTTGAGTGATTGATTATCTCATGATGATTGTTGCTCACAATGTGAGGCTTAGGTGGGCTTAGTTCAATCCAATTTGGGTAGGATTAGAATTTAGCTCAAAAGGTACTTTAGGTCACTTTGGGTCAAGTGAGCCAAAGTGGGTCAATTGACTTGATCAAGGCTTGAATCAAGTTTGGTTGAACTTATATATGGACTTATGAAATATAAATCCATTTGCAAGTGATTTGGAGTCAAATGGGTTTTGATTCATTTGGCAATTTCAAGTTCAAAGGGTGAACATGAGTTTGATTTGGGTTTGAGTTTTGAATTTAGTTTTGGTTTGATGATTGAAGTTTATGTTTATATTTGGATTCATGATTGAAGGATTAATTGAATCATGAAGAAAATCCAAGGATTAGGATTGATTTGAATTTTGTCTTTCAAGAATTTGACTTGAAGGGTTAGGTTGAATTTAAATTAGATTTGGGTTTGAATTTTGGATTTAGTTTTGGGTATTTGAATTTATATTTCATTTATATTTATGAATATAAATGAGAATATAAATGGGTTATGAGAAAATCTTTGAATTTGAATTGATTTGGATTTGATTTGAGCTAAGTCCATAAGGTGAAATCAAAGGGCTTAGAATTTGGAATTCAATCTTGGGCTTCAATAATTTGGAATTGATTCATGATTTGAGAAAAACCATTGGAATTATTTTAAGGTTTGAGAAAATCAATTAAGTTGGAATTGATTTGAGATTTGGTTTGAGTTTAAAGTTGATTTGGATTTGAAGTTGAATTGATTTGGAGTTTGATTTGAATTGATCTTGAGTTTGACTTGAAAGAAGGAAGTGAGGATTTGGTTCAAGCTATGGGGTAGGCAAGTTTCCTATCAACCATAAGGCATGACCTAGTCATATGGCTAACTATTCTAAGTCTCTAGGGTTAGGTTGAGTGTTCACCTAATCACTAGAAGTGCCTTAAGACTAAGGAACTCTTAGTGTCTAAGACAAGTCCTATGTCTAAGGTGGAGGGGTTGAGAGCTCATTCCAAAAATGAGGTCAACAAACCTCAAAATTCAATATCTTCTAATCCAAAGATCCTTTTGACTCAAAATTTTTATGGTAGGTGTATTTTAACTTTAGTTTTAACCTTTGAAAATTTCAGCTTAATTTGATATGTATTTTTGGTTTAATTAATGAAATTTGATTTTTACTAAAACTCAAATTAAGCTCAAACTATTTAATAAACTTTGGAGATTTTTAGTTTGTTGGACTTCCCTCAGAAATACAAGTCCAACGAGCCCTTGTTTGCAATTTTTTGTTAAGTAATCTATTTTCTATGAATTTTAGAAGTTTCAAGTGATTTAAATAATTTTTAAAATAAAAAATCAGATTTTCCCACTTCACCCAAGACCGCACGGAGTAACGCGGCAACGCGCATCGCAATTGGATCGCACAACCCGCATGGCACGCCGCGCTGCCGCACATGATTGGGTGTGGCAAGTCGCGCGAGTGGAAACCACCGGGGGTGGGAAGAGAAGCGATCGATCGACCGTCCCGCCGTATCGACGGGGTCCAAATGATCCATGGGATCAAGGAGGATCATTTGATCTAGGGTTTGAAGGACATGGATCGATGATCGAGCCATCAATCCCGATGGATTGACGATCATAGCACCGATGAAAACAACAAAAAATAATGAAAAAATGCAAAATCTCAATGAATTTTTGCCTGAATGGGCTCATTTTCATGGCAGATTCAAAAAACTTTTATTTCATATTGGGATTGTATAAAGTAAATAATGCGAGGGATTTATAAGGAAAAATCCTAAAATTGCACAAAAATATCACAAAAATATAAAAAATCCTAAGGCCAACTATGGATTTTTGAAGATTACCTCACTGGGGATGATTTCCAATGATGGTGATGATTCAAGCACACTTTTGAGTGGGGAAAGAAGTTTGAATAAGCCTAAATCTTTGCTTTCAATCCGAATGATGCATTCTCCAATCACTGCCACTTCCTCGCTGAAATCCACGTAATTTTTGTGTTTTTACCCTAAACTCAAGTGAGAATGATTATTAGTTAGTTTGGGAGCTCTAAGGGATGAAAATGAGTGAGCGAAAGAGAGCCATGTGTGGATCGATCAGATCGTCCATCATAGACGATGGTGTGAGATTCACGGGATCTAAGGTGGATGCATGATCCGGGGTCAAAAGGACATGATGGATCAGCATCAATCCCAAAACACGGAATCGAATGGTTGTTGTGCATCGACCAACGAAACCGATGGGAAATAATTAAAAAAAATGTAAAATCTCAAGAAAATTTTTCCCGAATGGGCTTATTTTCATGCAATTCACACTGAAAAACTTCTATTTTATATTGAGATTGTGTAAAGTAAAGAATTCAAGGCAGTTCTAAGGAAAAATTCTAAAATTGCATGAAAATGTCACAAAAATATAAAAATCATAAGGCCAACTACAAATTTTTGAAGATTACCTCACTATGGATGATTTCCAATGATGGCGATGATTCGAGCACACTTTTAAGTGGAGATAGAAGTCTTGAATGAGCCTAGATCTTCGCTTTCACTCCGGATGATGCATTCTCCAATCACTGCCACTTCCTCACCAAAATCCACTTATTTTTGGATTTTTTTTTTAACCCCAAACTCAAGTGGGAATGATTATTTGGTTAGTTTGGGAGCTCTAAGGGATGAAAATGATAGAAATTGAATGAGTTTTGCTGCTTCTAACTCTCTTGGTTTGAATGTGACTAAAAATCTACCTTTTGTTAGAATTTTTGGCTCCAAAGTATTTTCATTTGGCTTGGGGTGATTGGGAATGGAAGGGAATCATCCAAGGTGGCTTATTTTGGTTGGATGAGGCATGAAAAGTGGCTGGCATGAAGGAAAAATGGGTCTCCTAGCAAAAGGGAGGTTGGAAGTCCTTCATGCTAAGTGCTCAAATGGGAGAGGTGAGGTGATTTCACCTCTCTATAAGTCATGGCTGCCTCAACTACTCCTTTGCTTAGAAAATTAGTTTCCCTGGTGCCTATATGGACCAATGGATGAGTGCCAAGTAGCCAAAGAAGAGAAATGATCACTTAGGCAAGTGTCTTTTCTCATAAGACGCCCTTGACCTAAGGACATAGTGGTCATTTAGCATTGAATTTGATTTGAATAGATTTGAAATGAGCTAGAAGTGAATTGAACCAAATTTCATGTCATTTGGAGTTCATTTGGTTTAATTTTGGTCAATTTGACCCATTTGAGTCAAATTTGGTCAAAATGGATTAGGTTGACCAATTGGTCAAATTGGGTCAAACTAATAGTTGGGTCAAGTTTAAATGATCATTTAGAGTATATTGGTTCAATTGATTTTAATCAATTTGGTTTAATTTTGATTTAATTTAGATTTTGGCCAATTTGATCATTTAGGTCAATTTGGGCTAAGTTGACCAATTTGACCCAATTGACCAGATTGGCTTGAATCATGGCTTGGTTTAGGTTTGGTTGATCATTTGGAATACATTATAGGCTTTGGTTGTGTCAATTTGATTTAGGTTGATTTGACCATTCAAAGTCAAATTGGCTTAGGTTGACCAATTGGTCAAATTGGGCTCAATTGAGGCTTTGGTCAAATTCAAAAATCAATTTGGAGTGAACTTGTTCCATTGTTTGCCATCAATTTGGTTTAGGTTGTAATTTGGCTAGTTTGGGTTCATATGGGTTAAAGGGTTGACTTTGTCAATGGGCTAGGTTGACTTAGTTTGACCTAATTCATGATAATTGATTAACTTAGAATGATCAACAATCATGATTGCGGGCTCCAAAAATTCACTGCCAACCTCTCAATGAAGAGAGTTTGATTTAAATGTCGATGAAATTTTCAAAGAAGATAAGATGAGATAAGACACTACTGAAAATTTCACCTCTTTTGAGGACTTTAGTTCTAGGTTACTTATAGGCACAAGCACCTATAGCTCCCAATGCTAAGAGAGAACTTTCGATCAAGGTTGGTCATTAGATTGCTAAATATATAACGTATAGTAGCAGCATGTGGATTTTAAAATTTGGGGTTTATAATTTATGAAATTCACCATTATTTAACTTAAAGCATATGGTTGGTCGAATGATGATGTGTCCGATCTAGATCCCATGCTTATGTCATCCCGGGCTATCGTGGTACCTAATATACTTAGTCCTAGGATGTAGTTGACCCAACCTAACTGAAGGATCCTTGTTAAGAACACATGGGTAACGTCGTCCAAGTAATCCTTGTAGACCTGGGGTGGTGTTTGTTTAAGGAGACAAGCTTAAGTCCACCTTAGCTGAAAAAAGGGCTTCGTGCCTATCAAATATACCCTATGATTCATAACTCAAAGGGTTGAGCCACTGGGGAACATATTGGCTACAGTCATGACCGTAATATAATGGTGTCATTTGGCGACAACCACTCGATTAGAGGAATCTGGTCGTAACTACATCATATGTGGAGCCTACTAGCCAAACCACACGGATAGAGGACAGCCACATCCTTACTAGCACGAGATTATTTGAGTTTGAGTATAGTTATTTATTTGACTTGACATTAGCTCATTTATGAGCTAAAGTTTTCTTAATCTGTCATCCCTAACAAATGATGGTGGATGGGTGGATGAGTTTTTTTCTTTTAAGTATTTAAATGATAAATTTCATTTAGTTCAGATGTTTTCTTAGTTGAAATTTAGTTTAAGATGAATTAATTTAGAGCTCAAATATCTTTTAATGATAATATCCCTCCAATTGAGATTTTCAATCAACGCGACCATCATCAGGGTAGACCTTGTCAAATCTACTTATTTGTTAGTAGAGGATTAGGTTTATTACTTGCATTTATAATTTTGAATTTGAGATACAATAATTTTAAAATCTAAATGATAGTAATCCACTCCAGTTGAGATTTTCAGTCAACTCGGCCATCATCGGGATAGACCATGTAAACTATACTTATTTTCTAGTAGAGGATCGGGTCTATGACTTGTGTGTAATTTGAATTCTTTAGGAAATTGATATCATAACAGACCTTATCAACTCTATTGTGAATATAGAGGATTGGGTCTTATATTCTAATGTAATTTGAGTTAATTTAGAAGTTGGTCATTTAGTATACCATGTCAACTCTATTTCAAACATAGAGGATTAGGTCTACTATGATAATATTCTATAGAGCTGAATGCTTATATCTTTCATTGGCTTGAATTAACATATGGAGACATTCATTAGCTTACATGCATATAGTCATAAAGGAATTGAATCAATTTCATCATTATTCTCCTTTATTTTTAAACCCATGTAGCATCCTCAGACACCTTAATCTAAACATTCAACACTGTGTCAGGGCCCATGCAGGTATTTAGTAATTCAGGTAATTTTATTTCCAAATTATGAGATTAATTTCAAATTTATTTAATCTCAACTTAGTCTGCGCAGTTATTTCAGACATTAAAATTTGTACTTTAAATCTCTATGTCCGAGCACATGCAAATATTGTTAACTTAGATAATTTTATCTAATTAATGAAATCATTGGTTTTGAAAATCATAATTAGAATAAAATTTCTTTTATTTTTGGATTGAAAGAACCTCCATAATTAGTGTAGAATTTAATTTCGTATTGCCTTCAGTTAGCTTGTATAAAGAATTGTAGATCCAGTGGTGAGAAAGGTGTTTTAAATTATTCTAATATCATATTAGATCCCTTAGAATAATATATATTGAAGTGCCAAATTTATATTTACTGCTAAAATAAGTCATGGTGTTTTAAATGATTTTTATTTAAATTTGTTTAAGTCCTAAATTTGAGATGAAAATCTGGTAGTATTTCGACGTCATCCCCATGTAGGGGGCTACTTCGGAACTGTTTTGGCTTACTCGGTATGCCCTAATGAGCGTAGCGAGCTATGTCTTATGACACTGCAGCCGTCTCTTCACACCCCCTATGCCCTAATAGGCATTAGTAGGGTCATGAAACCTGCAAGTAGCAAATATATATAATTTTCACATATTTAAGCCTCCTTTTTTTTTCTAAGTTTCAGATTTTAACAAAATTTCAGCAGCATTTCGACATAGGGGGAGTGACATCTAACAATTTTGGCTTACTCGGTATGCCCTAATTAGCATAGCGGTGTTCATGACACCACGTGTCAGACCCACTATGCCCTAATGAGCATTAGCGGGGTCTTGAAACCTGCATAAAGAAGCACAAGTATAAATATATAATTTCTTTTCACATTCAAGCACCTCCCTACCTTCACCAACAACAATAATAATAATTTTTCATGAGTTTGACTAGCAGTGATTGAATAGAAGATATTAGAGTGTTCATTATTTGGATTGAATAGGTGGAGAAAATGTCGAAAACCTAGAGAAGAACTCGCCTGATGACGATGTTCTTTCTCGATTTTCCTCGTTTGCACGAAATAAAAGAGGGGTTGTTTGGCTGCATGAATAATGGAAACACCGAAAACCTAAAGAAGAACCCGCCTAATGACGGTGTTGCTTCTCGATCTCTCTCATTTGCAAGGAAGGAAAGAGGGACTGTTTGGTTGTAGGGGTAGTGAAAATGTCAGAAACTTAAATAAGAATTCGCCTAATGATGGTGTTACTTCTCGATTTTCATCATTTGCATGGAAAGAAAGAGGGATTGTTTGGTTGCAGGAATAGTGGAAATGAACCTAGAGGAGAACCTGCCTGATGATGGTGTTGCTTCTCAATTTTTATCATTTGCAAGGAAAGAAAGAGGGACTCTTTGGCTGTAGGAATAGTAGAAATGCTAGAAACCTAGAGGAGAACCCGCCTGATGATGGTGTTGCTTCTGGGTTACCATCATTTGGAAGGAAAGAAAGAGGGGCTATCTGACTGCAAGAATAATGGAAATGCTAAAAACCTAGAGGAGAACCTGCCTGATGACGGTATTGCTTCATGATTTTTGTCATTTGCAAGGAAAGATAGAGGGGTTGTTTGGCTGTAGGGGGTAGTGCTGAGGGGAAGGGAAAGGAATAATTGAGTATTTGATTATAAATAAGGTTTAAGCAAGACTTAGCCCAAATAAGATAATAAATAAAATCAACAACTTTAGGCTTCACACAACCTGAAATCTCATTATTCCTTCACTTATTTTTAAAGGATGCTAGATTGATAGAAGAATTCAAGTTGAGCTTGATTTATTATACTAAGTAACGAAAATGATCATACTAAATTATGAAGGAATTTAATTTTTGCATCTCTACTTTCCTACTAAACAATCAAAATAAAAAGAACTTTGAACCTCTCAAATAAGTAATGAGCTTGCTATCTAATAATTCTTAAGCAAAAATTCAGAGAAAATAAAATAAAATGGAGGCTTTTATTTTACTACAGTTAAAGGATAAAAAAACTCAGAATCCTAGTTCTATACCCTTTTTTTTCTGAATCTAATATCGAGAAGCCATTCAATAATTGGGTATTAGTAGGATTTAATTTACCTTATTTATCAAAATGGATTCTAGATGTGATGGGCTTGGGATAATGAAGATGAAAGGATGAAGCTATATATATATATATATATTTAAAAGCCTTGCATGAATGAAAGGAAACAAACTTTTTTCTGGACTGGAATAGAAGTTACCGGCGGGATTCAACATAGGATTGAATGACCGGCAAAAGGAAAGCTGCTTGACGAGATGTCGGCTACCTAGACTTATAATTTGATTGGATTGGAAGTCGGTTTGAATTAGGTTCTGAGATCAAAAAATATGAAGGATTTAGGCAAGCTAATTACGCTACATTGGAGAGATGAACTGGATGGGGGAGATGAGAGAAGAGGTTTTTTACCTGTGCAGTTGAAGAAAGAGCCCTGGCTTGAAGTAGTTTGGCTTGAGGGGGATGAGTGTGGACAGGGTTCTCTTTTACTTTTTGCAAAAAATCCTGGATGTCCCTTTGTGTTGGGAGGGAAAAAAATAAGGGATTAGGATTCTTAATTCCATATTAGTTACTTGCCTTATGAACTTAGGCGGGATTCTCTTTTTTTTTTCAAAAATATTTGAATAAGATTGGATCTATTTTGGAAATAATTTATACCTAAATATAGGAAGGGAGATACCTCTGGCCATATGCTTAATGCTTTGATGGGATTGAAGCAGGTCTCATCTTAGTGGTTTGTATCTTTAATCCTCCTTTTTCCTTAGCTTTGTGCTTAGTAGACTTGGTGAAGGAAGAATTTTATTTATTTTATGATTTAGGTTTTTTCTGCCCTAGCTTCAAGCTTGACGGACTTGATGAATGATAGACCTGATTTGTCTAACTTGACTTGTCAGGAGGATATACATACCTTTGGTCCTTTGCTTATTGCTTTGGTGGACTTGTTGAAGGATTAACCTGTCTTGTCGGAATTGACTTGTCAGGAGAATGTGCATACTGTCGGTCCTTTGCTTGTTGCTTTAGTGGACTTATTGAAGAATTAACTTGATTTATCAGAATTCACTTGTCAGAGGAATGTGCATACCTTCAGTCCTTTGCTTATTTCTTTAGCAGACTTGTTCAAGGATTAACATGATTTGTCAAAATTGACTTGTCAGGAGAATGACCATACCTTTGATCCTTTACTTATTGCTTTAGTAGACTTGCTGAATGATGCGAGCTGGAGACCTAGTCTTGAAGATGAGCATTAGGTCTATGGAAAGAAGCCATCAGTCCAACAATTGGTGTTTTAATCGACTGGTTGACTATAAAGTTCTCTTAGTTTAGCTGTGAGCTTTTTACGAACTCCAAGATAGCTTCTTTGGCCCTGTGATTGCTGCATTTGTCAAACTTGTTGAAGAATTTATATAGGTTTATGTTTTGTAGATACTTTGTCCTCTCCTCAGATCCTTTCTTGATTTATCTATCAATTAGAAAAATTCTCCAGATTTGGATTGCTTAAATTCATTGACTTGGATCAGCTTTGGAGGATAGACAGTTCTAGCCTTTGAAGTTGTCTTCTACATGTCCTAAGTGAACATGATCTTTCTTATTATTCACATAACCACCTGCGACTTAAACAAATATAATCGTAAATGTTATTTGGGGATTTCAGATGAGTCATGTTGTCAACCCAAAATAGACATAAGTGCTTTTCTAATATAAAAATTTAAAAATGCCCCCTGTCTAACAGGGGGATTTTCGAGTTAAGATAAAAAGGTCTTATATCTCTTTTTATATCAATTATAAAAGTATATGAGACTTATTGTCAATCACCACATATGTATACTTTCATCTTGAGATATTGGCAGAAGGCATGATAACAACCTAAATAAATATATAAAAATGCACCCTATCTTGCAGGGGCAATTTCATCATAACTTGAAAATGCATTCTCGCAATGAAAGAGAAATTTTGAGTGCTATTTCATATGTATATAATAGGAGGAGTCATGAATATAATATTTATTCAATCATTCAATCATGTGCAACCAGACATGATACTTCTTGAGATAATAACCATTGATGGGTGGCATAAGCCATCAGCCACTCGAATCAACAAGCTACTAGGCTCCTCCTTCGTATACCTTCTCAATGATGTCAGGGCCTTCCCAATTAGCTTCAAATTTACCATTGATTCTTTTGTGAGGGATTATCAATCTTCTCAGCACTAAGACCAACTCTCCTCTTTGAAAAGTTTGAGGATGCACTATTCCATCGAAGGCTTTAGACATTCTTGCTTGATAGATTTCTAAGCTTTGTTGGGCTTGAAGTCTAATTTCATCGAGTGTGTTAAGCTCTTCCATCTGTAACATGTGTTCTCCTCTTGAGTGAGATTATACTGGATGGTTACTCGGAGTGATGGTAGTTCGACTTCTAGTGCCAAAACTGCTTCAACTCCAAAAGTTACAGCTAAGGAGTGTCTTTGGTTGGCATCTTGTAAGTAATTCTATATGCCCATAATGCCTCGAGCATTTTGAAGTGCCACTCTCTTTTATTCCTCATGAGGACCTTTTTGAGTAGCTTGATCAGTGTTTTATTAAAAGCTTCTACTAAACCATTGGCCCTTGGATTATAAATTACTAAATATCGCCAATCAATTTTGTATCAATCAATGAATTTATAGATCTTTTCACTCTTAAATGATGGGCCATTGTCTGAGATAATTCATTATGGTATACCAAATCTATAGACAACATTATGAGTGAAGAAGTCGATGACCCGATTAATAGTAACTTCTTTAAATGGAGCTACTTCAGCCCAGTTGGAAAAATAGTCGATTGCTACTAAGATAAAGCAATGACCTGTTGGCAATGGTGGATCAATAGGTTGTTCCCCAACACTCAAATGGCCAAGATGTGAGCGTTACATGTAGTGGATTCGAAGGTTGATGAATGAGATTCTCGTGAACTTAGCATCCATGACACCTTTTAGCATGATCAATATAATCTTTCACCATCGATGGCCAATAATATCTCATTCTCTTGATTTTTGCTGCCATTTTATGACCTCATTGATGTGCCCCACAAAGTCCTTCATGAATTTCAGACACAACTTTGTTGGCTTTATTCGTTCCTAAGCATCGTAGCCACATTTGTTCAAAGGACCTATGGTACAGTGTATCATTAACATAAGCATATCGTAGGATCCTTTTCATAATTTGTGTGGCTAGTGATTTATTGCTTAGTAACTTGCTTTCCTTGAAATAATTGATGAAGGGTTGTCTCCAATCATCAGGCTCTTCCACTATTAAAGCTTCACATGATTTATTTGTAGTACTTTTGAGCATTTTGATCTCTTGTACTTATTATTTAGGAGAATGAGGAGCAATTTGAATTGCTTCCTGTTAGCTTGAGTTTGATGTCCCCTCTACCTGTGGGGAATATGGATTCACTGGTTGTAGAACTCGATAGGTGAAGACATCTATCAACACGTGCTCATCATTTATGCTTGCCATCTCTTTGGCTAGTTTAGCTAAGCAATCTGCTTTGCTATTTTTGGATCGAGAGACTTGAGTCAATGTAACATTCAAAATTTGTGCCATTAGTTCAAGAACTTGCTTATGATATAGCTAACTCAAGCTTAGTGATCTTATAGATTCACAAAACTTGATTGATGATCAGCTGAGAGTCTCCAAAAACTTACAAATTTTGGATACCTATGGCAATAACTCAGCTTCATTATTGGTTCGAGGTTCAATCAAGCTATATGAATGTCTTATGATGCCTCTTTCTAGTGTTATGAATACAAGGCCAATATCGGCTCGTGCCTTGGGTAGGTTCAGAGGTTGCGCTGGCTTGATCAATGATGCTCCATTAGAATACATCTCCTAGATCTACAACTTTACTTTTTCATTAATAAATAGAATTTGCTCATCAGGCAAGTTATCATTAAGCGGTGAGTCAGCTGGGATAGGATGCGCAGCAAGAAAGTTTGCCAAGATCTATCCCTTCATTGCTTTTTGAGGTATGTACGCAATATCTAATTGTAAAAAGAGTACTGCCCATCGAGCTAAATGACTTGTCAATGTTGGTCTCATCATCAAGAACTTGAGTGGATCAACCTTTGAGATTAATGTGATTTTATAAGAAAGCAAGTAATGGCGAATCTTTTGAACTACAAATATCAATTTCAGACAATGCCTCTCTATTGGAGAGTAGCGTACTTCGGCTCCTACTAATACTCGACATATGTAATATAGCACATTTTCTTTATTTTCTTCATTATGCTGTACAAGTAAAGCCCGAGAGATGCCTCTAAGGTTGTAGTATATAAAATAAGAGGTTTCCTTGGGATAGAAGCTACTAAAATTGGCAGATTGAGTAGATACTTTTTAATTCTCTCAAATGCTTCTTGGCATTCCTCACCCCATTTGAATGGGGCATTCTTTTTTATTAGCTTCATAAAGGTTGGCATCTTCCTAATAGGTTTGATATGAAACATTGAATGAATGTGAGTTATCCTTGTAAAGAGCGAAGCTGGTGAAGGTTCTTCGATGGAGGCATCTCCACGATTGCCTTGATTTTGTTGGGGTCAATCTCAATTCCTCTGTGTCTTACAATATATCCCAGAAATTTTCTTGAGGAAACCTCAAAAGCACAGTTGAGAGGATCATCTTGAGATTATACTTTCTGATCCTTTCAAAAATAATCCTTAAATCTTCAAGGTGATCTTTTTGATCAATGCTTTTAACGACGAGGTCATCAACGTAGCATTCTACCTTTTGATAAATCAACTCATCGAAGATGCGTGTCATGGCCCTTTGATATGTAGGTCTGATGTTCTTCAATCCGAATGGCATGACTGTGTAACAATAAATACCAATGGGTGCTCTAAATGATGTATGTTTCTCATATTTAGGAGCCATTCTGATCTGATTATACCTCAATGATCCATCCATATAGGAGAACATGTCATAATTGAAGGTGTTATCCACTAGCAATTCTGACACATGGAGCAAAAAATCATCTTTTGGGCATGTCTTATTTAAATCTCAAAAGTCGATGCAAACTCAAATCTAACCATTCTTCTTCTTTACAAGAATGATATTGGCTATCCAATCTGCATACTGCTCCTCGTGAATGAAACCTACTTCAATTAACTTTTTTGTTTCTACGACCACTTATTTTTCAACATCTAGCCTCATTCTTCTAGGAGCTTGTTTGACTAGTATTAAATCAAAATTAATAGCTAGCTTGTGAACTGCCATATCAGGAAATAAGCCAGGCATCTCAGAATATGTCCAAGAAAAGTAGTCCCTGAATTCACAAAGCAATGATTTTATTCCTTCAACCTTATCATCAAGAAGAAGGGCACTAGTGAAGATTGGATGGGGTTGTTCTTTAGTCCCAAAATTAATTTCTTTCAACTCATCCATTATAGAGGTATGCCCACCATCTTCAAGTTCTTCAGGTGCCCGTTCGACTTCTACTTCCCCATCGATTATGAGAATGACTTTATAAAAGTTATCTTCATTTTTAATTTTGGTTTCAATCTCACTTTCGATTACTGCATAGCAAGTGTTCCTTTGATGAAGCTTTTGTTGGATGTATCCAAGACCCTTAGTGGTATAATTATCGCTTCTTCAAGAGGTCTATGGACTCTTTGAACTCCATAAGTTATCAAAGAGAGAGCTCATCATCTATCAATTCCAACATTGATTTCAAGTTTGTGCATCATCCTTCTAATTTTTGGAGGATAGTATATCGACATGCTGGTGGGTATCATCTCTTCAGACTCTGAGTGCTGAATAAGTCATTCAGAACCATAGTGTTGACATTCTTCAGATCTATAAAATGAAGTTCCCAATTTGTTGCTCCCAGGTAGCGGAGGTACATAAAAGGTTTTTCGTTCCTTAATATTGTGAACATCATGTGATGTGACTTCTTTAAAATATCATAGAGGAACTGGTGTATCTACGAATGAACCATTTGATACTAATAGATTAGCAACTCTTGCAGAAGAGACACATTAAACTTCACTTTCATAGATGGACTCAAAATCATAATCAAAATCAGAGTAATTTATCTCATTAGCATTTGTTGAAGGCACACATTTCTCCTTTAGTTCAACTAGAATATCTTCTTCTCCTTCTGTATCACTACCCAAATGAGGAACATGCCTTTTTAGCTTTGGTGATATGTCATAAGTTTTAGAGAGATTTAATGCAGCCTTCTTTCCTTCTTTTCACTCTTTCTCTTCTTTGGGTTGCTTTGTAGTTTTTAAAGTTGAAGCTATAGATTATTGAGGCTTACTTTCTTTTGAAAGAAAATACTTTGCATCCTCATAAATTTTTGCCTCATGAATTATAAATGGCTGAATAGTGTCGAGAATCTTGTGTTTTGCTCTGTTTCTTATATACTTCATACATTAATGTAGAATAGATGAACCATTCCATATTCATGGAGCCAAGAATGGCCTAATAGAGATTTGAATGAGGTGTCAGCATCTATCAAATGAAATTTAGCTTGGGTATAGAGTTCTCCAAACCAAAGCGGTAGAATGAAAGATTCGAGAGTCCTCTGCCCCATTTCATTGAAGCCATGGAATCAATTTATCTCTTCCAAGGTGCTGAATGTCTAGGGACAACCTCCTAAGTGTTCTAAGACTCATAAGATTTACTGATGAACTTGGGTCAATTAGAATTCGATTGATCATACTTCCATCACTTTCATAGCTACATATAATGCATTGTGTTCCATTGTCCAGCATAAGATCTTCTTCGAGAAAGTGATCATCGGAGATCTTGATCAGAAACTTCATGTGTCATTCATTAAAGTAAGCTTCATATCTCTCTGGATCTTTAAGAACTTGGATCAACGTTTCTTTATGGTCCTTCGACATCAAGAAAGCCTCGTCACACTCAGTTGTGCCAGGATCTTTCTCAAAAGCGATAGGATATTATAATAAATTTCTCCACTCAAATTTTATTTCTTCTTGGGGTCTTTAGGGATGATATCTTCATTAACTTCAATATTTTTGTCTTCATTTCTAATTTTGTGCATATTGGATGACTCTTTCCTTAATGGAGGTAGTAGTATCTTACCACTTCTTAGTTGCACTTGGACTGCTTTATTTGGCTCAGACTCTTTCGATGAGGTAGCTCCTTCAGAGTCACCATCTATCCTGGAGGACTATGCAGATGCTTTAGAGTCACTGCCAAGCTTCAAGTGGCCCATTTGGAATGCCTTTGAAGGCTCAAACTCATCCTCGCTAGAAAAACATAAGTCTTCTTCTGAACTATCTTTTATTTATTGCACCATCAAGCACAACTTTGATGTTACGGGCTTAGAAGTTCTCCTGCTTGGTGGGACAAGCTTCTTGAATTTGCTTTTACATATTGCATTTTTCAAAGCCACTTAATTTCAATTATCCAGACATGGATCACATTGGGGGCTATTTGACACCATAGAAATAACTCAACACATTTCTCTAGGAAGCAAATCTTCATTACTATTTCCTTCTTCATTTGATTAAGTGATCCGATGTCCTGACATATGATCAGCAAGTTTGATAGTCTGTCTTATTGGTTGATGATACTCTTCTAGATTATTAATGATCTTTTGAGTTATAGTTCTCTTCTTGATCTTCTTTTTCTTAGCCAACTTTTTTTATTTATGAGATTTACATTTAGTTGACTACCCCCTCGTGCTGTGATGGAGTAGCCTTATCAAAATGCTGCTGAGAAGCTAAAATACTTAGTTTAGGCATTTATTTTAAGTCCAATATAGGTTCAAGTGGTGATTTCCACTTAACACTAGGGACATCTTTTAGTTGCTTCAACATTTTTATGCTCTTCTTACATACTACTGTTTCCCATTGCTCTTCTTGTATTACTTTTCCTTTTGCTTTCTCTTTCATCGATGGTATAGAAGTGGATGTAACCACTATGGTAGATTCTCTTTTAAGATGAACGAGGACACTATCAAACAGTGTGAATTCACCATTTTTTATTTTATTTTTCTCCAATGAATCCTTGAAAACATAATAATTTTCAATTGAGTAGCTAATTACCCGATGATATGGACAATATTTTGGATTGTCAGTTTGACCTGACTCTTTGGGTCTTTTGGATTCCAGCCTTCTAATCCTGCTTTAAGCGCTTGGCGGAATAACTTAGCCACACTTTCTCTCTTGAAATAGTATTCCTTATTCATCTTATTTTTTAGAGACGAGGGAACTCGCTCATCATGTCTCATTGATTATTTTGATTGGTGGTTAATTGATTGCTTTTCCCCTTCATCCATATAAGTGGGCTATTTCCCTTTATCAAAATTATTTGTTTGCTTTCCATTGCTTGAATTGTTGGAGGTTGTTTGAGACTCATTCCTTCTTGAGTCTGAGAATTTATTCTTCTTTAACTTTTTTGAGTGACCCTCAGGTTTTGAGCGATTCAACTTTTCAAACTTTGTAACTCGATCCAATAACTATTGAAATGTTGAGATAGAGGCCTTACATAGATATGGCACTGATGTTAACCATCAATAATTGGATTGAATGTTCTTCTTCAAGCTGTTGTTCACATTTCGTGCTCATGTTTCACCAACATGAAATATAGTTGGTCACTAACTCATCTTTCCTTCTTCATTCTAAGGCAAGGTCAACAATTGTAATATTTTCTATTGCACTGACAAATCTCTTAATGAACATCATTTCTAATTCAGCAAAAGTCTTGACCAAGTCATTAGAAAATTCAGCATACCATTCAAAAGCAGTTGAGATTAAACTACTAACGAACTGACAGAATAGTAGTGCATCATTGCCTCTTGTATTGCCACATGTTGCTTTGAATTATGCTAGGTGTTGTCTGGGGTTCCCAGTGCCATTGAATGTATTAAATTTGGGCATTGAATAACTCTTAGGGTATGTCACTAAATCATACTTTACCGGGTATGGACAACCTTTGCTTACCAATTTTTATGCCTGGTCAGTGGTAATGACAGCTTTGATCTTTTCATTTATAATTTTTTTCAATTGAACTTTTGTCATGGGCTCAGATATGTTAGGCACATCTTGAGGGATGGGTTGAGAAGTAGCTGATTGGCTTCATTTCTCCCATCGGGTGCATTATGTGCTTCAAAATCTTGAGGCACTGAGTCAACTAGTGGATTAACAGATGTAGCATTAGCTGTCAGATGGTTCACAGGTGGAGTAGATGTTGGCACTGCTATCGCATTTTTTTACATCATCTATAGCATCACATTCATGTGTGCCATCATTTGGTTCATCTTTGCATTTAACTAGCTGATCTCTCAATCCTTTCCCTTCATCTGTCGGTGCATTTGTTTCAGATGGGCTAATGTGATAGTGTCGGAAAGAGAGAGTTATCTTCTTCTCTTTTCAGTTCTTCCTCCTCTTCATCACCTGAGGACGGGTGTTGACTTCACTTTTGGAGTGAGCTCTTAACATCCTCTTCTTATACTTTGGACTCTTCTGACACTAAGAACTCCTTAGTCATAAGACACTTCTAGTAATTAGGTGAACACTTAAACTAAGCCTAGAGACTTAGAAGTGTTAATCATAAGATTACGCTGTGCCTTAGGGTTTAAGAAAATTACCTATCCCATAGCCTAAACTCAATCTAGATACACTTTATCAAATCAAACCTAGACTCAATTCTCAAACTAAATCTCAAATTCAAATTCAAATTCTAAATATAATTTCAAATTTGGACTCCAAATGATTGAAAACCCAAAATCAAATTCAAATCCTAAGACCCTTCCTAAGCTATATGAACCACATTCATAAGCTTAGCCAAAACTCCCTTAGACCAAATCAAACTCAATTGATCTCTTTATAAATCAACTATTCCTTTATTTATATTCACAAATATAAATGAAATCTGAATTCAAATGACCAAAACTATATCGAAAATCAAATCCAAACTCAATCTAAGCACTTTAAGCCAATTCTTTGGACTTAGCCAAATTATATCCAAATCAAGTCTAAACCAATAGTTTTTTCTCTCGAATCAATCATTCATTCGATCATTTATCCAAATATAAATAAAACCTAAATCATCAAACCAAATTCAAGTCAACCCAAGTCAAGCCTAACTTAGCCCTTTTGACTAAAAACTTTCAATTGAGCCAAAATCTATTGGACCCCAAATTGATTATTGTTGAATTTATATTCCAATCTAGGGCTCATATATAAGTTCAACTAAACTCGAATCAAACTAAAACAAAACTAATTGACCCACTTAGGTCCATTTGACCCAAAATGACCTAAAGGACCCATTTGATCCAACTTCCAATCCAACCCAAATTGGATTGAATCAAGCTCACCAAAAATCTACCATGATTATTGATCACCATAGGATGATCAATTACAATCAATTGGGCCAAACCAACCCCAATTGGCCATTTGATCCAAATTGACCTAAATTAGCCTAAAGAATCAAATCAGGTCAAATCATGATCTAACCTAAATTGATTGTAACCAATGGCTCAAGTTCATTACAAATTGATTATTTAACTTGACCAAATCTATAATTAAACCCAATTTGATCAATCAAGCCCAATTGGTCAACTTTACCCAACCTAGCCCAAATTGGCTTAAAAGGTCAAATTGGCCTAAATCCAAATTAAATCCAAATTAATTCAAACCAAAGCTACATTCATCTTCAATTAGCCAACTGAACATGAATCAAACTATAACCCAAGCTAATTTGAACAATTTCAGTCAAATGGGTTAATTTGACCCAATATGACCCATATGGCCCAAATTAGGCCAAATCTCTTGAAACCAAGCCAAGACCCATTAGGGGCGGATCAAACCCGACCCAAATCCATTTGGGATCAGCTCAAAATCAACCCAAGCCATTTAAATCTCTCATGGATCCTCCCCCACATAGGATTCCACCCAACCTCATTTAATTCTCCCTCATCACATGCACTTAACTCCTCCCCAATATTTGCATTGAATAGGGTTGATCATATGGCAGCACGAGAGGACTTTGGAGCAAAAATTAAAAGCCTTTAATCAATCCATCATCCACCCCCAACCATCCTAAGCAAGATGGCAATCAATTTGGAGTCAAAAATTCAAAAAAATAATGGATTTTCGGTCATTATAAAAGGAGGGGGAAATGAAGCTTTAAACCTCTTACTCCCACCATCGTTCAACCCCAAAAGCTCCCCAAAGCAAAAAGGAATCCATCCCCCACCTCTTCGAGCCATTTTTTTGCTCAAAAATAAAAATAATTATTTTTTTGACGAGGCGACAGTAGACATCAGAGAAGGCGATGTTCCGAAGGGAGGCAATGGTTAAATATTACTCTAAAGCTTTCTCACATACCTAGGAGTTCGCTCGGATCTTCACCGCCGTCGAAAACCATGCCCGATGAGGTAAAGTTTTCCAAACTTTAGACATCCTTAGGATTTTTTGTATTTTGTGTAAATTTTCTTACGATTTTTGGAATTTTCCTTAGATAATACCACAATTTTACTTTAAATCATCCCAATTAGAAAATATAATTTTTTTAATGCAAATCGATGTGAAAATGAGTCTATTTGGACAAGTTTTCACTTAAAAATCTTATTTTTCTCTAAAAAAAGCTTGAAAACACTATTCATCACCAACGGGCTATAGCCGCCATCTGATCTCATGGTTCGTGGGATCAGACGGCTCGGATTGCACATGGATCGCGTGATCCGGGCCTTTAGATCACCTAAGGTGATCTAGACCGTCTGATCGCATGATTCAAGCGATCAGATGACTCAGATCGCGCGTGGATCAAGCAATCTGGGCCTTTGGATCGCCTGATGCGATCTAGACAGTCCGATCGTGTGGTTCACAGGATTGAATGGCTTAGATCACATGCCGCCATCTGCCTCTCAATCGCATGATCCGATCGTGACTATCCGATCGTGATTGATGGTCCGAGCGTGGGTCATTTTCCTTTGTACCCAATGGTCGGCGTCGCACGCATATTTCGTTTTGTAAAAAAATTTTAATTTAAATCACCCAAAACTTCCAAAATTTATAAAAAAAATAAAATACTTAAGCAAAAATTGCAAACAAGGGCTCGTTGGATTTTCCTTTCTAAGAGAAATCCAACATACTCAAAATCTCCAGATTTCACTGAGTATTTTGAGCTTAATTTAAGTTTTAGGGAAAATCAAATATCAATAATAAAACCATAAATATATATCATATTAAGTTGAAATTTTAAGAGACTGAAATTAAAGTTAAAATACACCTACCATAAAAATTTCAAGTGAAAAAGGACTTCTGGATTGGGAGAAATTAAATTTTGAACTTCAGATTGTCCATTTTAATAAAATAAATTAAATAAAAATTCAGAAATTTACAAAAATCTTCAAAATGGCTTAAATCAGTTCAATTGACATCTAGGACTCTTAAGAAAATAGTGTGATCTTCTGAATTCTAATGAACCCCAAACTAACACTTAAGAGTAAAGTTTAATCAATTAAGGAGTTAATTAAAACATAATCTATAAATAATTTAAATATCAAATCAAAATCAGAAATGACATAGCACTTAAGCAATCATTAATCAAACCTTAAATCAAAAAAATATCATCCTTAGAGGAAATTAAATTAAATATGATTTGAGCTAATAAAACTCAATTAAATGATTAAATCTTAAATCAAACTCAAAATTTAACAAATCTAGGAAACTTTTAACATGGGTAAAACTAGTATAACTGAACCTACACTAAGCATGGAATCTTAATCATATGAAACCTCTTAATGAGTATAAATCAACTGAAATTAATTAATCATTAAATAAACTAAAAAAATTAAATTGATTAATAAACCAATTCAACATAATCATTTAATACTAATCGAATTAAACCAAATAAAATTAAAGTAAACTTAATTAACATATGATTAAATCACATCCATTTGGAATAAGATATTAATTAACCATTAAATAATTCAACCTAATAACTAAATCAAACATGTTAATGAAATCAAACAAACATAATAAATGAATCAAATCAAATAAAACTCTAATCATAAATAATCAAACTTAATTGAAATGAAATAAACAACTTAATAATAATGATGGTAATAACAATAATCCTTTAATCAAATCAAACTTAAGGAAAACACTTAACTAAACCAAATCACTCACATGTTGGAAATTAAGTCATTAATCTCTAATTAAACAAACCCTTAATTAATCTAATTATTTAAAATTTTAATTACCCTTAATCAAACTTAATTAATCTAACATCTAATTAATGCAAACTTAATAAATTAATCCATCATCGTAATTAATCAAATTAATTTAAATAAGTTCCTTTAAAGCTAACTCTAAAATTAAGCTTAAATCAAACCCATAATTAAATTTAATAATCACACCCCTCAAGTAAACTAATTAAGTTAATCAAATCAATCATATTAAACCTAAGCTTAATCAAACAAAATTAAGATGCAATCAAACACTAATCAAAACCTAAATTAAACCTAAATCATTAAGTCATTAATCTCTAATTAAACAAAACTTTAATTAATCTAATAATTTTTATTACCCTTAATCAAAGTTAATTAATCAAACATCTAATTAATCCAATCTTAATAAATTGATCCATCATCTTAATAAACCAAATTAATTTTATAAATCACATTAAAATTAATTCAAATCAAACACTTAATTATCTACTAATTAATTTAATCACACTTTTTAAATAAATAATGAAGTCAATTAATCATATAAACTTAAGCTTAATCAAACATAAAATGCAATTAAAATTAAATCCTAATTTAAACTTAAATCATTAACTCATTAATTACATCATTAACCTAAATAAATATGAAATCAAATTAAAAATTAAATAAATCTTTATTTAATTTAATAATTAATCACACCTCTTAAATAAAATAATTAAGTTAATTAAAGTAATCAAATCAAACATAAGCTTAATCAAACATAAATGTAATTAAATACTAATCAAAACCTAAATTATTAAGTCATTAATTACATCATTAGTCTAAATAAATATGAAACCAAATTGAAAATTAAATAAACCTATATAATTAACATAAATACACTTCTTAACTAAACTAATCACATAATCACATTGAACCTAAGCAAACCCATAGACCAATAAAGCTAATTAAATCAAATTAAATTAAATTAAGAAGGATTCTCATTAATTTAATATGTAATCAAATTAAATCTCATTCAACCTACTTAAATAAGATAAATTGATCAACTATCCAATGTATGAAATCAAAATACAAACCAAACTTTGATGAGCATGACAAATGGATGTGATTAAAAATAAAATCATAATTACAAAGAATCAAATCCAATTAAAACAAAATAAAATCTCAATTATTCTAATCCGATCAAACTACAAATAAATGAACCACAATCAAATTAAATAAACATAAAGTTAAGTCACATAACCATAATCAAAGAAAAGAATTAGATATTAATTTAAAAGGATATTGAATTATCAAGATTTAAGTAAATCAAAATATTTAATCTAAAATTAATCAACTAGAAACACATGAACTTAAACAAACTTAAACTTCATCAGATATTAAGGATATTGAAATATCAAGATGCAAATAAACTAATACATCTAATCCAAAATCAATCAATCAAATACTTAAACCAACTCGAATTCTAAGCTCTAAATCAAATCAAATGAATTACACAAATTCAAATGGGATAATTAAGATACTTAAGGACCTTAGTTATATTCTTTAGGAATTAGGATGTAGAATAGGGTGAGTTCCATCTACAAATGGAATTGATTCTACTCTTCATTCTTGAAAACCTAAACATCATTTTAACCAAATAAAAATGAAATAAAATAAAAAATAATTCATTAAATCATTTAAATTGAAATCACCCAAAGGTAAAATTTAAACAAATTCAAACTCCAAATTGAAACTTAAACTAAAGAAGCCTTGTAAAGTCTTGCCACATAAGCCTTAAGCACACACATTAGAATACTAAGTCACGACTTCTAGTGGTAAGTTATGGCGTTGTATATATGATGTTGTGTTTTGTTTTGTGAAGTAATGTTTTAGACTGGATGTTAGGGTGTATGTTTCGTAGACTGGATGTTATGTCGTTATTAGCCTAATCATATTTACTACAGGGGGTTGTGCTTAAGGGACCATTATAATAAAAATATAAATGTTTTTGTTGTGCAGGTTGCTTAGCCCTTAAGCGTAACCCATGTTAGGGAAGGTGGGCTTGGTTACCCATGTGTAGGGTGCTAAGTCCAAATTATTCATATAATTACTTGGGTTGTATGGTGTGTTTAGCTAACATTTGTTTTGTAGGTGTAGCTAGATTTGCTTTTCTTATTTTTGATGTATTTTTGCATTAGGAATTAGGATTAGTGTTATGGAAGATTAGGATGAGCAGTGGTCAGAAGGCTTAGTCCTTGGGGTGCCCTGTGATGCCTTTGGAGCAAATCAAATCAAAAGAAAGAAAAGGAAGAAATGAAGAAAAGAAGAGCATATAGCATGTATTTTTTTTTATAATCCGGGTTGTATAAGGGTAGACCTTGGCTACCCATCTTTATTTCTTTTTTTCGTGGTATAGAACTAATCAAGACCGGTCTTTATTCTTTTACGATAGTCTATAAAATTATTTGATGTTGTGTTTAGATTACGCATTAGAATAGCATGCTTTCATAGTTTCTTTATGACTGATGCTTGAATGTGTGGCCTAGATGAGGATCTTAAGATGAAATTAAGTTTTCTACCCTAATTAACAACTCATAACTAAAATTTTAAAATAACTCATAACCTCACATAAAAGCCTAAGAATTAAATCAATATGATAAAATTTTTAGCAACCCCTTAGCTCGATGGATGAATGTATAATATCATGCATGTCATATTATTCTACTCTTGTTAAGAGGGGGCTTCCATCTTTGCCAGAGAATGGAGGCTTAACCTATGAGAGCCTTTGATGAAAGAACACCTCTTTCTCTCCTGATTTGGCCCATGATCAAGTTCTCATGCATTTAGGCACACAAAATCTCATAGCCTGTGTCAAAATAAAGAGTTCAAAAGAATCAAATAAATTTGAAAAAATTTGCATTATGTTAAGTCATGAATTCATACCACTCATGCTCTAGTATCTTAGGGAGTGAGTTTAAGGACTTAATCTCCTTTCTAAATAAACAACAACCTAGCCATCCTGCAAAGTAAAAGACTTGTCTATATGGATTTAAAACATAAGAGGAGTTAGTTGGCAGCCACTCCAGGCAATTGTCAGTCCAATAGTCAGGTGGTTCATCCTCTCTTATGGAGGTGAATCAAATACCCACCTTTCACTTACTTAGGTTGTGCCTTTGTTTTGTACCAAGGCTCCTTAATTTAGGAATCTAAGGTAGCTATTTCCTTCGGGCTACTAGCATAAATCCTCACCTCTTAGGCATTTTCATAATCTTATGTTGCGAAATTATAAGCCCTAGTAATCTAATAAAATGTCAACTCAAATAATTAACTATCTTCAAATTTCAAAAAATATAAAGCCCAATTATAGGGTAGATTAGAATGCTCACTAGGCTTCCTAGTATCATGAGTATTTCCTACTTTCCCCTTTTGGATTCCAAAAATAAGTCTTCTCCTTGATCTATCCCATTTGATTTTCTAAAATAGCCAATCCTTTGATAGTCTTAACCTTGGAATATTTGGAGATCATAATTATCTACTATAATCGAGAGTATTCTTAAGGAATTCCCATTCTTTAGGATGTAATTAACTATAAGGGCTTGCCTCCAAGGAAACTTAACGAACCCGGCTTAAAATAAACCCTACTTTACTCTTCCATGTAAAGTAGGGGAAAGATCTCTGATATATTTGAAGACCCATCATGCCTTAAAAGTCCTTATTAGGTGATTAGGTCCATTATAGGGTGGTGATTTCTATCTTTCGAGATAGGACATCATTCCTTAATGTCATACCCGATTACTTCAATAAGTACACCCTAAGATCTACGTGGTGCCCCACATCTCAAAAATAAACACCATAACATGCTTGAAGCTCCTCCTTCTGTTTGCTCAAGAGCTAGTTCTTCAATATGAATAAAAGGTGCGGCTCCACGCTATCTATGTTGGTGTTATCGTGCACTAGATGGTTCTCGAACTTGTTGTACTACATACACTACTTCCACTTCCATAGTATCTTCATCATATTCTTCATCTTCTTGTAAGTTGACTTCAGAATGTCTCCTCTAGTGAATTTTTAGCTTTGGATTCAAGACAAACCTCTCTTCAACTGGAGGGCTAGTCAACCTATTTTTGAGGAGATTCAGTTGATCGATGATGAGATTTTCTGGAATGTTCACCTGGGTGTCAACCATCCAGCAATGCATCATTATAAGATTTCTTCTTTTGAACCCATTTTTATCGGTTCCTATCATTGGCAGATTTTTGAGTGCGAACCTGGTGTCACGCATCTTTCTTCATTTTCAATAGTTTCTCTTCGAGGCCTTGGCCTCCAAGCTAGCTTGTCCTTCCATCGGGACCTTTCGAAAGTGGATTCCCTGACATATGGTCTGGGTGTTATGCTTCGATGCTCACCATATGGGATTTGCATGAATCGATCATGAGCTATCATAACAGGTGGTAGTCTACCAGATGAAACATTATCAGCTTGATGCAAGGGTGCATCCCAAAAAGATTATTTCAACTCATTAGTAGAGCTATTCCTCTTTACATATTTCAGGTTCTCCAATTTATTCTGGGTGGGAATACTCGCTCTGGCTTTGAGGCTAACTGCATAACAGGTTATTCAGATAGCAATTGTTGAGATCTTAGTTCAGCATTCATCTTTCTTCTCTGCCTTCTTATTTATTTTCTTCCAGATGAGGAAGCTTCATGAACATGCTTCCCTGGTACAAAAGGTTCAATTGGCAGAGTGGTGTTTATAGGCATGATTGAGACTTTCTGCCCAACAACAATTCTCTTCATAGTCAGAGTGTCAGAATATCCCAATGTTTGAAACACAGAAGCTCTCTTTTGTGGAGCTTTGGAAGTAATTACTTCAGTAAACTTTCTCTATTACACTAGGCGATGTGCGACATGTATATCTGATTGATGATATGAGCTTTAGCTACAATTGCTGGAAAGTCCGCAATACCAAATTGAATGGTAGCTCCAACATCTCCAATGTTGATGATAGCATTAGCCCGATGGATGTCAGACCTACGGCTCAGCTTCACAACTAATAGAGTGTTTTGAAGATCCATTTGTGCAAATGAAAGATAGGGATTAATAATCAGAAATAAATATTCTACTCCATACTGTCAAAATGCAGAGATACAGTAGAACAGAAATAAAATAACATTTTCAAAAGAAAATTTTAAGCAAATAAAACCATACTCAACAAACTATAATGTTCATTAAATATTTTATTTTATGACTAAATTTTAGTGTTGATTACTTATACTCCACTGCTACTATATACCAAATTTGACTAGCCAAAGATGAAAAGAGAAACCTATCCCCAGTGGTGTCGCCAAAAATTCATGGACTCTGAAAATTCACCACCGACCTGTCGATGAAGAGAGTTTGATTTAAATATTGGTGAAATTTTCATAAGGCAGATGAGATAGTAGATAAGACACTACCCAGAGAATTCACCCTCATTTTTTGAGGACTTTAAATATAGTTCCAGTTTCTATAAGCACAAACACCTATAGTTATTTACCTCACCCAATACTGAGAGAGAACTTTTGATTAAAGATAGTCGTTAGATCGCTAAATACATAGCGTATAGTATCAGCATGTGGAGTTTAAAATTTGGGATTTATAATTTATGAAATACACCAATATTTAACTTAAACCATATGGTTGGTGGAATGATGGTGTGCCTAATCGAAACCCCATGGTTTCGTCATCCTGGGTTATCGTGGTCCCTATTATACTTAGTAAGAGGAGGTAGTCGACCCAACCTGACCTAAGGATCCTTGTCAGCAACACATGGGTTACATCATCCAAGTAATCCTTGTTGACCTCGGGCGGTGTTTGTCGAAGGTGATAAGCTTAAGTCCACCTTAGTTGATAAAAGGGCTTTGTGTCTATCAAATATACCCTATGATTCATAACTCAAAGGGCTGAGCCATTGGGGAACATACGGGCTACAGTCATGATAATATAATGGTGTCATTTGGCGGCAACCACCCGATCAAAGGACTCTAGTCGTAATCGCATCATATGTGGAGTCCACTGGCCAAACCATATGGACATAGGACACGAGCCACATTCTTATTGGCATGAGATTATTTGAGTTTGAATATAGTGATTTATTTGACTTGACATTAACTCATTTGTGAGTTAGAGTTTTCTTAATTTACCATCCCCAACAAATAATGGTGGATGGGTGGATGAGTTATTTGCTTTAAGTATTTAAATGATAAATTTCATTTAGTTCAGATGTTTTCTTAGTTAAAATTTAGTTTTAAGATGAATTAATTTAGAGCTCAAATATCTTTTAATGATAATATCCCCTCTGATTGAGATTTTCAGTCCACGCGACCATCATCAGGTTAGACCTTGTCAAATCTACTTATTTTTTAGTAGAAGATCGAGTCTATGACTTGCATTTATAAATTTTAATTCGAGATACAATAATTTAAAATTTTAAATAATAATAATCCCCTCCATTGAGAATTTCAATCAATGTAGCCATCATCGAGGAAGACCTTGTCAACTCTACTTATTTGCTGGTAGAGGATCGGGTCTATGACTTGTGCATAATTTAAATTCTTTAGGAAATTGATATCATAAGAGACTTTGTCAACTCTATTGCAAATATAGAGGATTGAGTCTTATAATCTAATGTAATTTGAGTTCATTTATAAGTTGATCATTTAGTATACTGTGTCAACTCTATTTCAAACATAGAGGATTAGGCCTACTATGATCATATTCTATGGAGCTGAATACTTTTATCTTTCATTTGCTTGAATTAGCATATGGATACATTCATTAGCTTGCATGTATATACTTATAAAGGATTGGATTGATTTCATCATTCTTCTCCTTTATTTTTAAACCCACGCAGCATCCTCAGACACCTGAATCTAAACATTCAACACTATGTCGGGGCCCATATGGGTATTTAGTAATTTAGGTAATTTTATTTTTAAATTATGAGATTAATTTAATGTTTATTTAATCTCAACTTAACCTGCGTAGTGTTTTTAGTTATTAAAATTTATACTTTAAATCTCTATGTCTGAGCACATGTAAGGGTTTTTAACTTAGATAATTTTATCTAATTGATGAAATCACTGGTTTAGAAAATCATAATTAGAATAAAATTTCTTTTATTTTTGGATTGAAAGAACCTCCATAATTAGTGTAACATTTAATTTAGTATCGCCTTCTGTCCACTGGTACGAAGAATTGTAGATCTAGTGGCTAGGAAGGCATTTTAAATTGTTCTAATATCTTATTAGATCTCTTGGAATAATATATATTGAAGTGCTAAATTTATATTTACTGCCAAATAAGTCATGGTGTTATTAATGATTTTTATTTAAATTTTTTAACGTCCTGAATTTCATATGAAAATTTGACAGTATTTCGATAGTATTTCGGCGTCATTCTCACGTAGGGGGCTACTTCGGAACTATTTTGGCTTACTTGCACTAATGAGCAATTGGTATGTCTTGTGACATCATCTCTTTTATATGCTGCATCCTATGCCCTAATGGGCATTAGTAGGGTCTTAAAACCTACAAGTAGCAAACATATATAATTTTCACATATTTAAGCCTCCTCTTATTTTTCTTCTAAGTCCTAGATTTTAATAAAATTTTGGCAGCATTTCAAAATAGTGGGAGTGACATCTAACAATTCTAGCTTACTAGGTATGACCTAATAAGCATAGCAAGCGGCGTCTTGCGACACTACAGCCATGTCTTTGCACCCACTATGCCCTAATGGGCATTAGCGGGGTCTTGAAACCTGCATAAAGAAGCACAAGCACAAATATACAATTTCTTTTTACACATTCAAGCACCTCTCTATCTTCACCAATAGCAATAATAATAATTTTGCATGAATTTGGCTAACAAGGATTAAATAGGAGTTATTAGAGTGTTGATTATTTGGATTGAATAGGTGGAGGAAATGCTAAAAACCTAGAGAAGAACCCTGATGTGTTCTTTCTCGATTTTCATCATTTGCAAAGGGTTGTTTATCTGGAATAATGGAAATACTGAAAACCTAGAGAAAAACCTGTCTAATGATGGTGTTTCTTATTGATTCATGTCATTTGCAAAGAAGGAAAGAGGGGATGTTTGGCTGTAGGGGAAGTGGAAAAACTAGAAACCTAGAGAAGAACCCGCTTAATGATGGTGTTGCTTCTCGGTTTCTGTCATTTGCAAGGAAAGAAAGAGGGGTTGTTTGGCTACAAGAATAATGGAAATGCCAGAAACCTAGAGGAGAAGCTACCTGATGATGGTGTTGCTTCTCGATTTCTATCATTTGCAAGAAAAGAAAGAGGGGCAATTTGGCTAAAGGAATAGTGGAAATGTCAGAAACCCAAAGGAGAACCCTGATGATGGTGTTGCTTCTCGATTACTGTCATTTGCAAGGAAAGAAAGAGGGGATGTCTAGCTACAAGAATAATGGAAATGCGGAAACCTAGAGGAGAACCCGCCTGATGACGTTGTTGGTTCTCGATTTCCATCATTTGCAAGGAAAGAAAGAGGGGTTGTTTGGCTGCAGGAGATAGTGCTAAGGGGAAGGGAAAGAAACAATTGAGTATTTGATTATAAATAAGATTTAAGCAAGACTTAGCCCAAATAAGCTAATCAATAAACTCATCAACTTCAAGCTTCACACAACTTGAAATCTTATTATTCCTTCACATAATCTTTAAAGGATGCTAGATTGATAGAAGAATTCAAGTTGAGCTTGATTTATTATACTAAGTAATGAAAGCGGTCATACTAAATTATAAAGGAATTTAATTTTTTCTTCTCTACTTTCCTACTAAACAATCAAAATAAAAAGAACTTTGAACCTCATAAAGCTTAAATCTTCAACCCTCTTAAATAAGTTATGAGCTTGTTGTCTAATAAATCTTAAGAAAAAATTCAGAGAAAATAAACTAAAATAAAATAAAAAGGAGGCTTTTATTTTACTGTAGTTAAAGGATAAAATAAAATTCAGAATCCTAGTTCTATACCCTTTTTTTTAATCTAATACCGAGAAGCCATTCAGTGATTGGGTATTAGTAAGATTTGATTTACCTTATTTATCAAAACAGATTATAGATGTGATGGGCTTGGGAAAATGAAGACAAGAAGATGAAGCTTTTATATATATATATGTATATATGTATATATATATATATATATATATATATATATATATATATATATATATATATATATATATATATATGTATATATATATATATATGTATATATATATATATATATATATATATATATATATATATATATATATATATATATATATATATATATATATATATATAAATATATATATATATATATATAATTAAAGGCTTGGGTAAATGAAGGAAAATGAATTTTTTTTTTTTTGGATAGGAATAGAAGTTACCGGCGGGATTCAACACAGGATTGAATGACCAGCAAAAGGAAAGTTGTCGGACGAGATGCTGGCTACCCGGACATGGAATTTGATTGGATTGGAAGTCGGTTTGAATTAGGCTTTGGTTGCATAAGATCAGGAGAATATGAAGGATTTAGGCGGCAGCCTAATCATGGCTTGCAATTGAAGCAGTTCGGCTCGAGGGGGATGAGTGCGGGCAAGGTTCTCTTTTATTTTTTTTGCAAAAAATCTTGGCTATCCCTTTGTCTTGGGAGTGAAAAAATGAAATTAGGACTCTTAATTGCATATTAGTTACTTTGCTTAAGAGCTTAGGCGGGATTCTTTTTTTTCAAAAATATTTGAATAAGATTGGAGCTATTTTGGAAATAATTTATACCAAATTTTTTTTGAATTGATTCTGAAATAATTCAGATATTAAGAAATCATACTTGATCAAAATTAAAGTAAATATCTAAATTTAGTTATTTTTCTATGGTCATATTTATGCAAAAAATTCATCAAATATGGATGTCGTTTCTAGGAAAATTCAATAAATTCAACCATCATCCATTTCATAATTGAGGTCATTTGATTAAAGTCGAAGCCGAGCCAATTTTGGTTCAAAGTTGTCTTCGTCACTCAACCACATTCCGCAAACTCATCCAAATTGGGCATAGATAGTCTCATTTGATAGGTTTTGATGTTTGCTAATGTCAATTTTATGAATGGAGTCATTTGGCATCATCGTGCTCTATGTGATGGATAGCATCGATAGATTTCCTTCTTGATAGGTCAACCGTTGAATTACACGATATGTATTTTTGATTAATTTTGATGTTATGAACGCGATGATGAAGTCTGTTCATCGATCGGAGATCATTTCGACTAGTTTCGGTGATGTCGACTGTATTTTAGTTTCCATTTGCGTGTTGTCGCATTCGAAGTTCATTGAATTCGGCTTGTGAGCTTGACTTGACTAATAGAGCATATATGTAGGTCAATAATGACATGAAGTTTGGATTGGCTTAATTCACTTTGATTTAAATTGAATTGGATTATGGTTCATGTGGGTCAAATTGGCCACTTTAGGTCAAGTGAGCTAATTTGGTTTAGTTGGCTTGATTTTGAGTTGGGTTTGATTTAGTTGAGTTTATATATGAATTTGAGTTTATATATGAATTTGAGATTAACATATAAAATCAATTACAATTGGTTTAGGTTCAAATTAGTTTTGGCTCATTTGAATATTTCAAGTCAAATGGGTTAGGTTGGGTTTGACTTGAGTTGAATTGGATTTGATTTGATAATTGTAGTTTATATTTATATTTGGAATAATGATTGAAGGAGTAACTGCATCATGAAGAAATCCATAGGTTTTGAGTTGATTTGGGTATCATTTAGCCAAGTTCAAAAATTTATCTAGAAGGGCTAAAATCAAGAATTTGATTTGATTTGAGTTTGATTTTGGCCTTTTGAATTTATATTTCATTTATATTTATGAATATAAATGAAGATATAAATGGGTTATGAGAAAATCATTTGAGTTTGGAGTGATTTGAAAGCAAATTTGACTAAATCTAGGGATGTGGGTCAAAAGGGCCTGACTTGGGAATTAATTTGATTTGGGTTTCAATCATTTGGATTTGATTTATGATTTGAAATTTGATTGGAGATTGAATTGATAAATGGATTTGGGTTGATTTGAATTTGGTTAAGGCTAAGTCCATAAGATAATATCAAAGGGCTTAGGAAGGGATTTGGAGTTTAAATTTAATCATGGGTTTCAATCATTTGATAGTTGGATTTGATTTTGGAATTTGGATTTGAATTTGAGATTTGATTTGGAAGAAGGAAGCAAGGATTTGGTTTGAGCTATAGGCTAGGCAAGTCTTCCTAAATCCCTAAGGCACAACCTATTCCTATGGCTAACTCTTCTAAGTCTTTAAGATTAAGTTAAGTGTTCACCTAATCACTAGAAGTATTTATAGACTAAGAAACTCTTACTGTCTATGAGAGTCCTAGATCTATGCTATGAATGTTGAGAGCTCACTCCAAAAGTGAGGTCAAAAACCTTCCACACATGTTGTTGAAGCTAAGAGAACCTTCCCCCGAGCTCCAAGCCCACCCGGAGGCAGACTTCGATCAAAGCCAAGCGTCCAAAGCACTGTTCTTTGGCAATCGAGCAATCCACTTGGAACCAATCCAACTGTTGCTCAATAAGGCTTCCTCTCAACTAGACGAAGCTTCCTCAAGCATGCGAATAGCCGATCTTAGATCTGCTGAGGTAAATCCATTGAAACCAAGCTTTAGCTTAAAATGTGTCGGAGCTTTATGAAGAAAATTTGCATGTGAGCTGATCTTAGCTGTTGGATCTTCACGGATCCCTCACGTGAAGGTGTGGGGTTATTTTGAAATGAATCTGAGCTCGGGTGAGCTCAGATCAAGCAATTCATGGTGAATAGGCTCCGTCGTTCATCGCTCACGGGAAAAGAGATCACGGAATATCTGTTCCACATGATTGGAATGGACAGCCATGATTAGATCACACTAGATCATCTATTTAATCCTTTTTTACTACAGCTCATGAGAAACTGTGTCCCACCTCCATCCAAGTGTTGACCTTACTTTTGGAGTGAGCTCTCAACTTCCATATCATAAATCTAGGACTCTCATAAACACTAAGAGTTTTTTAGTCTTAAGTGACTTCTAGTGATTAGGTGAACACTTAACCTAACCTTAAATACTTAGAAGAGTTAGCTATAAGGATAGGTTGTGCTTTAGGGATTTAGGAAGACTTGTATACCCTATAGCCCAAACCAAATCCTTGCTTTCTTCTTCCAAATAAAATATCAAATTCAAATCCAAATTTCAAATTCAAATCCAACTATCAAATAATTAAAATCCATGATTAAATTCAAACTCCAAATCCCTTCCTAAGCCCTTTGATTTTATCTTATGGACTTAGCCTTAACCAAATTCAAATCAACCACAATCCAATTAGTTTTCTTAGTTATCAAATTCAATCTCTAATCAAATTCTAAATCATAAATCAAATCCAAATAGTTGAAACCCAAATCAAATCAATTCCCAAGACATGCCCTTTTGACCTACATCCCCAGATTTGGTCAAATTTGCTTTCAAAACACTCCAAATTAAAGTGATTTTCTCATAACCTATTTATATCTTCATTTATATTCACAAATATAAATTAAATATAAATTTAAAGGTCAAAATCAAACACAACGCATTAGAGGCCCTCTCCCACTACCATTCCAATCTCTTAGAGCTTCCAAACCAACCAACAATCATTCCCACTTGATTTTGCATTTAAAACACCAAAAATAAGTAGAATTCAATGAGAAAGTGACAGTAATTGGAGAAGACATCATTTTGAAGTGAAGGTGAAGGTCTAGGACATTCAAGACTTCTTCCCCCACTCAAAAGCGTGCTCGGATCATCACCGTCGCTAAAAATCATCCCTAGTGAGGTAATCTTCAAAAACCCTTAGCTGGCCTTAGGATTTCTTACTTTTTGTAATAATTTTCTTATGATTTTTGGAGTTTCACTTAGATAAACCTCACATATTTTCAATTTATTTGATCCCAATATGAAATAGAATTTCTCTGGTGAAGATTGATGTGAAAATGAGCCTAATCGGACCTCATTTCATAATTTTTTTCATCTTTCCCGTCGGTTTCACCATTTGGATAGCAGCAGCTATCTGATCCCATGTTCATGAGATCAGACTGCTCAAATTGTGTCAAACTCTCATCTTTTTGACCCCTAGATCACGAGATCCACCATCGATCTCTGATGGATATACCGATCCGTTAGATGGTGATCGATCGCGCATTGATAACAGTTAGCATTTTTTGGCTCCGTCGCGTCTGCGATGCACCAATCACGCAGCGATGTGTGGCACCGCGTGCCACGTGGAACTGTGCAGTCCAATCGCACGGCGCCACGTGGTGTCGCATTTCCACGTCAGCACCACTAGCGGTGCTAACTAGGTTAAGTGGGAAAATCCATATTTTTTATTTTAAAAAAATATTTAAATTACTTGGAACTTCAAAAATTGATAAAAAAATAAAATATTTAATGAAAAATTTCAAATTCAGGCTCGTTGGATTCATCTTTCCAAGAGAAATTCAATAAACCCAAAATCCCCAAATTTTGCTAGATAGTTTGAGCTTAATTTAAGTTTTGGTAAAAATTAAATTTCATAAATTAAACTAAAAATACACTTCAAATTAAGTTGAAATTTTTAAAAATTGAAATTGAAGCAAAAATCTACCAACCATAAAATTTTCAAATTAAAATGACTTTTGTATTGAAAGATATTGAATTTTGAATTTCAAAGGGTTTATTTTACTAAAATAATTTAACAAACTTCATGAAAATTATCTTAATCAACTAAAACTTTGAAAAATTATAACTAATTGTAGAAAAATCCAAAACTACAAATAAATATTAATTTTAAAGGTATTTCAGAGGAGATTAACTTAAAATTAATTCTAATTAATTTTGAATAGTAATTAAGGTTTAATATGAGTTTAACTAAAAATTTAACTAGCTTAATTACTCCTTAATTACCCAAGTAATTAATCCCAAACTTTCTGAGTTTAATTAATGGGATGACCTCTACCTCCCATAAGTTTTTTGGAGATTTATTACTTGGTTAATTAGGAAAATTTCTTGTCTTAGCCTTAATTACTCTCTTAATTAATTAGGTAAGTAATTAACATGCTAAATAGTAAAAAAAAATCATTAATTAAGTTTGTTGATCATTGTGAGATAGTAAATGGACATGCGGAATGAGATTGGGACCTCTTTCCTATTCTTTTCCCTAAGTTCATTTCACTTGACTTGAAATTAATTAATTTGGGATTAATTAATGGTTTAATTCCTTAATTAAATGGCTTAATTAATTAAATTGAAATCATAATCATTCCAGAACTTCTCTAATTAAATTTCTTCGGTAGCTCTTTGGGTGTTCAATAACCTAAAGAGAGAGCTAATAAAATTATGGTTAGCTCACATATGTGAGAAAACCATAAGAGTAATTAAGTGAGCTCCTTAAGTTTAATTAATTAAGAATTATGAGCTAATTGCATTAGGCCCCTTTCATTTCATAAGAGCATTGCTATCTACATTTCTATGTGGTTGCATATCATATTAACTCATACTTATTTAATTAATTACCTTAAGGTGACATAAGTAAGGGTTAATTAATTGACTTAATCCATGCTTAACTTAATTAAACTATAAAATCAACTTAATTACTTATTCATTAAACCAAATTAACTCACACATGGGGAATGAGATTAGGATCAGCAAACCTCTTTCATTTCCTAAATCAAATCAAACTCAAAACTAAAAAATGTCATTTAAGAACTTTGGTTTATTTTTAAGTAGCCTTATTTAGTATGATTATCCTTAGGAATTAATTGGAATGAATGAGATCATGTTCTTATGTTCATTTATTTCTTTCCAATCATGTTAAATGTTGCTTGCCAAATATAATCATGCATTCATTTCTTTTAAAATTAACTAAATGAAATGGTTTTTTTATGTCAATGTCAAATGTGATGATTTAAATTAAAAATAGTGTGGCTATTATTATTAAATCAAGTTATTTTAAAACCCATAAATCAATTATAATAGATGGAATGATGTTAAGTACAAGTATCTATAAGTTTGCATGTGTTGATAATATAAGATATGTGATATGAAGCTCTCTTTCCTTATCTTATATGGATTTGCATGGGATTTATAAATGTATAGTTCATTTGAAAAGAACACAATATTTGTCTAAATCTATTCCTATATATATCCATGCTAAGACTAAAGAAGAATTTCATATCACATATGTAAATCATATAATCAAATCAAATATGACTTCTTGCATGACTTCTCATTCTTTTGGTTCTTTTTGTACATTCACATGTATCTGAGAAAAGTGGTATATTAGTCTAGACACCCCAGGGCTACGAGGCCTTAAGTAGTAATAAGTAGGTCTTGTACCTTATGCCCCTGGTGTAGAACAATGACGTCTTATTCACTCAAAACCCTTATACATATGTATGTATGATGTGACCAATGAATAAGAATCATAATCAAATAAATCAAATATAGCTTTTGCATGGATTTTTCCTAACCTTGTATTGTTTATACTTCTAAATGTATATAAAAAAAATGGTATATTAGTCTAGACACCCCGGGGTTGCGAGGATTCAAGTAGCCCTAAGTAGGTCTTGTACCTTATGCCCCTGGTGCAGAATAATGGCGACGTACTCACTTAAAACTTTTATACATGTGAATGTGTGCCTAGCTAATGGATGAAAAATTGATCTTTTCTATTAAATGACATGCATATAATTCAATCAAATAAAATATTTAAACTCCAAACACAGTTCTTTGCTTTCATCATTTAAGTATGCTAAGACATACATTGTATGTATAGATTTGCTTAGGATTTAATCATATCCATGATATACATGATAGAGAGAAATGAATAAACATGTGTTATGCGATAGTAATTTATTCTAATTAATCTTAAGATGTCTTTCTTATTGAATAAGGTCATTTAGAGTGAACCTAATCTTAAGATTGATTAAAACACATAACAAGTCATCACTAAAGAAAATTGATTAATTAACTTGCTTTAGAGGTGACTTAAGGTATGGATGAAAGGGAGATTTCCTCTCTTTCTTCTCTTTTTAATGCTTAGTTGTTAAGTGTATACCATATGAAACAAAAGAAAATACTAAGTAAAATCTTCAAATCAATTAAATCACTTAAAGAGAAATCAACCCCTTCATAAAGTAAACCCCCCATACATAGCGAATTACAACCCTAAAGCCTAGTTGGGACATACCACACAAGCTTTAATTCACACACATTTAACTAAGTCACCATTTCTAACTTTATGTTAGGATAGTGTATGGTTTGATGTATGCTTATTTTGTGATGTATTATTATAGACTGGATATTAGGGTATATGTGTATAGTCTGGATATTTGGCCGGTATTAGCCTAATAATATTTTTTGCAGGGGGTTGTGCTTAAGGGGTCACTAATTAAAAAAAATATAAATGCTTTTGTTGTATAGGTTGCTTAGCCCCTAAGCATAATCCAAGTTATGACAGGTGGGATTGGTTACTCATGTGTGGAGTGCTAAGTCCAAATTATTCATATAACTGCTTAGGTTGTATGGTGTGTTTAGCTAATATTTATTTTGCAGGTGTAGTTAGATTTACTTTCCTTATTTTAATGCAATTTTATATTAGGATTATGATGAGTATTATGGGCATTATGATGAGCATTGGTTATAAGACCAAGTCTTATGTACCATGTGATTCCTTTGGAGTAAGTATATCCAAATCAAGCCAAAAGGAAGAAAGAAATGGAGCAAATCAAATGAAGAAATGGAGGATGAAGAAATGCAGAAGGAAGAATGAAGACCCTCATAACATTCATCATTTATAATTGTAATTATTCTCTTATAATCCAGGTTATATAAGGGTATAGATTGACTACCCACATTTCTTTTCAAGATGTACGGCAATACCCGACAGCATTGACTTTTTATTCTTTTGTGATAGCTTTATAAATTGTTTGATATTTTGTTTAGCTTGTGCATTAGAAAATGCATGCATTTTCATAATTTGTTTATGATTTGTGATTATTGTATGGCCTGGATGCGATTAGGCTCCTAAGATAAAATTAATCTTTCTACCCAAACTAACAACTCATATTTAAACCTCTAAATAACTCATAACCTCATATAAAAGCCTAGGCATTAAATTAAGATAATAAAATATTTAGTAACCCCTTATCTGGATGGTGTATGTTTAATATCATGCATAATCATCTTATTTCACTCCTGTTAAGGGAGGGCTTCCATCTTTTCTAGATAGTAAGGGCTTAACCTTTGAGAGCTTCTAATGGAAGAACACCTTTTTCCCTTTTGATTTGGCCCATAATCAACCTCTCATGCATTTAGGCATACAAAATCTCATAGCCTGTGTCAAAATAAAGAGTCCCAAATTAAATAAAATTTGATAAAAAATTATATTAGATTTAAGTCATTATTCATACCCCTCATGCTCTAATCTTTTAGGGAGTGGATTTTAGGACTTAGTTTCTTTTCTAAATAATAATAGCATAGCCATCTTGTAAAAGCATATGACTTGCCTACATGGATTTAAAGCATAGGAGGAGTTAGCTAGCTACCTCTAGGTGATAATAAGTCCAGCAGTCGGGTGATTTACTCTCTCTTCTAGAGGTAAATCATATACCCACTTTCACCTTAGATTTAGGTCATGCTTTGGCCCTCACTAAAGCTCTCTAAATTTTGGATCTGAGATTGTTGTTTCCCTTTGTAGGCTATAAGCATAAATTATAACCTCTTAGGCATTTTCATAATCTTATATTATGGAATTATAAGTCTTAGATCTCTAATAAAATTTCAAATCAAATAAATAAATCTCCTCAAATTCAAATATATAAAGCACAATCATGGGATAGATTGGAGTGCTCACTAGGTTTCCTAGTAACACAAGCACTCCCTACTTATCTCCTTTGGCTTCGATAATAATTCTTCCCTTTTGATCCATCCCACATGATCTTCTAAAACACAACTAATTTATTGATAGTTTTATATTTAAATTCTTTGGAGATAACAATCTTCTACTTTAATAAAGAGTATTCTTAAGGGATTCATTTTTTCTTAAGATGTAATTAACTATAGGGGATTGCCCCCATAGAGAACCTTAGAATCCTATCTAAATAAACCCTACTTTATTCATCTATGTAAAGTAGGAAAAAAATCTCAGGTATATTTGAAGACCCATCATACCTTAGGAGTCCTTATTAGTTGATTAGATCCATTGTAGGATAGTGACTTCTATCTTTTGAGATAGTATACTACTCCTTAATGTCATACTCGATCACCTCAATAAGTACACCCTTAGATATGTGCTAGGTGGAAAGCTCATCGCATCAACTGCCACATGGTGTCGATGGGATTAAGGCTTAATTAAGGATAATTAATTAGTTTTTAAGGCTAAGATTTCCATAATTCAGAACTAATTTTAGAAAAATTCAAAATAAAAAATAAAGGCTCATTTTAATGGTATTTCAGAGAGAAATCCATTAAAATTATCCTTGATTAATTTTGAACAGTAATTTGGGCTTAATTGAGGTTTAATTGAAAAGTTAATTACCCTAATTTCTTCATAATTAATTAACTAATTAACCTCAAATTTTTTGGGATTGTTTAGGGGGATGACCTCTACCGCCCCTATTTTTCTTGGGATTTATTGGTTAATTAATTTGGGAAATTAGTTAATTAAGCCCTAATTACTTTCTTAACTTAATTAAGTGATAATTAACCATATGAATAGTAACTTGACCAATTAATTGGTTCATTTATCACTATTTAACATTGAGGAGGCTTAGGGAATTGGACTCGAGCTTCTCTCCTAATCTTTTCCCTAAGTTTCCTTCACTTTTCCAAGAGAAATTAATTAATGATTAATAAATTAATTAATTACTTAATTAGTTTAATTAAAGTTTAAAACACATTAGACCTAATTAATTCATGGGTAGATCTGTAGGTGTTCAATAACATAAGGAGATTTAATGAAATTATGATTTTTCCCATATGAGTGGGGAAATCATAAAAGTAAATAAGTTCCTTAAGCTTAATTAACCATTAATTATGAGCCAATTGCATTAGACAATTTTTATTTCATAAGACCATTGCTAATTTACTTTTTAAATCATTTGCACATTACATTGGCTCATAATTATTTAGTTAATTACTTTAAGGTAACATAGGTAAGGCTTAATTAATTGATTTAATTCATACCTAAACTTAATTAATCCATAAAATTAACCTAATTACCTTTCCATTAAATCAAATTAACTTATAAACATGGGATGGGATTAGGATTAGCAAACCTCTTTCTCTCTTTCCTTAAATCAAGTTAACCATCAAATTAAAAATGACATTAAAATGCTTTGGCTTATTTTAAATGATTTTATTTGATATGATTGTCCTTACAAATTAGTTTGGTTGAATGAAATTATGTGCTTATGTTTATTTATTCCTCTCCAATCATATTAAATGTTGTATCTCATTTGATTCATGCATTTATCTTTTGCAAAATTAATTAAATCAAATGGTTTCCTTTATGTCAAGATTGCATGTGTTGATTTAATTTAATATATGTGTGGCTATTATCACTATTAAATTTAAATGTATTTTCAAAGCTTACAAATGAATGATTACATATGCTATGAATTCTAGTTATAAATATATAGGAAATGTATTTTAATATACCCTAAGTGTATGGATTGGAGCTTTCTTTTCTTTAATTCATGTGTAGCTTTACATGCATTTGAATGTTAATAGGTATATAGTCAGGACATCTTGGGAATATGACGCTTTAGTTAGCCCCAAGGAAGTCATTTAATTACTTCACTTCCCTGGTTAATAGCGACAAGTACTTATTTGATTTCATTTACATGTACTTCTATATTAGAATTTGAATAAGAACTTTAATCCATATGCATAAATGTTTCAATCAAGTAAATATATTATCTTTCCATGGTTTTACTTCATTTACTTATGTATACATCCATATGTATTTGAGAAAAGCAAATATTTAGTCTGGACATCTCGAGAATATGAGGCTTCAAGTAGCCCCAAGGAGGTCATTTGATTACCTCACTTCCTTGGTTAACAATGGCATGTATTAGCTTATGTATCTTATACATGTGTGTGTGTGTGTGTATTTAATTATGAAATTAGAACCCTTTTCTTTTATCAAAAAATACAGGCATTTGCAATTGTTCAAATGATTGAATTAATTGATCATGTGATTTGAAGCTCTCTTTCTTATGTTCATGTATGCAATTTTTAATATGGTTGAATGTAATAGTATATAGTATGGACATCTCAAGAATACGAGGCTTTAGTTAGCCCCAAGGAGGTTATTTGATTTCATCCCTATATATTTTTCATAAGAATTTAGATAGAGCTTTAAATTAATATGATGAAATAATTCAATCAAATAAAAAAAATATAAACTTTGAATATACATACTCACATCCATCATTCAAGTGTGCTAAAACATATTGTATGCGTGGATATACTTAGGATTTAATCATATGCATGTATGATGGAAAGAAATAACTTAATATGTGATAGTAATTCAATCAAATTAATCTTAAGATGCCTTTCATATTGAATAGGATTATTTAGAGTGAACCTAAACTTAGGATTAATTTAAAATATGTAATAAGTCATTCACTGAAGAGAACTTATTAATTAACATGCTTTAGAAATGACTTATGGTAGGGATGAAAGAGAGTAATCCTCTCATTTTCTTCTCTTTATAACACGTAGTTGCTAAGTGTAGGTCATATGAAATAAAAGAAAATACTATATAAAATTCTCAAATTAATTAAACCACTTAAAGTGAAATAAACCTCTTATGATTAAACTTTCTTTGACATTTAAACAATCATAACCTTAATGTCTAGTTAAGATATACCACCCAAACCTTAATACACACACATTAGAACTAAGTCACCATTTCTAGCCTTATGTTAGGGTGGTGCATGGTATGATGTATATTTGGTTTTGTGATGTATTACTTTAGACTGGATGTTAGGATGTATATTTCATAGACTGGATGTTTGGTCGATATTAGCCAAATCATATTGCAGGGATTATGCTTAAGGGTGCTAAAAAATAAATATAATACTTCATTGTTAAACCTAAGCATAATCCAAATTAGAAAGGTGCATACCCATGTGTTGGTGTAAGTCCAAATTATATATATAACTGCTTGGGATTATTTATGTTTAGCTAACACTTAGTTGCAGATGTAGTTAGATTTACTTTTTCTATTTTTAATGTAAATTTGCATTATGAATTAGGATTAGTATTATGGGGGATTAGGCTGAGCATTGGCCAGAAGGCTTAGTCCTAGGATGCCATGTGATGCCATGAAGCTTACCAAATCAAGTGAAGAAATGAAGATATGAAGACATTAAGAATGAAGAAAATAAGACCCCCATAGCATTTATTCTTTTATAAATTATAAATATTCTTTCATATTTCGGATGTATAAGGTAGAGCTCTACCCATTTTCTTTTTCTTATGCACACCTGACTATTATTCTTTTTGCAGTGGTTATAAAATATTTGATGTTATGTTTAGCTTATCCATTAGAAACTGCATGCCTCTTCATAGTTTCTTTATTATTGGTGTTTGTTGTATGGCCTAAATGTGTTTAGGCTCTTAGAGAAAAATTATTTTTTCTACCCAAATTATAACTCATAACTAAAGTTTTAAATAACTCATAACTAAAGTTTTAAATAACTCATAACCTCATATAAAGCCTAAGCATTAAATCAAGAAAATTAAAAGATTTAGCAACCCCATAGCTGAATGTTGTATGCCTCACATCATGCATTCATATTGCTTCACTCTTGCACGATAGGGGAAGACTTGACCTTTGAGAGTCTCCTTTGTGATGTAAAATACTTCTTTCCTACTGATTTAGCCCATAATCCACTTTCATCATGCATCTTTACATATGAGAATCCTATGTCCTTAGTCAAAATGAAGTGTCAAACACAAATAAAATTTAAAAAGATTTATCATTAGATTAAGTCAGTACTTATACCACTCATGCTCTAGTCTCTTAGGGAGTGTGTTTAAGGACTTTAGTTTATTTCTAAATAATAATAGCCTAACTAATCTTTCAAAATCATATGACTTGCCTACATGATTTTAAAGCGTAGGAGGAATTAGCTGGTTGCCACTCCAGGCAGTTCTAAGTCCAACAGTCGGGTGATTTACTCTCTATTGTGGAGGTAAATCATATACCCATCTTCATTTAGATTTAGGATGTGCTTTAACTCTTACTAAAGCTCCCAAAATTTAGGATCTGAGGTAGTTACTTCCTTCATCTTATAACCATAAATCCTCATCTCTTAGGCATTCCCCCAACCTTGTTGTAATGCTCTGATAATAAAATTTCAACTCAAACAAAATAATTCTCTTCAACTTCAAAATTATAAAGCCCAACCATAGGATAAATTGGAATGCTCACTAGGCTTTCTAGTATCATGAGCATTCCCTACTCATCTCCTTTGTCTTCTAAAATAAGTCTTCTCCATGATCTTTCCCATTTAATTTTCCAAACATAACCAATTTATTGATAGTCTTATCCTTGAAATATTTGGAGATAATAATTGCTACTTTAATCGAGAGCATTCCTAAGAAATTCACCTTCCTTAATATGTAATTGACTATGGAGGCTTGCCTCCATAGGGAACTTTAGAACCTGGTTTAATATAAACCCTACTTTATTCATTCATGTAAAGAAGGAGAAAAATCTCTTGTATATTTGAAGACCCATCATGCCTTATAAGTCCTTATTAAGTGATTAGGTTCATTATTGGGTGATGATTTTCATCTTTCAAGATATCATTCCTTATGTCCCCACCTAATAAGTATAGATCTACATGGTGTCCCCATATAGATCTAAAAATAAACACCTCTCTCTCTCTCTCTCTTTTTTATTTGCCTCCTTCTCTCTCTCTTCACACAATAAAAAAAAAAATTAAAAAGCACTTTTCAAAATAAAAGTCAAAGTATATGATAAAATAATTTATATAAATTATCACTTTATATATATATATAATAAAATAAGTAAAATAAATATTAATAAACATTTAATAAATAAATTAATTAATTAATATACATAACACATAAAATTATAATTTGTAATAATTTTTAGCTAAATTTATTTTTTTTAAAATTAATATATTTTTGAATAAATTAAGTTTTACCATCCAAAAATAGGGAGGCAGATGATATATCCCTCTAAAATTTATAAATCAAGCATGAATTTCAAGTTAAAGCATGTATTCAATCAAATTAAATGACTCAGTAAGATGAGTTGAATAACACAGAATCGAGTCAAATCGAGCACAAATGAGCTCAAATTAAGCCTGAAGCTACATACGAAGACTTCGAAATATTGATTGGATGATCAAATGACTTTCAAATTTAACGTGTTTATAGTCGAATCGAGCGGCTCGATGAGATTAATATAATGAGTTTAAGATCACTTAAATTGAAGATTATTTGAATGGCCAAATCCCCAAAAAAAACTATTTATAATCAAATGAATCGATATAAACCATCCGATGGAGTGTTTTGGAATTTTGGCTATAATAACTGAAATGCCTCTCTTAGAATTCTATAAATAGGACCTCATTCTTTTCATGAAATGGGGAGGAGCTAGTTTAACTTGGGAGAAAGCCGAGAGAGCAAGAAGTTCAAAGTTCATCACCACTATGTCGCCAATCATCTATCACAACTTCCACCAACAATCTTTACGTCCCAACTACCCCTGCATAGTTATTGTTACCTAATTTTGGAATTCTCATTTTCAGAATTTCTCACATGCAATCTTGTAATCTTGTTATCGGGAAGACTTAAACTTTGTACTCCGAAGTAGATATATAGTGGATCATTTTTATTAGGCTAGGCCCCGTGATTTTTTTCCTCTCTTTTTGGGATATTTTCATATAAAAATTATGAAGTTTCTTATTCTCTTTTCAACTGTGTGTTCTTGCTGGATTATGTACAAGCTAAGACGTAAACTTTTATTCTACCGCAACTAATTTTTTGGCACGCAATAAATATAATATATTTGACATCTTATAAATATGTTAATTTCATTTTTATGTGATGATAATGATGATCTTGATTGGGCATATTAAAGATAGATAAGATAATCATGATAATGGTCCAACAATAGTGACGGTGATTGTCAACACTAATGAAGATGGTATTGATGTTTGACGATGATAGTATTTTTAAAATAATAATAATAATAATAATAATATTTAAAAATTATTTATGTTTTTTTAATTGACAACTTGATTTCTTTCTTAAACAAAAATAAAAAAAACAAAAAATAAATGTTTTTTAAATAAAATAAAAATGATCTCCAAAAGACTTTTAAGCACTATTTTGGGTTACTTTTCAATATTTAATTTTTAGATGACACCTAGCTATTTCTCTCTTTAAAAATAAAAAAAATTAATGATTAAAAACAATTTTTAATAATAAAATTTATTATAATGTAGAAATTATAATAAATTTATTATTATTTTAAAAAGTAAAAGAAATTTATGATATCTACAATAACTTTAAAAACTTATTTTCTCATAATAAGTTTATATTTATTTTCTAATAAATACCTATAATTATCTTAACTAGGCTCTTTCGAATAATAAATAAATAAATTTTATAAAATTATACTTAAATTAGTGATGTTGTATAATTTATTATATAACATTTGTTGACCTTTATTATTATTTCATTCCTGTGTATAATAACAAAAAAAAAAGAAAAAAATGGCACTCCTCACATGCAAGCCCTCGCTCGTTACTTGTTAGAGAGCCCAGAGAATCAAGAGATCACTAATTTTTGTAGCTTCTACATTCTACCATCTTTGATACTTAACAGCTCCAGCTGCTTAATTCTCAAGGCTGCATACTCATTCTATAATATGGCAACAAAGACTCCTTTGCTCGAGCTGATGAATGATGTGCTTCTAATGCCAAGCAGAAGGATTATGATGTGTTCAATGCATTGGACGTCATGGAGAATGAGTAGTTTCTCAAGGATTTGAAGTTTGGGCCTAGAGATGGAATGCTGCATTATTATTTGTATAATTATCAGCTTAAACATGCTTTAAAACCTTCAGAGCTTGGGCTAGTCCTCTTATAGTCTCTCATCATTATGGTTCAAGTATGAAGGCTTGAAGATCTTGTCATGGTCATCAGGGTGTGACGAGATGAAAATTAGTTGATGTGTTTCAAAATACCAACCGTCATTATTATGATGTGCAAGCCAAAAAATTGTTACATGCAAGCCCCTAGACTTAGAAAAAAGAAGAAGACTCAAAGCTCATTTAAAAAGGAATCAATTACATCAAAAATAAAAAATCTAAAATGAAATTTGAATGTGTAGAAATTACATATATATTTGCTTTTATACAGGTGATTGAAGTCCCTGTTATGCTCATCAGGGCCTAACGAAATTGAAATTCAGTCGATGTGCTTCAAAACACCAACCGTCATGCTCATCGTGCAGACGATAATAATAAAATAGTTGATTTACGTGATGACGCCAAAATCTCGCCAGAATTTTTTCAAATTTTTTAGGCTTAAATTTCAAAATTAATTGGATATTAAATTAAATATGAAATATGAGATCCTAAAATATAAAAAAATTCAAAAATATTGAATTTAAATTGGCACCATAAGTATTTTTATTATGTAAGATTATACCATGTAAAAATGGGTTCATTCACTTCATTCGCCGCCAAATGAATAATGCAAATTTGTTGCTTCATATATTAAAACAAACAAAATTACCTAAGTTAAATGTAAGTGAAATTTGAGATTAGTATTAGGCTCATAAAGGACTTGCAAAAATTTTATACTTAATTTTGAATAAAATAAGACTTGAAGTGGAATTAAGAAATGAACTCAAATTGAATTTTATGTCTTCTATGTGGGCAAGAACGTGACTACAATGTTGGCCTATAAACATATATATGGCTTACACAATAAACACTAAAGTTATTATAACTTATTCCAAGTGAATCAAAAGTTATTTCAACTGAACACAATCAAATTTAAATAATTCATATGAAGCTTGATAACTTGCATATAATATGAGTGGGCTTTGACATCTCACCAAATAACATGAATAAGCATCTCATTGACTATTTAAGGTGTCAATTTCATGAGCAAGTAATCAATATGAATTAATGAAACACTTGAATAATCACATTTGATGTAAGGATTCCAATTGAATGTCAAATAACCAATGATTGGCGGTAAATCTAAATGTCCAAATCTAAATTGAGAATAAAGTGTGTCAGAAATTTGGTAGCTATTTTATAAGCACAAATTCAATTAAGCAACTCATGATCATTCATGAATGTAGCCTTTAAAAGGACCATTTGGATATTTCATATAAAATTAAATTTGAAACACAATGAGATTTGTGATATATTTAAGTGTTTATTTTCAAAACTAGTAGGATCCAGATGAAATTCATAAGAGGACTAACACTGAGGACTTACACTATATCTAATTCACATAATTGTGAAATTGATATATGGCACATCTAATGGGTAAAAGTCATAAAAAGAGCTTTAAAATAAAACTCAAAGCACATTTTAATTAAATAGAATTGATAGGATCTAAAATAATAAATTAAATGATTAAATAATACATTTACTCTGATGATGGTTGTGTTGAATGAAGATTTTAAGGAGGATACTACATCAAAAGCTTGACTCAAATTGAATTAATCAAAGGCAAGTATCAATACAAATATAAAATTGATAAATTATGTATTAAATGCTTAAATGAAATTTAATCTTTAAAGAACTTTGTTTAAAACTCGATCCACTTTCCTTAGTTTATCAATGAAATTAAGAAAACTCTAAAAGAAACTAATGCCAAATCAAATGTTTATTTTCACTTTCCTCCATCTGCATTTGTGAGATATGATGTAGCAATTTACCAGAAATTCTCATATGAAATGATATCATTATATTACAATCACAATCAGAATAGATAAATTATCTATATACTAGATGAATCAGTAACATGATAGACAAAATCTATGATGGACTTAAAGAATAAGAAAATACTACAAGATTATTGGAATGTAAACGATATTGATGGATCCTTTGGTTAAACTACCTTCTCTCGACTAAGACTGGATCTCTGTCTGACGATAACCATAGATCTCACGCCATCATTCAACCATCCGCTTTTAAACTAATGAAATAATTTCAAATTCTAAATCAAAATTTAAAACTTCATATACTACTATACGCTTAATTTCAACGATCTAACGATAACAGAAAGTTTTTCTATGAGATGAATATAAATAATAAGATACCTAACCATATCTAAAACCTCATAAAATGAGAAGAAATCTCTTAGTGATCTACTATTCCATCTACCTTCTAAAAATTACACGACACTCAAATCATATTCTCTTTAATATGAGAGGTTAGTAGTAAATTTTCGAAGCCCATAGTAGTAAATTTTCGAAGCCCATAGGCTTAGCTGAATCGAATCCTCGTTCATCACCGCCGTCTTCGTTTAATCTGCCGACGCCGAAGGGATCGAAAGCTTGATTTTCTTATGGTTGACGCGATGCCCGCCGAGCGCCTAAAAGGAAGGAAAACATTTGTTGCAAGTCTTGCACTCGTGGACGTCTAATCGAGCCTTGCCGTTGGTGGCGGTCGGAGCCTATGCGAATTGCAGGTTCGTAAATTTCATGGCGGAGGTTGCTTCCTCTGTCGCGTTGGGTTCTGGGTCTCTTGGCTTATGACCACCTTGGGCAAAAAATACAAGGCTATTAGCCATGTCTTCTTCCTCCTCAGCTGTGATCAGAGAGAACTCCGCGGAGGCCGATGAAGACGTCACTACACCTGCCGTCGCCTCCCATGAAAGCAGAAGTCTTTGCAGAAGCTTTGAAAAGAGGAGTAGAATCAGCATCAAATTTTAAAATGAATAAATTTATATGTAAAAATAAAAATAAAAAGCAAAAAAAAAATTAAAAAAAATAAATGACTAATTTAATATTTTATATAAAAAAATTATCAAATTCTATAAAGTAATTATTTACCTTCAATTATATCTAAATCCTCAACTATACTTGAATCTACTCCTACTATTTAATTCTCTTCCGTCTCACAACGGACGAATCTTCCAATATACCTTCCATCGATGATTGGTAAGAAAGAAGCTTGCGTTGAGAGAAGTGAAGGGTGAGGAGGTAATTAACGGGCTATTATTTATATAGTGATAAGGTGTGGAAAAGCTTAATTTGCGAGTCCAAACAGAAAAAAACAGCAAATTCACACCTCTCACTTTCTCGCTTATCCACGTTGAGTTTGGTCCACAGGAAAACAGTTGGCCTTCTCTCTCTTAAGGTTATTTATGAAATAGAACAAACCCGAAAATGTAGAATTCGATGAAAATTACAGGTAGTAAAAAAAAATGAAGAATTATTAGCAGCCATTTATGTTCCTACGGAAACGAACAACAGAATTCACTGTCTGAAGAAGTATTCCGTATTTTTTATTTTATTTTTAGTCACGTTTTTTTATTTTCTTTTAGCTTTGTATATAAAGGAAAAATATTATTTGAGGAGTCCAAATATATCTCTATATTCGAACTTCAATAACTGAGTGATATATAACTCTTAATTAATATTCAATTATTATATATTAATTATAAATTATCATATCTTAACGATAATAACTAATTGATAATAACAACTTTAATGTATTCATTAAGAATTTAGAAATTATAAGTAAAAGTCAGGCATATGGCAAAAGGGTGAGTATGGATTCTATAGGGAGGGAAGTTTCTATTAAATATTATCAATGAAGAGGGACCATACATTGGGGATTAGATTCAAATATGAAAATCAACCGACAGAATTTATTTGGTTTTTTTTATTCATTATTTGGTTTTTGAAATTAGTTAATACGGTTTAATGGTTTTTTAAGTTATTAAATTTCGTTTTGCTAAACCGATTTATTTCGACATAGATTCAGATCACGCCGTCGCCTTCAACTGAGCCTATTTGCTCGTCTGCCGTCGTCGTCGATTTACTGAGACGCGAGTTCGAGTATTCATTCCTTGACTCTTCGATGGCGAGCGGTGTGGCGGCATAAGGTATTCTACAGATTCCCGGTGCCTTACATTCCGGTCTCGACTGATCATTTTGCTTTCCGCTTACTTTCCAATTGACACCGACTTCTTCTTCCTTTTATTTTTTTTCCGGATGCGGATAGTCGATAGCCTACATCTACAAACTTACAAGTTGACGCTCGGATTTATGTCTTCGCCTTCACTCTTCACGCTCACTCTTGCTCTCTTCCCATCGATTAATTTAAGTCTTTTGATTCTTTGTGAGGTAACAACAGTGAAGAACTAAATCACATTATCTCAACTCCTCTCTCTCTCTCTCTCTCTCTCTCTACTTACCTTTGTTGAAAATTTGGTGATGGTTTGAATTTTGATTCACTATAATGGGAGAAAAAATCAATTTGGTTTATGATTGTGAATTGTGATTGTTGCCACGTAGTGTGGACTTTATTCTTTGAGAAGTAATAGCCAATGGCCCAACAGGTAAGAACGAAATCACATTATGATTATCTCAACTCCTCTCTCTCTCTCTCTCTCTCTGTACTTCTTCCTTGTGTTGAAATTTTGTTGATGGTTTGAATGTTTGATTCATTAGCAAAATTCGATTTTGGTTTATGATTTGTGATTTGTGAAGGATTTATTGTTCTTGGACTTTATTCTTTGAGAGTAATGTACCAACACTCAACAGTAAGAAGAAAATCACATTATCTCAACTCCTCTCTCTCTACTCCTTCCTTTGTTGAAATTTTGTTGAACTCAGTACAACATGTTAGATTTATTCGGTTTGGTTTATTGTGACTTGTGAGCGGAGCTGTGAATTGTGATTGTGTCTTGTGGACTTTGTTGGTTGTTGATGATTTAGGGTTATTGTATCATCATGTTTTCGTCAATTTTTCCTTGGAATCTTATATGATAAATTCAAAACCTTTCCACAAAGGAATCTTCCAAAATGCAACCCAGTCAATAGCAATTTCACTTGTTGATTTAAAATTTATTTTCTAATTGAACAATGCCTCGTGGCTTTGGCCCTTTGGGAGTGGTGGATGCCTTTTAGAAAACATTTTTCTTTGTTAAGAATTTTACATATTGAAAGAAAGATGGAATTAGGCCTTTCACAATGCCCTTAATGAACATGCTAAGCTAAGTGCTAACGTGGAATTACATGCTTTAGTCTTTACATCATTGGCTCATTCTATCACTATCAATATTATAGTATAACATATGATTTGAACTTATCGTTATCATATCCGTTTATCTCTATGCTCAACTCTCAAGGATAACTGATTTTGCTTCATTCTAGTATGACATGTAGCATGTAGATCGAGATGCATGTCTTGAAAAAATAAAGTAAGCCTTATGATATATTTTTTTTATCTTAGTGTTTTTTTAAATGCAACTATGCAAGTAATACAAATTGATTTATTGGGATGGCTTTAATAAAAAAAATATTGAATGGTAATGTTGAGTCATGTGACATTATATTATAATATTTGGGATACATTGCTAGATGGATCATGGATGATTGAGCTAATTGAGCATTACAATTTGTTAACATGATTCTTTAATTGAAATAAGTTTTGATGTAATTTATTAAAGCTTTTTTTTTTAATTCTTTTTTAATTTATTTAATTTTTTTATTCTAGAAGAAGAAACATGTCACAAGTTGGAGATAGTTCAAACATTAGTTCCTCTAGAGCTATCGATTCAAGAAGTTCAACTCTGAGATACTAGTGTCTGATGAGAAACCACCAATTTCAAAAAAAAGAAAAGCTTGACCTATGGTTTGGGAACATTTTGTGAGGTATTTTAATGAAAGGAGAAAAAAAAAAGTGTTATTGCCCTCTTAAGTCTTAAGGCTAGAGTCGAGATGCTTAGGTAACACTCTTAGAGATGAAATGCTAGATGAATATATTCTAATGAGGAAGTTTCATAGAAAAAAGAGACTAATGATTTGTCACATAAAGTGTCGCATGACCTAGTTAGAGACTAGATGTATTAGTTTTACTTTGTTAGTTAGAGGTAACGACCTATTAGATGCATAAAAATGATATTCTTTATCTCAAAATTATGATGTATGTATATATATGGTGATCATATTTTCGATATTACACTTGAATCTTAATAAAAGATATTTCTATATGAGCTTGAGCCCCAAAATCCAAATTACAAATATACTTAAGTATATATTATTTATTCTTGTAGACATTGGGAATAGATTGTTGGATGACATTGGATATTTGTAAATCCATTTTGTTGTGAAATCTAAGAATGTGTAGTTTGCCATCCTCCTTGAAGGTTGAATTTACGGTCAAAATTTCTTCACAACTTTGATTATTTGAAGCAAATGTGGTTGATTTTCAAACTATTCTTAGTTTCTAACATCCAGTCAAAGTGTATGTATCATTGCCAATTGGCTAAAAATTTGCATACCTCAGCCAACCTTGCGTGCTAAGCATTTTCACTTGATAGTTGATTCTAATGTATATTTGTATTTATTACTAAATATATAAGTTACTTGGTTTAGTGGTTGTTGCCTATTGGCTAGCTGATGTGTATATTTGTATTCACTGTGAGTCAGTGACTATTGGTGGATCTTCCTTGCTGCCTTGTTGGCTCTATCATCGAATTCTGAGTTGTCGCTATGGGCCTATCACATATGTATGTTCATTGTTCAGTATCTGATTTTGTGATTAGAAATGGCATTTATTGGTTATTACTTATTTGGGTGTTTTAATCAGATATGTTTGTATTATGCCATCCTCTTTTGCTATGCTTTGAGTCAATTAAAAAACTTATAAAGAGATTTCAGAGAGAACTTAAAGATGTGAGTGAGGGAATACTTTTATTTTGGTGAGTGGATCCCAAATATAATGGTGAATGAGTTCCCTTGAGTGAGTGATTTTTCCAATGCTATGAGTAAGTTCCTAGTTTTGGGTTGAATCCCCATTATCGATATATTTTTTTTATAACAATAAAACCATTCTTCTTAGCTAATTCTATATTACTTTATTTTCTTTTATATCAAATTGGTTTGAAAGTGGGTTTCATGATGAATTAAAGATTCATCATATATATTAAAGTAAGATTCAAATTTTAAGCGGAAGATGCAATGTTGGATGTTGGCTTTCTCATTTGCTATGCTTTGTATGAGGCTATTAGTGTTAATTGTATGGACCTTTCACCTTTGGTTTACGGCTGATGCAATGTTGGATGAAAAGTGATCTTTTATAGTTAAAATTAAACTTCTCCAAATTTCTGCGGTGATGCTATTAGTATAAACATAGACCAATGTTGGATGAAAAGTGACCTCTGGCATAGTTTCTATGCTTTGTATTAACTATTAAGTGCCGTTTGAGATCATAATTAGATTCTCAAATTTCTACACCCATTGAATGGTTGTCTATTTTCCGGATCTTTCTTTTTGATGGCGAGAATGAGATATCATTGGGAGGATGTTGTTTCAACTTCTCTAATTGCAGGTGGAACAACACAATACTCAATTTTAGAAGAATGTGCTGAAATTACAGAGTCTAATTATGAAAAAGAGCAAAATTTGTTTAGTAATTTGTTTAATGTGAATACTCATTTTTCATGTTCATTAGTATTGACATATTATATTTCATGTGTCATCTTATGTAAATTAAATTGTATCAATATGAAAAACTATTTACATTGTTCATTAAATTGTATCAATATGATAGCTTTAGTAACTTTAGTTAATAAAATTTCTCTTTTATTTCTCTTTATTTGTTTGTTAACTTTAAAATCCTTTTTTTTAATTTTTCATGTAATTCTTTAGTGAAAAGAACGAATAAACAATTAGATTTCTATTTATTTTGGTTAAATGTTTTAGCTACTTTGGTTGGTTGGTTTTCAAAATAGTTTGGTTTATTTGGTTTTACTAAAACCCCAACCGAATAAACCAAACCGAATGCTCACCCCTACATACATATATACATATATATATACATACATATACATGTATATATACATGCATATATATATATATATATGAAAAAAAAGTTTATATTTCAATATGATTGATGAATTAAATATTAATTACAAGTTGCAACTTATTATATATATATATATATATATATATATATATATTGATAATATTCCATAACAATTCAATTAGAAATCAAGTTAAACAATTATTTCTTATATATGGTATTAGGCAAATGTTAAAACAAAAAATTATAAAAGTATAATACGTCATCCAACAAATAATTTCATTTATTATTTCTCATCATTAGTTATCGATGTTTCAATATTTGCACTAGTCTCCTTTCATTCTCTATTTTTTTAATATTTTCTTTGTAACAATTATGATATTTAATTCATAATTTCCAAATATTAATCATTAATGCATTTAAAAAATAAAATCAAATGAGAGAATAAGATGAACAACATAAAAAATAATATAAGTTAAAAAATAACAAAAAATTTATTTGTCTCACTAGATCAAACTTTATGGTTTATATACCAAATGGTCAAAACAAAAGTGAAGCGTAGACAATTAGCTAAAAATTTTAAAAAATAATTTGAATAGTTTAATTTTTTAAATTTTATAATGATAATCACCCTTAAATAAACGAGCATTGCAAATACTATAAATGAAAAATCAAACATACATAAATATGTGAGGATTGCAATTATTAGAAATGAATTACAATCTTGGTTAAATAATGGTAAACAATCAATGTTCTAGTTAAGATTGGAGTTAGTGCAACAAAAATATTAACAAATCAACACATCAATAATGATATGAACAAATGTAAGAGCTTTAATTAGTTAGACAAATATACAAATATAATTAAAATTTTAAAGACAAAAGTGATTCCTCAAATTAGATAAAAACTATATAAATTTTAATTGAATAAAAAATGTAATCATTAGCATTTTCTTGACATCTTCGAATCATAATTAATAGATTTGCATAGCAATAATTTTTCTAAATTATTAAGTAATTTTAACCTCTGAAACTTTTTTTTTTTTTGCGCCAAGATCATTCATATAGCAAAATCATTTCGAATCAGTTGCTTAACTTTTCAAACTGAATAGGTGAAGAAATAAAATAATGATCATAGCACGAAAACAAATAAAAAAGTAAATAAGTTTTACTACCTTCGAACTAACTCAAGGAAAACAAATGAAAAAAAAAAAAAAGGATTGGCTAGTGAACAGTTCAAAGCTTTAAGCATCAACATCTGACAATCGGGTCAGCAGACGAGGGAGATGAGAGGAAGAGATGGAGAGTAAGATGTGTGAGTGCAATGACGTTGGGTGTGATCATAGCAAGGGAGATATTTTTCCTTTCTAGAGGAGGCAAATTTACAAAAGTAGTCTTAATTATATAAAAAATTCAAGGGTGGGCAATTATTAGGATTCTGCTCCTGTTTATATATATATATATATATATATATATATATATATATATATATATATATATATATATATATATATATATATATATATATATATATATATATAACACAGACACATAAGTGGACCCAAGTGATGGCTAGGGTAGGCAATTGTCCACCCTTGAAAATATTTATTTTATTTAATGGGATGAATAATTTTGCAATTTGCACATTTGCCCAGCCTAAAAAATATTAATTTTATTCAATTAGATGGAGAAGTTTATAATTTTGCTTATCCAAAAAATAATTCTTACTATAAGAATAATTTTGAGATGAATATTACTAAATAGTATAATATACACATCTTAAAATAAATTTAATTTTAACTATTATAATCTCAGGTAATCAATATTTTTAACTCATATAATATAATTATAAACTATATTTTATAATTTTATAATAGTTTTAAATCATAAATTTTTTTATATTTTTAGTTATATTACTCTTCTAAATTATATTTATATTTATATATTAATATTACAACTTTTTTAAAAAATATTTAATATGCACATATTAATTAATATCAATGTTAATTAAATTCATAAATTACTTAGATTGATCTACTTCATATAAATTTAAAAAATATATATTATTTTGTGCTTAGTATTTCAAAATGGATAAAAGGATTTTGATATTTTATTAACTTTTGTAGTCATCAAATAATTTAATCTATAAATCTAAAACTAATTTATATATTTAATCTTAAGAAGGTAAGAAACTATAAATTACAAGCTATTATCATAATCTATTTATAATTGTCTTTAGAAATTTAGTGATATTATCTACTAATTATTTATTATTTTCTAAAAAACAAAAAACATATTATATATTATATATTTATTTTATTATTTATAATTGCTTATTATTTAATTATTTAAAATATTGCACCCTCAAAAAAAATGAGGTTGGTTTTTTTATACATATTATACAGTATATGTATGATATTATATTTATATATATATATATATATATATAAATATTTACATATATATATGAATATTTGTATATGATGTATATATAACATGTATGTATATAAAAAATAATTATAAACATATATATTATAATATATAAAATTATTATATATCTATATATATATTACATATTATTATAATTATTTATTATATATATATATCATATCTATGTGTGTGTGTATCTTTGTTACACACGCAATTATTATTAATACATACATATCATAAAACATATTATATATATATATATATATATATATATATATATATATATATATATATATATATATATATATATTCTGGGGGTAGGGTAAAATTTGAGCGGTATAACATCTTGATTTTCTTATTTAAAGATAAATTTTTCTCAACTCATTGGTAAAAAAAAATAAAAAGAAAATCAAAAAATTCAATCCCTTCATCAAAATTATGATCATTCTAATTTAATATTTTAAAAAGACTCTCTCTCTCTCTCTCTCTCTGTGTGTGTGTGTGTCTTCTTAGAGAGATGCAGGATGTGTGAGTTTTAGTTATATATATATATATATATATATATATAATGGACTGATTTTTTAAATGAGCACGTCTTATAAATTATTCAACCATCCTCAATAACCATCATCCGCAGTAGTTCTTCAAAAGAAAATCTTGTTCTAATGAAATTAACACATCTAAGTGTCGGAAGTCATTATAAAAAATTAATTAATAAAACTAAACAAATTAATACTCAACTCAACTGTCTAATTAATTTTTTCCACAAAATACAAGTAGCAGCATTGAACACACTATTGTATTCCTTGCTTCTATTCACGCACCCAACCATAACACGTTACAGTACGCAATTAGCATAAGATAAAAGACAACAGAAATCACCGTTAAGTGATGGTAATTAAAAAAGAAGAACAATATGAGCAAAATTAATCAACGTTTCTGGTCGCATCTTGAGTAATGCTGATCTTTAATCTTCCCCATAGTTAGAATCGTCTACCTCATCTTCCTCTCGAGGTACTGAACGTCATGACCTTCTTCATGATTCAGTAATCAAAGATTTATCTATTTATTTGAGTATACTGAATGAAAAAGTCACAATTTTGACAATACAGATACACCCACTGGAAAGCGAGAAAATATTAGACTAAATTTTCATAATAGGTCTGTTTAATAATTAAATTAGCTAATTAGGCATCTTTAAAAAAATTTAAAATAAAGTCGTAGAATTAGTGACCGATGCCTATTTGAGCCACATCAATAACTAAATCGAGATGCGCCGCCATTTCTTTTTTAATTTCGCCGCGATCCTCAAAGATTCGTAGCCGTAGATCTAGGAAAGTGCTCGCCGCCGTGGAAGCTCACGCCGGAAGAAGGATCTCGCTAGGGTTTTATTGAAATTTTCATCGATTTAGGTATTTCTAACCTTAAACTAAAAAAAATTTGTTAGATTTTGAATTGTATGAGTTTATTTTGTATGTTTAAGTAATTATTATGATTCTCATAGAAAGTTTGTGGATCTCACTTTGTTTGTGGTGTTTTATTTTTGGGGATTGTAATTTGTGCAATATATTTTGCTTGATTAAGTGTATGTGTAGTTTAATTAAGTGTTACCAAGTTCTTTAGTTGGATCTCACTTTGTATGTGGTATTTTTATCTTTTAGGGCATTGTAATTTTATAATATGTTTTTTGCTTGATTAAGTGTGTATGTGTAGTTTAATTAGGTGTTATCAAGCTCTATAGTTGGATCTCACTTTGTATGTGTTGTTTTATTTTAGGGGATTGTAATTTGTGCTCAATATGTTTGATTATGTATGTGTAGTTTAATTATGTTATCAAGCTCTTTAGTTGGACTAGGCGCATATGTGGTTTTGTTTTTCTGGGAAAAGTTTACTTTATGTGTGATCTTATTTGGTTAATATTTTTGTGCGTGATGTTTTTTTACCAATGAAGTACATGGTTGTTTATAGATGTAAAAGAGACTGATTGGCTTTTATAAGTGTGCCATCACACAAATTGATTGTTGTGACATTTGTTTGGTTTTTTTATTTGTTATCTGAAATAACCGATAATTATGAGAGGCATCATGTTCTCTTCTAGGATTGTATGATCGTTTGAAGATCAAGCTCCATGTCGATTTCACATATTAGGATAGAGTGATTGTTTCAAGATTAAGTTGCCGTCAGGAATGTGTTTTTCATTTCTTTATCATATATTAATGCAAGCTTTCTTGTGCGTAATATGTAGCAGCAGATAGGTGTTCATTATTACTAGTTAGTGATGAGTTCGTGATATGTCTTATTTTACTGAACTCAAAGTAAGCACGATTCATTCCAACATATATTGGTGGGAGAAATAGTCAGTACAAATCACGAATTAAATTTGAGGAATTACTAAAAAAGAGTAATGAGTGAAGCTAGATCCATCAAAGTTCTCTATTAACTGGTGGGTCATTTTCTATTGTATGGATTTATTGCAACACACATCGATGAAAAGTTAATATATAGCATGCAACCTATTATGGTATATGAAGTTGAGAACTCCCATGTGGAGATGGGGAGGTTAACAACATGAGAGAGCTGGAATCGCCAGACACATCATCACACCACCTTCTAGCACTCATGTTGAATTGTGTAGAAGAGAAAATATATTTAGGCATAAGTTCTACTCATATCATTAAGTTAATGAACCAAACCCACCAACTGATAAAGATGTTGAATATGAAACTATGCCCAGTGTAGATAGTAGCGATGATGATGACGGCGATGATAGTGACTCGGAGCGGCCCGATTGAAGGGCAATAGAACCATCCCATATGGTCAGAGATTTGATTGTCAACTACTCAATGAGAATAAGTCATCTGAGCATACATAATAATGATTACATGTAGTGCTCAAACCACTAGAGAATGGGATGAAGACATTGCATTTGATGGCCCATCGATGATTCATCCTTTGAAGAGAAAAAGCATCTCATGAATTGGTTGAAGGTATGTGCTTTGTGACAAGAGTTACAATTCTATTCTTGGTCAATTATGAACAAAGTATGACATATATGCTTTGAACCAATCAAAATTCAATCAATTGCCATTACACAACAAGATCATGTTTGTGCTTACATGTAAGTTAAGAGGTTGGTGCTTAGAGGATTGGTTCAGTAGGCTCACCTCATAGTTGTACTCATTCTATTTTTAATGTTGTACACATGCAATGCACATTATAATTCATCAATTATTTCATCCAACCTGCAGTCAAACGTCAGCTGGATCTGAAGCCCAGGGAGATTGTAGGCCATATTGAGTTAAAGTTTAACATAAGAGTATCTTATATGAAGGCATGGGATGCACGTCGAAAAATAGTTAAGGTAATTTTGGCAAAGGAATCAAGATCATGGGAAAATTTATGGATTTTATATGTCTGTTTATACCAAGTACACTTCACAAAATCGAATAGATTCCAATGATTGTTCTGGTCATTCGAGCCCTCAAGAGGTTGGCGTGATAGTTTATGTCTTGATGGGACTTTTCCATATAAGTGAGGCACTACTTAGTCATTGGTGAGATGACGATCACACTAGGATGTTGCAATGATCTGTGGGATAGATGGCCCACCAAAGATTAGTTTTATTGTGTGGAGGGAAACGGCTACGCGGCTGTGTGATGAGTTGTTAGGAGCGCATCCAGAGCCACACATCTTGTATCATGATCTGATCCATCCACATATCACATCAGAATTTCAGATGAGGTAGGCACATGCACGCACTTGCTTACCATTACGATGGCTGAGATGGACTTATTATAGAGATTCATACTTAGATCCGCTTTATGCATATCGCATATGTCTTACCATTGATCTTTTCTTGAACTTGGCTTTGAGGTTCATCTGCGATCTACCATTCTGGAGGATATTCATTTTAGGGGTTGTCATTGGGCTCAAGCTTTTGCACAGAGAGTTACATGAGCTACCAAGCCAAAGCGCCGAACATAGAGATGTATTCATCTATTACGGTATGGGCTTGTTCATGTCGAGACTACCTTATGTATTCCTATCTACATTGATGTGTTGGATGTGGAATGAAGGTTTTGTTTGAGAATGAAGCATCCAACATCCAAAACTGGGATGAGTTGGATGGCCTTTCAGTCGTGCACGCTAAATTTGTCATTTTTATTAGCTTGCTCATCATGTGATTGTAATTGTTAGAATAACTCTAATGAATGTCATCTAGAGCCATATGGACATCGATCCGCATGCATGTCAGGATATATTTAGGGAGAGGATATATGGCTAGCCAGAGTAACTAATTTGTTGGAAGAGGGTAGAGTGGTATACGATCGTGGTGGTCAAGCAGCATGCCTCCTATGATTGATGTTGCCCTGATAGATCCATTATTTATTTACGTTGATGGACAAGGAAAGGATGATGTTGATTGGGTCGAGTACCACCACTCCTACATTGCAGGGGAGCGTGATCGAGTTTTGTGATGGTGGATTCATCACGATGATCGAGCCGATCAAGCATATGAGGTGGTACCGTTCTTGGGCTTCACTTTATATGCTGAAGGCACCGAAAGTTCCTCCTGACACATATTACCCCCGTGCACCTGGAGACCATTTGATGGTTAGTTTATATGAAATTATAATTTCCTTTTCCTTGTAACATTGAAATCATGATATAAATTTACATTATTTGTAGCATGAGCATATCTTGAACACTGAGGATATATTTCAACACTATTTTGGTAGATGTGATGACATAGAATTTTAGAAAGATATCAATAATTATGAGCAGTTGATTGTAGAGCTGAGGCAAAACATACACATCTCTGACAACAAATACAAGGATACTAACATTCCAGGCACTTCTGCATCAGCACAGATAGAAGTTCCATCGATGGATGTGGGTGCATCCTCTACGCGATGGGACGATATATACATTTACGTACGATTCATATCAAGATGCTGTGGTATCGATGCTTGCATGCACCGATCCTGCCGACATATGGTCCACCATCATTCCATATGACACCGCGATATGGAGCATGCTACGGGTGCTCATTGCCATCTCAGGCTTCCGTTGATATACCACATGTTATGGACTTGCAATGTTCACAACAACCTGGTGAGTAGGTGGAAGAGAAGGACCATCATCAGCATCATCTATGTAATTGACCACGTCGACCACCATCCCATTACACCCCTGGTAGCGATGCGATTCCACCACGTAGGCATCGACGACGATAGCTGTGTTATCTTATTTTTACGGTTCATGGCATGTAGTTTTAGCTATTTTTATTTCTAATGTTCACTCATTTAGTTTCTTCTAATTGTATACTTATAGTGATGTTTGTTATTAGTTTAGTTTGTTTTGGTTAATGTAAATATGAGGAACAAAGATTCAACATGAAATTACATATATTTCAACTCTGACTTAAGAACTATTTGGCCAAATATGAATTTTTATGTTGGTACAGACTCAAATGTAGGTACATATCCATACTAAATTAACATTACATGAAAAGATTCAACTACGGCTCACCGAAAAAGATTCGTCAAAAGTTATCATCATGAAAGTTGTAGAATTTTTATTATCTCTCCAACAATATCAAGTACGTCAAATTTTGACACCTAATGAGCCTGATATGGCCAAAAAATGGGGACTGCCAATTTAATTTTTTAAAAAAAAATATTTGATAAGTAGGGTGAAGATGATGCTGGGCCAGTACTGACCGGTGACTAGGCCTATCTTTAAATTTTTTTTAAGATGCCTAATTAGCTAATTTAATTACTAAACAGGCCTATTATGAAAATTTAGCCAAAATATTACATGCAAAGTCCAGACGTAGCTTTAAATTCAGATGCAAATCGGATCTCAACACGTGTCTAATAATAAAATATGATTTTTTTTTACTTTATAGCACCGTAATGATGCCGTTAATGTTATTCAAACCCACCCCGGCCTGGCCCATTAAAACAACCGAAGAAACGCCATTTAGGGGCGTGGCTAGATGTCGTTTGAATGTTTGAGAGAAATTTAAAGCAATATATATATATATATATATATATATATTTAAATATAATATGATTTTTTTTGATAACTCAGCTAGAAGAGAAACAAAAAAATCTCATTTCAATTTTCGAGAAGAATTGAGAAGATAGAGAATGAATTTGAAAATTGTAGCCTTGATATTGCGACCAATTTAGCAGATGATATCTTAAATATAATTGCATCGATAAATTTTCTCCATCATTTTATATATATAGTAATTTTGAAATAGTCAGTAATATTCTTTGAAATTCTTTTATTTAATATATATTTCCAACAATGTTTGGAGTTCTTTGCAAGAGGACTGAAGATTTTTGGAGCTATTTTTCATGTGTACATTCTCCACACTCATGAGTGTACATCGTTTTTCAATTTTTTTAACTGTGGGGTTTGTCATATATTTTGTACATGCTATTGTAAGCTGTTTGGAGATGTTTCCTGGAGAATTTGGCAATTTTGGAATTATTTTCCATGTGTATACTCTATACACTCATGAGTGTACACCCCTTTTTTCAATTTTTTTAACTGTGGGGCTTGTTATATATTTAGTACATTCTATTGCAAGTTGTTTAGAATATAGTCCTAGAATTGGGGGATTTTTGGAACTATTTTTGAAGTGTACACTCTGTATTCTCATGAGTGTACACCTCATTTTTTTAAATTTTTTTTCAACTATGGGGCTTGTCAAATGTTTTATATATGCTATTGTAAGCTATTCAGGGTTTAGTCCTCAAAAATTTGGTGGTTTTTGAGGTTATTTTCCATGTGTACACTCCATACTCTCATAAGTGTACACCTTATTTTTTCAAATTTTTTCAACTGTGAGGTTTGCCATTTTTTTGTACATACTATTGTAAGATGTTTGGAGTTTAGCCCTCAGGAATTTAGTGGTTTTTGAAGCTATTTTTTATGTGTACACTTTGTACTCTCATGAGTGTACACCCCATTTTTTCATTTTTTTTAACTGTGCGGCTTGCCATATATTTAGTAGATTCTATTGTAAGATATTTAGAGTTTAGTCTTGGCAAATTTGGAGGGTTTTTGGAGCTATTTTTTATGTGTACACTCTGTACTCTCATGAGTGTACACCCCATTTTTTTTCAATTTTTTTCAACTATGAGGCTTGCCATATGTTTTGTACATGCTATTATAAGATGTTTGGAGTTTAGTACTGGAGAATTTGGTAGTTTTTAAAGCTATTTTCTATGTGTACACTCTGTACTCTCATGAGTGTACACCCCATTTTTTCATTTTTTTCAACTGTGGGGCTTTTCATGTATTTAGTGCATTCTATTGTAAGATATTTGGAGTTTAGTCCAGGAGAATTTAAGAGTTTTGGAGCTATTTTTTATGTGTAATCTATGCACGCTCATGAGTGTATATCCCTTTTTTAATTTTCTTCAACTATGTGGCTTGTCATATGTTTAGTACATTATATTGTAAGCTGTTTGGAGATGTTTCTTGAAGAATTTGGGGAAGGGGGGAGGGGTTGGAGCTATTTTTGGAGCTACTTTTCATGTGTACTCCTAAAATGTATTTCTGTCTAAGCAGGTAAATAAGGTTAATCACCAGTGCGATGATGAAGTCGTTATGTCTCATGAACCAATTGTGGGCAAACTCTTTAGCACCACTGTTCATATTGAAAAGGAGGCATATGAACTGTACTGTGATTATGGACATCAAACTGGATTTAGTGTTAGGAATGATCATACTAGTTATTGGCCGAACTCGAGGAATTTGAAATCAAACGATTTTTATGTGCAAAAGTAGGTTTGAAAAAAGGTGTCAATCTAAACTACTCATCTAAATTTTAGAAAATAGATATGAGGAGTGGTTATCTAGCCATGATTAGATTATTTTTTATTGATTTAGATGGGAATTGGAAGGTTAAAAAATATATAGAAAGTCATAATCATTCATTGGCAAAGTTGGGTGACATACATCTTCTCATATCATATAGAGGCATCAGCGATAAGAAGGCAGCTGTGTTGAAGTCAATAACAGAAGCTGGAATTAGAGCAAATGATGTATTTAGCTTTCTTAGTGAGGAAGTTGGTGACATAGAGAATATTGGATTTATAAAAAGAGATGCTTTCAATTACATCCAAACATAAAGAAGATCAAGGATTGCGAATTATAATAGTAATGCATTAATACAACTGTTCAAGGAAAGTCAAGCGGAGGGTAGAATGTTTGCATGGGATGTCTAAGTTGATGCGACAAATAGCTTGGTCAGTTTTTTTTAACAATGGCATGTCAAGGATAGAATATGATTATTTCGGGGATGTCATAATTTTTGATATAAGTTATCAACTCAATAAATATAATCTTGTCTATGCACCTTTTGTTGGAGTGAATCATCACTTGCAAAATGTCTTATTTGGAGTAGCCTTTCTATTAGAAGAGATAATTGAGTTATTCACATGGTTAGTCAAAATATTTCTCCAGTTAATGAATAATATGAATCATATAACAATATTCAATGATCAAGATCAAGCAATGATGAGAGCTATCAAAATTGCATTACCGCATACTCGCCATAGGTTGTGCCAATGACATATTTATAAGGAAGCTCCTTCAAAGGTACATTAATTTAATAATAATAAGACAGTACAAAGTCTCTTTTATACATGCATGAGTAAGTATGATTTAGAGGAAGAATTTGAGCAAGCTTGGTCTACCAAGCTAGAAGAAGGTAATTTGCATGATCATGCTTGGTTGTTTGAGCTATATAAAATTTTATGCAAGTGGTCCACCGCATTCTGTAAAGACTCATTCTATATGGGTATCTTACCAACATAATATAGTGAGTCCACGAATAGTGTATGTCATGTAATCTCTAAACCAACAAGTTCTATCACGATTATTTCTTGGGATTGGAGAAGGTTATGGACACATGGAGATGAAATTTATATGAGAAAGATTTCAAGTGTAGCTAATCAGTAATTGTTAATGTTGTTAAAACCAGTCCAATATTAAAACAAGCTACTATGTATTACACAAGAAATCTTTATACAATGCTTGAAGAAGAATTTTTTCATGGAGTTGGTGGATTAGCTGCAAATGTGTCAGATGTCAATCCCATGGAGTATTTGGTGAGAAACTTAGAGAATAAGAGTTCTTCCAAAACATGGACTGTCCATTTTAACAAGACATGCCTAAATATAACTTGTAGTTGCAAAAAAATTGAAATGATGGGGGGTGCTTTGTGCCCACTACATTTGAGTTTTGAGTTAGGAAGATATTATGCGTATTCCAGAGAAGTATCTTCTCATGCGATGGTCAACCAGAGCAAAGAGGGATATCTACTTTGACAGTGCTTACAAGAACTTAGAAGATGTGCAAGGTCATGATGGAAATGAAACTGACATTACTTTTAGAACCACATTAATCAATAAGCATGTCAAATAAGCACCAGGGCACAAGGTAATAAGAAAGATAAGGAGTATATGTTGGATTCCTTAAAGAAATTATCTAATAATATTGATTCTATATTATATGAGAATTCACCTCCAATTGACAAAACAACTAAGAAGAAGAAGTCTACAATAACAAATATAGGAACTGACTTACTAAAGGATCCAGTTAAGAAACAATCAAAGGGTGTCTCCAATGCAAGGCTGAAAGGATATTGGGAGAGAAACAAGAAAGCCAAGAGTAATTTTCTACTTGTCTCTAAATTTATACTCTTCAAATATTGTTAAACTTTAAACCATTATGTCTTTAATGTTATAGAAATGAAAGAACAAGTTACGAGAGGTGGAGAACATAAAGGGTCACCCATTACAATACCTTTTTCTATTATGTCAGAGTGATTTTCAGACGTATGCATGTATAACACTTCATTCCTGATGTTAAATATCAGCAACTAATACGATATTCTTTTATATTAAGAATTTAACTCAAGCTCAACAATCAGTCAATCGGTTAAAAGATATACCAAGCTGATGATGGATATCATTATAGTGAAATATTATAATGCGTGATATCATTTAAATATCATGTGTTCTTTGAATGTATATACTTTCATGCCCATTTGATTGAAAGTGTGTCAATCAGTAGTTACTATGTTGTACTTTAAAGGTAAACATTATACTCGACTTATGCTACTTATGTTTTTAATATACTGTTGATATTTTGTACTTCAAATCATTGAAAATTTCTCTCAATAGAGTCTGGGTTATTAAACCAAAATTTATTGAAAATACCTTCAGGGTGTATAGAGTGTGGAGTAATTTCCTGGGCAATTTGGTGGTTTTTTTGGAGCTATTTTTGATGTCTACACTCTATACACTCTTGAGTGTAGACTCTTTTTTTTAGAAATTTTCAACTGTGAGGCATGCTACATCTTTTTTAAATGCTAGTAAGTAGTTTGGAGATGTTACCTAGAGAGTTTAGGTGTGTTCCATGTGTACACTTTGTACTCTCATGAGTGTACACCATATTTTTCAAATTTTTTTAAATGTGGGGCTTGCCATTTATTTTGCACATGCTATTGTTAGCTGTTTGGAGTTTAGTCCTGAGAAATTTGGTGGTTTTTGAAGCTATTTTTCATGTGTACACTCTGTACTCTCATGACTGTACACCCTAATTTTTTATTTTTTTTAATTGTTGGGCATGCCATATGTTTAGTACATTCTATTGTAAGATATTTGGAGTTTAGTCCAAATTTGGGGGGTTTTTGGAGCTATTTTTCATGTGTACACTCTGTACTCTCATGAGTGTACACCTTATTTTTTCAAATTTTTTCAACTATGGGGCTTGTCATCTGTTTTGTACATGCTAGTGTAAGCTATTTGGAGTCTAGTCCAATGTACACCCCATTTTTAAAATTTTTTTTCAATTACGGGGCTTGTCATATATTTAGTACATTCTACTGTGATGTTTGGAGTTTAGTCCTAGAGAATTTAGGGGTCTTTTGGAGCTATTTTCTATGTGTACTCTCTATACACTCATGAGTGTACACCTTTTTTTTATTTTTTCAACTATGAGACTTGTCATATGTTTAGTGCATTCTAGTGTAAGCTATTTGAAGATGTTTCCTAAAGAATTTAGGGGTTTTTAGAGCTATTTTGGAGAAACTTTTTATTTGTACTCCTAAAATGTATTTCTATCTGAGCATGTGAATGAGGTTAATCATCGGTTGGATGATGAAACCATTATGTCTCATGAACCAATTGTAGGCAAACTCCTTAGAACCACTGTTCATAATGAAAAGGATGCATATAAACTGCACTGTGATTATGCACATCAAACTAGATTCAATGTTAGGAAGGATCATACTAGTTATTGGTCAAACTCAAAGAATTCAAAGTCAAAAGATTTTTTATGTGCAAAAATAGGTTTGAAAAAAAGGTGTCAATCTAAGTTACTCAGTCAAATTTTAGAAAATAGATATAAGGAGTGGTAATCGATCATGATTAATTTTTTTATTGATTTAGATGGGAATTGGAAGGTTAAAAAATATATAAAAAGTCATAATCATTTATTGGCAAAGCTGGGTGAACTACATCTTCTCAAATCATACAGAGACATCAGCGATGAGAAGTCAGTTGTGTTGAAGTTGATGATAGAGGCTGGAATTAGAGAAACTGATGCATTTAGCTTTCTTAGTGAGAAAGTTGGTGGCATGGAGAATATTGGCTTTACAAAAAGAGATGCTTTCAATAACATCCAAAAAGAAAAAAAATCAAGGATTGCGAGTGGTGATAGTAATGCATTGATACCACTGTTCAAGGAAAGGCAAGTGGAGAATGGAATGTGTGCATGGGATGTCCAAGTTGATGAGTTGGATAGCTTGGTTAGTATATTTGGAGCAATGACATGTCAAGGATAGAAGATGATTAGTTCAGGGATGTCATACTTTTTGATACTAGTTATCAAGTCAATAAAAATAATCTTGTTTGTGCACCTTTTGTTGAAGTGAATCATCACTGGAAAATTATCATATTTGGAGTAACCTTTCTATCAGAAGAGACAATTGAGTCATTCACATGGCTATTCAAAACATTTCTTCAGTTAATGAATCATAGACATCTTATAACAATATTAACTAATCAAGATCAGATAATGACAAGAGCTATTAAAATTGTATTACCGCATACTCACCATAGGTTGTGCCAATGGCATATTTCTAAGAAAGCTCCTTTGAAGCTACATTGCTTTAATAGGAATATGACAGCACAAAGCCCCTTTTATACATGCATAATTAAGTGTGATTCAAAGGAAGAGTTTGAGCAAGCTTGGTCTACTATACTAGAAGAAGGCAATTTGCATGATCATGATTGGTTGTCTGAGCTATATAAAATTATATGCAAGTGATCCACCACATTCTGCAAAGACTCATTATGTGTGAGTATCTTATCAATGCAATGTAGTGAGTCTATGAATAATGTATTTCATGGAATCTCTAAACTAACAAGTTCTATCATTGATTATTTCTTGGGATTGGAGAAGGTTATGGACACATGGAGACAAAATTTATATGATGAAGATTTCAAGTGTAGCCAGTCAGCAATTGTTCATGTTGTTAAAACCAGTCCAATATTGAAACAAGCTACTATGTTTTACACAAGAAAGCTTATACAATGTCTGAAGAAGAATTTTTGCATGGAGTTGGTGGATTAACAGCAAATGTGTCAGATGATAATCCCATGGAGTATTTGGTGAGAAACTTAGAGAATAAGAGTTCTTCCAAAACATAGACAGTCCATTTTGACAAGACATGCCTAAATATAATTTGTAGTTGTAAGAAATTTAAAATGATGGGGGTGCTTTGTCCCCACTGCATCTGAGTTTTGTGTTAGAAGGATATTATGCGCATTCCAGAGAAGTATCTTCTCATGCGATGGTTAACTAGAGCAAAGAGGGATATCTACTTTGACAGTGCTTACAAGAACTTAAAAGATGTGCAAGGTAATGATGGAAATGAAACTGATATTACTTTTCAGAATCACATCAGTCAATATGCATATCAAATAAACACCAGGGCACAAGGTAATAAGAAAGCTGAGGAGTATATGTTGGATTTCTTAAAGAAACTATATGATAATGTTGATTCTATATTATGTGGGAATTAACCTCAAACTGACAAAACAACTAAGAAGAAGTCTACTATAACAGATATAGGAACTGACTTACTAAAGAATCCAATTAAGAAATGGTCAAAGGGTGTTTCCAATGCAAGGCTGAAAGGATATTGGGAGAGAAATAAGAAAGTCAAGAGTAATTTTCTACCTATCTCTAAATTTATACTCTTCAAATATTATTGTTAAACTTTAAACCATTATGCATTTAATGTTATAGAGATGAAATAATAAGTTGCGAGAGGTGGAGAACATAAAGGGTCACCCATTACAACACCTTTTTCTGTTATGCTAGAGTGCTTTATCAGAGATATGAAAGTATAACACTTCATTCCCACTATTATATATCAGCAACTGATACGATGTTCTTCTATATTAGGAATTTAACTCAAGCTCAACAATCAGTCAGTCGGTTAAAAGATACACCAAGCTGATGATGGATATCATTACAGGGAAATATTATAATGCGTGATATCATTTAATTATCATGTGATCTTTCAATGTATATACTTTCATGTCAATTTGATTGAAAGTGTGCCAATCATAGTTACGATGTTGTATTTCGACTTATGTTGCTTATGTTTTTAATATACTATTGATATTTTGTACTTTAAATCACTAAAAATTTCTCTCAATAGAGTCTGGGTTATTACACCAAAATTTATTGAAAATAATTCTAGGGTGTATAGAGTGTGGAGTTGTTTCCTAGGAAATTTGGTTATTTTTGGAGCTATTTTTGATGTGTGCACTCTATACACTCTTGAGTGTACACTCTTTTTTCCAGAAATTTTCAACTGTGAGGCATGCTACATCTTTGTAAATGCTAGTAAGCAGTTTGTAGTTATTACTTAGAGAGTTTAGGTGGTTTTTGGAGTTTTTTCCATGTGTACACCCTATTTTTTCAATTTTTCTCAACTGTAGGAATTGCCATTTTTGTACATGTTATTTTAAGCTGTTTGGAGTTTAGTCCTAGAAATTTGGTGGTTTTTGAATCTATTTTTTATGTGTACACTCTATACTCTCATGAGTGTGCATCTCATTTTTTCAATTTTTTTAACTGTGGGGCCTGTCATATGGTTAGTACATTCTATTATATGATGTTTAGAGTTTAGTCCTAGAAAATTTGGGGGTTTTTGGAGCTATTTTTTAAGTGTACACTATGTACTCTCATGAGTGTGCACCCCATTTTTTCAATTTTTTAAATTATGGGGCTTGTCATATGTTTTGTACATGCTATTATAAGCTGGAGTTTAGTCCTCGAGAATTTGGTAGTTTTTGAAGCTATTTTTCCTGTGTACACTCTGTACTCTTATGAGTGTACACCCCATTTTGTCAATTTTTTTCAATTGTAGGCTTGTCATATATTTAGTACATTCTATTGTAAGATGTTTGGAGTTTAGTCCTAGAGAATTTGGAGATTTTTGGAGCTATTTTTCATGTGTACTCTCTGTACACTCATGAGTGTACACCTCTTTTTTATTTTTTTTTCAGCTATGGGGCTTGTCATATGTTTAGTACATTCTAGTGTAAGCTATTTGTAGATATTTCCTGAAGAATTTGAGGGATTTTGGAACTATTTTTGTAGCAATTTTTCATGTGTACTATTTATGTCTAAGGAGGAGAATGAGGTTAATCAACGGTGCGGTGATGAAGTCGTTATGTCTCATGAACCAATTGTAGGCAAACCCCTGAGCACCACTGTTCATAATGAAAAGGAGGAATATGAATTGTACTGTGATTATGCACATCAAACTAGATTCAGTGTTAGGAAAGATCTTACTAGTTATTGGTCGAACTCAAAGAATTTGAAATCAAATGATATTTTATGTGCAAAAGCAGGTTTAAAAAAGGTTTCAATCTAAACAACTCAGTCAAATTTTAAAAATAGAAATGAGAAGTGGTTGTCTGACCATAATTAGATTTTTTATGGATTTATATGGGAATTGAAAGGTTAAAAAATATATAGAAAGTCATAATCATTCATTGGCAAATCAAGTGACATAGATCTTCTCAGATCATGCAAATGCATCAGCGATGAGAAGACATCTGTGTTGAAGTCAATGATAGAGGCTGGATTAGAACAACTGATGCATTTAGCTTTCTTAGTGAGGAAGTTGGCTATGTGGGGAATATTGGCTTTAAAAAAAGAGATACTTTCAAGTACATCCAAAAAGAAAGAAGATCAAGGATTACAAATGGTAATAGGAATGCATTAATACATCAATTCAAGGAAAGGAAAGTGAAGGATGGAATGTTTGCATGGGATGTCCAAGTTGATGAGTCAGATAGCTTGGTCAATTTTTTTTGGGGCAATGGCATGTCAAGGATAGAATATGATTGTTTCGAGGATGTCATAATTTTTGATACAAGTTATTGACTCAATAGATATAATCTTATCTGTGTACCTTTTATTGGAGTGAATCATCACTGTCAAAATATCTTATTTGGAGTAGCCTTTCTATTAGAAGATACAATCGAGTCATTCACATAGCTATTCAAAATATTTCTTCGATTAATGAATGACAGACATCCTATAATAATATTGGTATCAAGATCGCAATGGCTATCAAAATTGCATTAGCATACTGCCATAGGTTGTGCTAATGGCATATTTCTAAGAAAGCTCATTCGAAGGTACATTGCTTTAATAGTAATAAGATAGTACAAAGTCTCTTTTATACATGCATGAGTAAGTGTGATTCAGAGGAAGAGTTTGGGAAAGCTTGGTCTACCATGCTAGAAGATGGCAATTTGCATGATCATGATTGGCTGTCTGAGAATTAGATGCAAGTGGTCCACCATATTCTGCAAAGAATCATTCTATATGGTTATCTTATCAATACAACATAGTGAGTCCATGAATAATGTATGCCATGGAATCTCTAAACCAACAAGTTCTATCACCGATTATTTAGTGGGATTGGAGAAGGTTATGGACACATGGAGAAGGAATTTATATGACAAAAATTTCAAGTGTAGCCAATAAGCAATTGTTTAGGTTCTTAAAACTAGTTCAATATTGAAACAAGTTACTATGTTTTAAACTAGAAAGCTTCATACATTCTTTGAAGAAGAATTTTTGCATGGAGTTGGTGGATTAGCAACAAATGTGTCAGATGACAATCCTATGGAGTATTTGGTGAGAAACTTAGAGAATAAGTGTTCTTCCAAAACATGGACTGTCCATTTCGACAAGATATGCCTAAATATAACTTGTAGTTGTAAAAAAATGGAAATGATGGGGATGCTTTGTGCCCATTGCATCCGAGTTTTGAGTTAGGAAGATATTGTGCACATTCTAGAGAAGTATCTTCTCATGTGATGGTCAACCAGAATAAATAGGGATATCTACTTTGAAAGTGCTTACAAGAACTTAAAAGATGTGCAAGGCAATGATGGAAATGAAATAGACATTACTTTTCAGAACCTCGTAAGTCAATATGCATATCAAATAAGCTCCAAGTCATAAGGTAATAAGAAAGCTGAGGAGTATAAATTATATTCCTTAAGGAAATTATCTGATAATGTTGATTCTGTATTATGTGATAATTCACCTCTAACTGATAAAACAGCTAAGAAGAAGAAGTCTACTATAACAAATATAGGAACTGACTTACTAAAGGATCCAATTAAGAAATGGCCAAAGGGTGTTTCCAATGAAAGGCTGAAAGGATATTGAGAGATAAACAAGAAAGCTAAGAGTAATTTTCTACTTGTCTATAAATTTATACTCTTCAAATATTACTGTTAAACTTTAAACCATTATGTCTTTAATGTTATAAAGATGAAAGAACAAGTTGTGAGAGGTGGAGAACATAAAGGGCCACCCATTACAACACCTTTTTTCTGCTATGTCAAAGTACTTTTTAGAGGTATGTAGGTATAGCACTTCATTCCTGCTATTAGATATGAGCAACTGATACGATGTTATTCTATATTATCAATTTAACTCAAGCTCAATACTCAATCAGTCGGCTGAAAGACACACCAAGCTGATGATGGATATCATTATAGTGAAATATTATAATGTGTGATATCATTTATCATGTGTTTTTTAAATGTATATACTTTCATGTCAATTTGATTGAAAGTGTCTCAATCAGTAGTTAATATGTTGTACTTTAAAGGAAAACTTTGTACTTCAACTTATGTTGCTTATGCTTTTAATATGCTGTTGATATTTTGTACTTTAAATTGAAAATTTCTCTCAATAAAATTCTCGATTATTACACCAAAATTTATTGAAAATACCTCCAGGGTTTATAGAGTGTGGAGTTGTTTCTTCAAAAATTTGGTGATTTTTTGGAGCTATTTTTGATGTGTACACTCTTTTTCCAAAAAATTTCAACTATGAGGCATGTTACATCTTTTGTAAATGCTAGTAAGCAGTTTGGAGATGTTACTTGGAGAGTTTGGGAGTTTTTATAGCTATTTTCCATGTTTACACTCTATACACTCAAGATTGTACACCTTACTTTTATAATTTTTTCAACTGTGGGGCTTGTCATATGTTTAATGTATTATATTGTAGGCTATTTGGAGTTTATCCCTGGAGAATTTGGAGGTTTTTGAAGCTATTTTTGAAGTGTACACTCTATAGTCTCATGAGTGTACACCCTATTTTTCAAATTTTTTTCAACTGTGGGGCTTGCCATATGTTTTGTACATGCCAATGTAAGCTATTTGGAGTTTAGTCCTGGAGAATTTGGGGGGTTTTTGGAGGTATTTTTCATGTGTACTCTTTGTACACTTATGAGTGTACAACCATTTTTAAAATTTTTTTAACTATGTATGCATCAAAAAGAGCTACAAACAGTTGCCAAATTCCTCCAGACAACTTAGAATAGCATGTACTAAATATATAACGAGCCCCATAGTGGTTTAATTTGAAAAAATATGGTGTACCCTCATGAGTGTACAGAGTGTACACATTGAAAATTGATCCAAAAACTCACCCAAAAGCCTCCAAACATCTTAGAATAATATCTACTAAACATATAATTGAAAAAATAGGGTAGAATAGATAAAACAAATTTGAAAAAATGGGATATACACTCATGAGAGTACAGAGTGTACACATAAAAATAACCTCATAAATCGCCCAAAAGCCTTGAAACAACTTAGAATAGCATCTACTAAATATATAATTGAAAAATAGTATATAATAGTTGAAATTTTTTTGAAAAAATAGGGTGTACCCTCATGAGTGTATAGAGTGTACACATTAAAAATTGATCCAAAAACCTCCAAATAGCTTAGAATAGCATCTAATAAACATATATTTGAAAAACAAGGTAGAATAGTTGAAATTTTTTTTTGAAAAAGTGGGTTGTACACTCATAGGAGTATAGAGTGTACACATAAAAAAATAGCCCCATAACCTCCAAACAGCTTAGAATAGCATCAACTAAACATATAATTGAAGAATAGGGTATAGTTGAAAAAAATTTTAAAAATGGGGTATACACTCATGAGAGTGCAGAGTGTACACATTAAAAATTAATCTAAAAACCCACCCAAAAGCCTCCAAATAGCTTAGAATAACATCTACTAAACATATAATTGAAAAATAGGGTAGAATAGCTAAAATTCTTTCAAAAAATGGGGTGTACACTCATGAGTTCACAGAGTGTACACATGAAAAATAGCCCAATAAACTCCCCCACAAGCCTCCAAATAGCTTAGAATAGCATATACTAAAATAAGGTAGCATAGTTGAAAAAATTTGAAAAAATATGGTTTATACTCATGAGAGTACAGAGTGTACATATTGAAAACTAATCCAAAAACCTACCCAAAGGCCTCCAAATAGCTTAGAATAGTATCTACTAAATATATAATTAAAAAATAAGGTAAATTAGTTGAAATTTTTTTAAAAAATAAGGTGTACTCTCATGAGTGTATGAGTGTACATATTGAAAATTGATCTAAAAACCCACCCAAAAGCCTCCAAACATTTTAGAATAACATCTTTTAAAAATATAATTAAAAACTATGGTAGAATAGTTGAAAATTTTTGAGAAAAATGGGGTGCACACTCATGAGAGTACAGAGTATACACATTAAAAATTGATCCAAAAATTCACACAAAAGCCTACAAACAACTTAAAATAGCATCTACTAAAAATATAATTGAAAAGCAGGGTAGAATAGTTGAAAACATTTGAGAATATGTGTGTACACTCATGAGAGTATAGAGTGTACACATTAAAAACCGATATAAAAACTCACCCCAAAAATCTCCAAACAGCTTACAATAGCATCTACTAAACATATAATTGAAAATCAGAGTAGAATAGCTGAAAAAATTTGAAAAAATAAGGTGTACTCTCATGAGTGTATAGAGTATACACATTGAAAACTGATCCAAAACCTCACCCAAAAGCCTCCAGATAGCTTATAATAGTATCTACTAAACATATAATTGAAAAATAGGGTAGACTAGCTAAAATTTTTGAAAAACTAGAGTGTACACTCATGAGAGTATAGAGTGTACACACAAAAGATGCTATATAAATTACCAAATTTTGAAGGACTAAACTCTAAACAGCTTACAATAGAATTTACTAAACATATGACAAGCCCCATAGTTGAAAAAAATTAAAAAAAATGGAGAAACTATACCAAATTACCAAGAAATAACTCCAAAGAGCTTACAATAACATGTAAAACACAGATAAATAAAGGGGTGATCTACAATATCATGTACAAACATCATACAATAGCATGTACAACTAGATTAAAATAGCATGTATAACACAAATAATTAAAGAGATGATCTACAATAGCATGTACAAACATATCACAATAGCATGTACAAATAGAGTATAATAGCATGTACAATATAGATAAATACAGAGATGATCTACATTTAGATTTCCAAACACTCTATTCATCTAAATAGCAACCTTCTTGCATTCAATATTGTACAGCTCAGTTATTTCATATTTAAACAAAAAACAACATAAGCAAACTCAGCTCTAAAATAGTTCATTTTCTTTAGCCAATCTTGGTGCTCATCCCAGTCTAATGGAGATTTATTGACCACTACCTTCATGTATTTACACACAAACATGCCACAATCAACACTATTTTCTTAGACTGGTATATCACTGATCACTTTGAATTGGCCATTCCTGAGGATTGCTCTCAAAAGCCTGGCCAGCATCTTGAAGGAGTAATTTGATCTAAAGAGTTAGGTATAAAAGGTAAAGAGTTAGGTACAAAGTTTGCATTTGAGATGAACTGAAAATGACAAGAATTCTTATAATATCAAAAAAATGGCCTTATGAGTTGGGTTTGGAAGTGAGTCATAGAAGTACTAAGGCCCTTTCTTAATATGCCCCACTAATAATGTCCAATGTATATTATTGATAATTGGAAGTAAGAGTAAATCAACCATTTAAAGATTATCTGTAGTAATATGCTGGATGAACATTTTGCTTTCTTTTGCTATGCTATAATTTGCATATCTATGTAAGAATTCAAAGAAAAGTTAAAAATTACTAGCTTATAATTATCAAAACTTTTGAAGGCATCATATTAACCCAAGCCTCCGTGCACTAACTCACCCAGTGTAGGCATGAAACATATAGATATATAGATAAAGGACATATAGCCCATAATAAATCTTAGTCTTCTTGGCCAGCAAATAAGCGAAGACATCAATATATGCATTTGACAGATACTAATATGTCAGCAACTCATCAATTTGGCTTCTCACAATAATGATATTCCCAGCCGAGAATACGCTATCACTCCTGCATGTGAGAAGCATGGGAATGTCAACATTACTAAATTAAAGGGTGATTTTATGTATACTAAATGAAATGAACTAAGTAATGACTTACTTTTCCTTGAATCAGGTGCAAGATGTGTCAATGAGCTGCAACATTGGCTTGGGTAGAACATCACTTGATGAGAAATCTATAATATCATGTGCCTTAGCTAATTGTAAAAAATTAACAAGGTTTTATAGCTAGATTCAATATGAATTAAAGTCGAATATTCTAAGATGAAGAATACCACTACCTGATGCTCTACCACTATGAAAACAATCATTGGTTCATCCTGTGCTGAAGGAACCTCTCTGTTAACTTATATAAGAAATTACTAAAATCAGCATTTATTATATTAAACTAAAAGGAAAGCTCAGAAATACCTCTTCTGCTATCTGTACATCCTGTGTGGCAACAACAACAGGAGTTGATGTGCTGTGTGTCTTCCTATACACTTGTGTGAATGGGGATGAGATAGCTTTCCTCTTCCTCAGCTCTCTCGCCTTCACACCACATTATATGATGCCTAGTAAAGGATGATCAACATCTTTCTGTCTAGAGGTAGCCTCCTCAGGAGCTTCCCCCATGCTTGGACCCTTCTGTCCAGCAACCATTGCCTCAATGGCAGCTAGCCATGAATCAATACAATCAGCTCTCTCAGTTATTGAAGCTTTAAAAAATGTTACTCTTTCCTCTAGGACCTTGAAACCTGAAAGTACCTTATTTATCGCAAAGCTTTATAGAGGGGTAGTAGTAGATGGCAGGTTAAATACATAGAAAGGAAGAGAACATTGAGGATAGATGTATGGAGATCCACTTGGGGCTTTCACTCCTTGGACTTAGAATGGGGCTCCTATGGGGCTCGTTATGGGTTAGCTGTGGGACAGGGGGCATTATTTCAAGGAGCCAGGTCTCTTCCTCTGATATGTCTTCAAATGATAGGAAGACCTGTGCTACACTAATAAGAAAATATGATAATTTCTAATATGAATAAATACATTTTGAGTTAAATGAAGTAAATTTATTTTGCATCACCTAGAGTCCTTGCAAACCACTGAAGGAATCCTCTCCAAACATTATTTTGGCCATAATAACATACGTAGCTTTGCAGAATGAATGAGTGGCCATATGATTCTTGTGTACTCTACTACCCAGATATGTAACAAAGATTTACATAACTTAACTTCAATCCATAAAATAATATAAATCTAAAGATGTAAAATATACCATCAGAAGAGTGATAAAGTCATTCATGTACCCGGGTGCCTTTTGCATCAAAAGTTTTGATGTAATACCATCAAACTATGAAACCAGGAAGCTCCAGATGGCTTTTGGACAATTATAATCAACAAATCTCTCTATGTAGTTAGCGTAGGAGATCAAATATGATGTCACTCTATAATTACGATATATAAAAAAAGATTTGAAAGTAAAAAATTGTATATACAACTACACAAACTATGTTGTGGTCAATGAGCGATCCAACTTCTCTATTTTATTCTTAAAATCAACTGAATTGGACTTGGAAAGTGGCAATTTTTGCCATATGATCTTCTCCCTTATGTTTGACATCCCTACAATTAATGCAACTTCATCGGGTGAAAGGAATGCATTGGCCACTAATATAGAATGCTTGCTTTTCTATATTCCAACAGGACATGATTGAAGTGATGACAGTCGAATCTTGTTGAAATGCATGCATTATAATGAATTGATGCACATGTAGCCTTCTTAAAATGATAAGTAATTCATAAGTAAAGCAACCTAAAATAGAATCAAATGCTGCTCTAATCTGGTTGGCCTACATTTGGAAGTTATCCTTTTTCAAGACATTTTAAGCTTCAAAATGAAAAGTGAATTAATGAGAACATTATCTCCGCAATGGCCCGTGTACACATGGAGAAAATCACCAAAAAAACCCCAAATTCTCTAGGAATAAACTCTAAATAACTTATAATAAAATGTACTAAACATATGGTAAGCTTCACAGTTGAAAATAATTAAAAAAAATGGGGTGTACACTCATGAGAGTAGAGTGTACACATGGAAAATAGCTCCAAAAACTCTCAAATTCTCAAGGACTAAACCACAATCATCTTACAATATAATGTACTAAATATATGGCCCAGTTAAAAAATTAAAAATAGGTTGAGAGTATAGCACACATAAAAATAGCTCCAAACACCCCTTCTTCTAGACTAAACTCAAACATCTTACAATATGTACTATGTAAGTCCCATTAAAAAAATAAAAAAAATGAGTTGTACACTCATGAGATCACATAGTGTACACATGGAAAATAGCTCCAAAAACCCTCAAATTCTTTAGGAATAAACTCCAAACATCTTACAATAAAATGTACTAAACATATGGTAAGCCCCATAGTTGAAAAAATTTAAAAAAATGGGGTGTACACTAATGAGAATATAGAATGTACATATGGAAAATAGCTCCAAAACCCTTAAATTCTATAGCACCAAACTCCAAACATCTTACAATAAAATGTACTAAACATATGACAAGCCCCACAGTTAAAAAAATTTGAAAAAAAGGGGTGTACACTCATGAGAGTACAGAGTGTACACATGAAAAATAGCTTCAAAAATACCCAAATTCTCTAGGACTAAACTCCAAACATCTTACAATAGAATGTACTAAACATATGACAAGCCCCATAGTTAAAATTTTTTGAAAAAATGGGGTGTACACTCATGAGAGTGCAGTGTGTACACATAAAAATAGCTCCAAAAACCCTCTAAATTCTCCAGGACTAAACCCCAAACATCTTACAATAGAATGTAATAAATATATGACAAGCCCCATAGTTGAAAAAAATTTAAAATATAGGGTGTACACTCATGAGAGTACATAGTGTACACATGGAAAATATCTCCAAAAACTCCCAAATTCTCTAGGACTAAACTCCAAACATCTTACAATAGAATGTACTAAACATATGACAAGCCCCATAGTTGAAATTGAAAATGGGGTGTACACTCATGAGGGTACAAAGTGTACACATAGAAAATATCTCCAAAAACTCCCAAATCCTCCAAGACTAAACTCCAAACATCATACAATGGAATGTAGTAAACATATGAGAAGCCTCACAGTTGAAAAAAATGCAAAAGGGGTGTACACGCATGACAGTACAGAGTGTACATATGAAAAATAACTCTAAAAAATCAAAAAATCTCCAAGAAACATCTCCAAATAACTTACAATAGAATGTAGTAAATGTATGGCAAGCCCCACAGTTGCAAAAAATTGAAAAAAGGGGTGTACACTCATGAGTGTAAAGAGTGTACACATGGAAAAAAGCTCCAAAAACTCCCATTTTCTTTAGAAACATCTCTAGATAGCTTACAATAGCATGTACAAAACAAATGGTAAGCCCCACAGTTGCAAACAATTGAAAAAAGAGGTGTACACTTGTGAGTGTAAAGAGTGTGCACATGAAAAATAGTTCCAAAAACTCCTAAATTCTCCAGGGCTAAACTCCAAACATCTTAGAATAGAATGTACTAAACATATAGCAAGCCCTATAGGTGAAAAAAATTGAAAATAATGAGGTGTACACTCATGAGAGTATAGAGTGTACATGTGAAAATAACTTCAAAAATCACCAAATTTCCTAGGACTAAACTCCAAACAGCTTAAATTAGCATGTACAAAAAATGGCAATTCCCACAGTTGAAAAAAATTGAAAAAATAGGGTGTACACTCATGAGAATATAGAGTGTACACATAAAAATAGCTCAAAAAACTCCCAAATTCTCCAGGACTAAACTCCAAATAGCTTACAATATAATGTAGTAAAATATGGCAAGCCCCACAATTGAAAAAAATTGAAAAAATGGGTGTACACTCATGAGAGTACAAAGTGTACACATAGAAAATAGTTCTAAAATCTCCCAAATTCTTCAAGAAACATCTCCAAACATCTTACAATAGAATGTACTAAACATATGGCAAGCCCCATATTTAAAAGAAAATAAAAAAATGGGGTGTACACTTATGAGAGTACAGAGTGTGCATATGGAAAATAGCTCCAAAAATCTCCCAAATTTTCCATGAAACATCTCTAAATAGCTTAATATAGAATGTACTAAACATATGGAAAGCCCCACAGGTTGAAAAAATTGAAAAAAAAAATTTGCACACTCATGACTGTACATAGTTTACACTTCAAAAACAGCTCCAAAAAACCCCCAAAGTCTCCTTTAAAGAACTCAAATGTGCTCATATTCGAAGGCCGAAACAAATATAAAAATCTTAAGTATTTAAAATTCAAGAATGTAAGAAGAAAAACCTCATGGAGTCGCCTAAATGGAGAAGATGATATAATACCTCAATTTTTAATGTCCGAGATTTAGCGTAACTCTCGGGGAATGTCAGATGCACGTCGAGAGAGCGAGCTGAGAAAAATTTGTGTACAAAAATGAAAATACCTAAATTTTCTAAGGCTCAGAATCTGAAATGGCGTCCACATCGTCCGTAATATTTTCTCCAGCTGTTTTAATGAGCCAAGTCTGAATAATGTTAACGACATCGTTGTTGCGTTATAAAACAAAAAATATAATTTTCATTAGTGGACACATGTTGAGATCCAGTTGGCATCCGGACATAAAGCTACGCCCAGACTCCATATGAAATATTTTATTCTGGAAAGTAGCTTTCATAAGAGAAATGATGGAACAAACTAAATTTAATCTGAAAAAATTTAAAAAAATCATTAAATAATGGTGAAAAACTTCATATAATTCACAGAGGTCAATTAAGTTTAAAGGAAACTGATGATGAGTGATGAATAAAATAAAAAATTAATAAAAATAAAATAAAAACCTAGGAGAGAAGAAATTAATGTGACATGTGTCAGTTAGAATCTGATTCGTAATAACAATTAAGGAGGGAAGATGTTAACATTAGAGTCGGTGTTTTGCTGCCAAAAGAGAAAGGCATCATCTTTGTCGGTGAAATGGAGGAAGATGACTTTGCGATCCAGAGAAAGACCATTCAAATTCCTCCCTTATTCATTGGCTCCTGTGGATTCGGAGGGTGGTGCTATCGCATGTGGCCACCGAGAGCCTGACAGAAAGTGAACTTGGCACTGCATATTGAACACTCATGGATTCTTATCGCTGCCATGACTTTCAAAGAGAATGAGTTTAGGCTTAGCTGAATCTAATCCTTGCTTATCACCGCCATCTTCATTTCATCTTCCATTGTCGAAGGGATCGAAAGCTTGATTTGCTTATGGCTAGCATGATGCCCACCGAGTGCCTGAAAGGAAGGAAAATATTTTTTGAAAGTCTTGCACTCATGGACATCTAATCCAACCTTACCGTTGGTGGAGGTCGGAGCCTCTGCGAATTGTCGGTTCATAAATTTCATGGCGGTGCTTGCTTCCTTTGTCTCTTTGGGTTCTGGGCTTCTAGGCTTATGACCACCTCGGGCAAAAAGTACAAGGCTATTAGCCATCTCTTCTTCCTCAGTTGTGATCAGAGAGAACTCTACAGAGGTCGATGAAGACTTTACTACATCTGTCATCACCACTGATAAAAGTAAAAGCCTTTGCCGCTTGGTTCTCTTCCGTCTCACTACAGACGAATCTTCAAATATACCTTCCATCGATGATAGGTGAGAAAGAAGCTTATGTTGAGAGAAGTGAAGGGTGAGGAATGTAATTAGTAGGCTACTATTTATATAGTGATAAGGTGTGGAAAGGCTCAATTTATGAGTCCAAATAGAAAAAAAAAGCAAATTCACACCTCACTCTCTCGCTTATCCATGTTGAGTTTGGTTCAAAGGAAGCAATTTCTCTAGCTAACTTTTCATTTTTCAAGTTTACTAGCTTCTCTCTCTTAAAGTTATTTATGGAATAGAAGAAACCTAAAAATTTAGAATCTGATGTGGGTGGAATTAAAACAATTAGAGGTAGTAAAAAAAGAATTATTAGCAGTCATTCATGTTTCACTACAGAAACGAACAACATAATTCATTTCATCTGAAGAAGTATTCTAGCTTATTTTTTTAGTGACGTATCTTTATTTTCTTTCAGCTTTGTATTTTAAGAGATGATATTATTTGAGGATTTCGTATGTAAACTTCAATCATATAGTGATATATTACTCTAAGTTAACATTCAGCTGTTATATAATAATTATAAATTATTATATATGAATGATAATATATAATATATACATCAATATATAATAATATATATTAATTTATAATTAATATATAATAATTATATATTAAAATGATTATTTTATATCTATGCTAATGAAATTCAAGCATAAAAATTATATTTGAATTTCACACTTAATAATTTCTCTTATATAAATGATATGTCACTAAAAACTCTCATAGTTGATGCATGAATCTTGATATCGAAAGTAATATGATTCTGTGTCAAAACTAAACTAGATCAAGCACTTCAAATATAATTAAAAACTTTGGGATATCAGTCGGATCTCTAAATAGCTCATAAATATGGAATGTCTATAGTCAAATCGAGCGTCTTGATGAGCCAGATCTAAAAAGCCTAAGATCTCTTAATTTTGGCTTCATTTGAGCATTTAAATACTTAAAATACATTAGATGATTGAAGGAATCATTTTAAGCCATCCCATGGAGTGGTTTGGATATTTCCTGTATTTATAGAATTGTTAGTCTCATAATCTATAAATAGGCCCTCATTCTTCACATAAGGGGATGAAGGCTGAAGAAAGGAGAGAACTCTGGGACTTGAAGAATCTCAAAGCATAATCAGGCCACTGGCTGACTATCGCCAGATCATCACGGACCATTGCCGTTCGTTGCTGTCGGCCACCACCATCGGTCATCACCATCGCCGACCGCCGCCTACCACCGTTGGCCTACGTCATCAACCATCAGCATCGGTCATCGTCACTGCCGCTCGACCACTACCGGATCATCGCCAACCACTTCCACTAGTCACCACCGCCATCTATCACTGCCCGACAGTCACCGAATCACCACCAGCCACCATTGTTGGCCACCACCGTTCACCATCACCAGCTACTGCCAACCACCTCCTGGCCATCTTTCGCTAGTTTTTGTCGGATCATCAAACTACCATCTCAAGCAAAGCTTTAGCCACTAATCTAGTGAAGCTTGTCACAAAACTTACTCTTGCAAGCTATCCTTCTCTAACTTTGGAGAAAGGATAATAGTTATAACAAAAGCTGATATAGTGAAATTATTTCTAAGTGGGCTAAGCCCCGTGGCTTTTCCCTTTTTGGATTTTCCACATAAAAATCCTGGGATCTCACAACTCATTTATTATGTGCACGAAACTTTTGTGCAGTGCTAAGACATCAAATTATCCTACTCTACCAACCTGAATTTTCTTGCACGCAACAGTTTAGCATCATCTGCGGGAAAGGGAATCCAACAATCGTAACCTCTGTGAACACCTGCACTATGGCCAACAAGCGCAATACTCATAGCAATGGAGCCTCTCGCTCTAACTCCCATCATTCTTGAAACCAAACTTTAAACCTATGATGTCAAGCTTCTGCCTCTTTTCCCCTGATAGGCGTTACCCTATCGGTGAAGGTGCAACAAGAACCTCTTTAAAAGATCATGTTCGTTGAATGCAAGAGTCTCAAAATAAGATAATTCAACTTTTACAAGAAACATGACAGCCGCTACTACAGCCAACGCATCTCCCCTAGGATCAATCATTACCCAAGGGAGGTCAAAATACTTACACAGGGCCTTCTCGCCATCAAGATGATGTTCCTTCACTTCCAAACTGTGATGTTAATCTCTTTGACACTGCCAGTTCTACTCATCCATCACTTGCGACTCAACCGATCGCTAACCCATCAATTATTGTCGATGGCTTGGCATGTTCTTGCCAAGCTGATTCAACCCGTCATATTATACATGCAGAATTACAATATTTAATGCGAGAAGAATTTCACCTTAAAGGTAGAAAACATCTTCCCTCTCATCATGGCTATCGGGAGTCTTCACCTTTAGCTGAAGCAATCATTCAACGTCTTATCCCAGTATGTTTCAACTTCCAAGCATCGACTCCTATGATGAGGCAACCGACCCATATAAACACATCGACTATTACAGAACCATCATGCATATCCAATAAGATCCTAACACACTACTTCATCAAGTCTTTCTAGTCACCTTCAAGGGTCAGGCTCGCACTTGGTTCTACTCCCTTCCAAGGGGATCTTCCATACCTTTGACAAACATGCCAAGATTTTCTTAGAATAATTTATTGCGAACTAGATGACCATTAAAGATTACTCTCTTCTCTTAGGCATTCAGTAAAATAAAGGTGAATAACTTAAGTAGTACTTTCATAGGTTCTCCTTAGAAGCTCACCAAATACCAGAAGTTGTGGACCCTAAATTACAAAGAGTTTTCTTGGAGGGCTCTGTCCTGGGTCTTTCTACTCATCACCAATGCATGATACGGTCTACTTGTATGCTGACTTGGATCATCATGTGGAAGTGAAATTTTTTGCTGATGAGGCTTGTGGTATTTTTATTTTTTGATGTTGTTGTTATTAGGAGTGTGTTTATGTGAAGGGACACTACACAGATCCACAAATAAACTCATTAGGGTGATCAAGTGCGACATTCAGGAATGATGTACTATCTCAAGAGATAAAAGTCACCATCCTACAATGGACCTAATCACCTAATAAGGACTCGTAAGGCCAATGAGTCTTCAAATGTACCAGAGATCTTTCCCCTTCTTCACATGAAAAAGTAAAGTAGGGTTTATTTTATGTCAGGTTCGTTCAGTTCCCTATAGAGGCAAGCCCCCAATAGTTAATTACATCATAAGGAATGAGATTCCTCAAGAATACTCTTAATTAAGGTAAATGATCATTATCTCTAAAGATTTTAAAGAGAGGGCTATCAATAAATTTGTTATTTTTAGATAATCAAGTGGAATTTATCAAAAGAAGAGAGTTATTATCAAAACCAAAGGGAGATGACTAAGGGATCCTAAATCTAGGGAACTTTAGTGAGGGCCAAAGCATGACCTAAATCTACGACAAAAAATGGGTATATAATTTATCTCCATAAGAGAGGGTAAACCACCTGACTGTTGGACTTACAACTGCTTGAGGTGGCTGTCAACTAACTCCTCCTACGATTTTAAATACATATAGGCAAGTCTTATGCTTTGCAAGATGGCTAAGCTATTATTTATTTAGAAAGGAGACTAAGTCCTTAAACTCACTCCCTAAGAGACTAGATCATGAAGGGCATAAATAATGACTTAAATCTAATGCAAATTTTGTCAAGTTTTATTTTGATTTTCAGACATTTTTATTTGACACAGGCTATAGGATTTCATATGCTTAATGTATGAGAAATTGGTTATGGGCCAAAATAAGAAAGAATAAGGTGTGTTTCCACCATGACTCTCAAATCTCAAGCCATTTTCTCTGGCAAAGGTAGAAGCCCTCCATTAGCAAGAGTGAAACAATATGATTTATGCATGATATGAGACATACAACATCCAGCTAAGGGATTGCTAAATATTTTATTATCTTAATTTATGTTCTAAGCTTTAAGTGAGGTTATGAATTATTTAATTTAATTTTGAATTGATTAATTAGATATAAAACTTATTTTTCCCTAGAAGACTAATCGCATCCAGGGCATCCAACAATCACCAAACAATTAAGTAACTAGGAAAATCTTGCCATCTTAATTGCACAATCATAAACATAACATCATTCAATTTATAAAATTAGTGCAACAAAATAAGAGGTCGGTGCGGTCGGGTACTATCGTACAACCCGAAAAGAAATATGGGTAGCCGAGCTCTACCTTCAAACAACCGGATTACAAATGAATAATTACAATTAGAAGGAATTCATGTTATGGGGGTCTTCATTCTTCATTCTTTATTCTTCATTTTTTCATTTTAATTTTCTTCTTTTCTTTCTTCCTTATGGCTTGATTGGAATATGCTTGCTCTAAAGGCATCACATGGTATATAAGACTCAGTCTTATGACCAGTGTTCATCCTAATCGCCCATAACATTTATTCAAATAATTGTAAAATTTACATCATAATGGGAAAGGTAAATCTAACTAAACCTACAAAACAAAAGTTAGTTAAACATACCACACAACCCAAGAAGTTATATGAATAATTTGAACTTAGCACCCCACACATGGGTAACCAGGTCCACCTGTCCTAATTTGGGTTATGCTTAGGGGTATAAGCAACCTACATAACAAAAAAGCATTTATATTTTTATTATTGCTCCCTTTAAGCACAACCCCCTGCAAAAAAGTATGATTAGGCTAATATCGACCTAACATCCAGATTATGCACATTCATCATAACACTAAGTATAAAACATTACATCATAAAATAAAATCATACATCAAACCATGCACCGCTCTAACATAGAGCAAGAAGTGGTGACTTAGCCTAATATGTGTGTCATTTAAGGCTTGTGTGGCATATCTTAGCTAGGCTTTAGGATTGAAATTTCTAAGTGTGAAAGGTTCAATTTAGGTGATGGGTTCATTTTAAGTGATTTAGTTGATTTGTCAATTTTAATTAATGATTTGATTTGGTTTGAGTGAACCTACACTTAATGACTTAATGTTATGAAGAGAAGCAAAGAGAGGAGAGCTCTCTTTCATCTCTAACTTAAAGCATTTCTAAGGTAGATTCATTAATGAATTTTCTTTAGTGAATGGTTTATTATGTGTTTTTTTTAACCCTAAGTTTATATTTGATTTAAATGTCTATATTTAATAACAAAGACATATTAGGATTAGTTATGGTGGATTAACCACATAACACACACCTATTTATTTCTTTCCATCATGTATACCATACATATGAATATCCTAAGCATACATATACATGCAATGCAAATTTTAGCACACTTTGATGATGAATGCTAAGAGATATGATTTAAAAATTTGGATATTCCATGTGTTAATTGGATCATTGATGTATGTCTTTATTATGTAAAAAGAGGAATTTCTCATCCATTAACTAAATGCACATCCACATGTATAAAAGTTATAAGTGAGTACGGAGCCATTGTTTTCTACACTAGGGGCGTAAGGTACAAGACCTACTTAGGGCTACTTAAAATCTCGCATCCCCGAGATGTCCAAATTGATATACCACATTTCTTAGATACATGTAAATGTACAAAAAGAACCAAATGGATAAAGAATCATGCAAAAGATTATGTTTGATTTGGTTGTATAATTTGCATGTATAATATGAAGATCCTTCTTGAGTCATAACATAGAAATGCATAGGAATAGATTTAAACAAGTGTTGTGTTCTTTTCAAATGAACTATACACTTTGCAAATCCCATGTAAATCCATATTAAGGGAAGAAAAGAGAACTTCATAATATACACCTTTTTATGCTATAATCACTTGCAAGCCTATAACTATTTATAGGTAGCATCAATTCATTTATAATCTTTGATTTATAGGTTTTGAAAATAATTTTTGGTTCTAATAATGATAATAGCCACTTATATTCTTTATTTTAGCCAACACATACAATTTGATATAAAAGTAAACATTTTATTTAATTAATTTTAAAAGAAATGAATGCTTGATTTCATGTGGCAAATAATATTTAGCATGATTGGAGAGAAATAAAGGGATGTAAGCACATGACTTCAGTCCCCTAATTAACTCCTAAGGACAATTATGTAAAATAAGATTATTTAAAATGAATCAAAATTCTTTCAGGAGATTTTTAACTTTGAATTTGATTTGACTTAGGAAATGTGAGAAGGGTTTGCTAGTCCTAATCCATTCCCCCATGTGTGAATTGGTTTAGTTTAATTTTAAAATAATTAAGTTGATTTTATATTTTGTTTAGATTATAGTATGAATTAAAATGATTAATTATCCCTTATCTATATCACATTAAGTTAATTAACTAATTAATAATAAGCCAATATGATATGCAACCACATGAAAAGTAAATTTGTAATGCTCCTAAGAAATGAAAGTTTATGATTAATTAATAGCTTAAAAGAATCTTACTTAATTACTCTTATATTTTTCTTACACATGTGAGCCAATCATAATTTTATTATCTCTCATCTTGGGTTATTGAACACCCAAAGAGCTACCCAAGACAAATTAAGGGGTTGTTTAGGTTGAGTGAATTGATTTTTTTTAACTTTGATTTCATTAGGCCATTAAAGAATTGATAAAATTCTTTAGTTATGCTTTGACTTAAATGATAAAATTAACTTAGGAAAATGGATCAAAGGCAAGGCCTCAATCCTAATCCCTAAATCATCAATCATTCCACTAGATTTAGGTTCTCTCATTCTGAAGATCTAACCACTTGATTAATCAACTAATCATTCCATTAAACCATTAATTAATTTAATTTTCAAAGGTAAAGGATAATTAGGAAATAAATTAGGAAAAATGTCCCCAATCATATTCCCTAGGTGACCTTACTGTTTAACATGGATAATTATGTTCAAGTGATTAATCAAGCTACTGTTCATCCCTTAATTATGATTAAGAAAGTGATTAGGGCCTACTCAAATTATTTTTCTAATTAAGCAATCAATAAAATCCCAAAAAAATAGGGGAGGCAGCGGTCATCTCCCTAAACATCTACAAAAAATTTGGAATTAATTGAGTGCTTAATTAAAGTGTTATTAAGCTAATTAAATTTTGGATAAAACCCTAATTAAGCCAAAGTCACTATTCAAAAATCAATTAATTATAATTTTTCTAGATTCTCCTCTAAAATATCTTCAAAATGAGCTAGAGTTTGTATTTTTTTTTAGATTATTCTACAATTAGTTATGAATTTTGGAAGTTTCATCATTAAAATTAGATTAATTATGCCTAATTAAACCCCTAATCTCATCGGGCCACATGGAAGTTGACGTGGTGCACTTTCCAAGTGGCATGATGGGATAGGTTATTTAAGTTGTTACATCTATCGACTAAGTCATCTAGCGGCACGATTCTCCCCGGGCCATCTGATCAAAATCGGATGGTTGAGATCAACCCCATGGTTTAGAAATGAATAAGAGGAGATTTAGCGTGATCTGATCACAGCCCTCCATTCTAATCACGTATAACAGATGGTGAATGATCCTTCTCCTTCATGAGCGATGAGAGATGATCACTGTTCATCTCTCTTCATTCAATTCGAGCTAACCTGAGCTCGGATTGGGATCAAAATGATCTCACACCTTCGAAAGGAGGGGGGATGCACATCCAACGATCAAGATTTTAAGGGGTCACCATTTCCTTCAAAAAGGACCAACCAAATTTTCCTATAGCTATGGTTTCAAGAAATTACCTCACTGGAGGCTATCACCGATGCTTCCAATGGAGGAGGTAGCTTCGTCTAGTAGAGATAAAGCCTGTTGAAGGAATTCAGGCTTGATTTGAATTAGATTGCTCAGTTGACCAAGCTCCCCTTCAATGATGATTGACCTTGATCAAAGTGCTGCTTCCCGTGGCTTGGAGAGTTGGGAAATGACTTGATTAAGCTCGATGAAGTCTACTGATGGTGTGTGCAAGGTTAATTTGATTTTGGTTGAAAATTGAATGAGTTGGAGTTTGAGCTCACCTCCTCTGTTTCGGCTTTGAGTAAAACCAAGAATGGAAAATAGGGGGAGCTCGGGAATGGCTTGGAAAAGCTTGAGGAGGCTTTGATTCAATCTCTCAAGCTTTGAGGAAATGATTGATTGTCATTTTAGTGGGAATGAGGGGAAGTATATCTCCCCTGATTAGATGAGAGGCTATTTATCAATGGCATGAATTGGAGAGCAGTCAAAAAACACCCCACATGGATCATTTTGGGTAGTGGAGTAATGGAGAGTGGATGTCCATATGTTAGGTGAGTGCATTTGGGATCTAAGTGTTCAAATGTCATTGGAGAGGTTAGTTTGGACTTGCCTTATGTCATGGCCGACCCAGCACATTGGGTCATGTTCACCACCCTCCTTAGTGTTCATGTGGACCACTAGAAGGATGCCAAGTGGCCTTGAGAAAGAAATGACCAAATTCCAAGTAAGTTTGGTCATAGGATACCCTTTGGCCTGAGTGTAAAGTGGTCATTTGGTCATGAGTTTGATGTGGGCAGATTTGAAAATAGGTTGGGCCAAATTTCAAGTGATTTGGAAGTCAGTTAATTTGAATTTGTTCAATTTTACCTATTTAGGTTAAGTTGGGTCAAATTGGGTTAGGTCGACCAATTGGTTAAATTGGGTCAAACCATGGGTTAGGTCAAGTTCAAATGATCATTTAGAGCCTATGGGTGTCATTTTGGTTCGATTTGATTTAGTTTTTGATTTTGGTTCATTTAGGTTCATTTGGGTCAAATGGGTCAAGTTGACCAATTTGACCCAATTAGGTTAGGTCATGGGTTGGTTTAGGCTTGGTTAATCATTTGAAATATATTGTAAGCTTTGGTTTCAATCAATTTTAGCTTGGTTTGATTTTAGGTTGATTTGACCTTTTAGGTCAAGTTGGGTTCATGGTCAATTGGGCTAAGTTGGGTCTAATTGGTCAATTGAAGCTTTGGTCAAGTTCAACAATCAATTTGGAATGAATTTGACCCATTGGTTGCAATCAATTTGACTTAGATCAAGATTTGACCTATTTTGACTTTTTTGGTCAAGTGGCCAATTAGGCTTAGTTTGGCCCAATTGATGGCTTGATCATGTTCAATCATTGATTATGAATAGGTTTGGGTCAATGGTTTCAATCAATTTAGTATATAATGGATTTTGGCTAGTTTGAGTTTAATTTGGGTTACATGTTGACTTGGTCAAAGGCTAAGTTTGACTTGGTTTGACCCAATTTGAGTGATTGATCATTCAAGGATGATTGTTGATCACAATGTGAGGCTTGGATTAGCTTAGTTCAATCCAATTTTTGTTGGATTAGAATTTGGCTCAAAAAGATCCTTTAGGTCACTTTGGGTCAAGTGAGCCTAAGTGGGTCAATTGGCTTGATCAAGGCTTGATTCAAGTTTGGCTAAGCTCACATATGGACTTATGATGAAAATATAAATCCAATTACAAGTGATTTGGAGTCAAATAGGTTTTGGTTTATTTGACAATTTCAAGTTCAAAGAATGAACATGGGTTTGACTTGGGTTAGTTTGATTTTGGCTTTGTGATTATAGTTTGCGTTTATATTTGGACATGTAATTGAAGGAATGATTGCTTAAAGATAAAATCCAAGGGTTTGGGTTGATTTGAGAATGATTTGGCTAAATCCAAGAAATTAGCTTAAGGGATATAAACTTGATATAAGTTGGATTTGGATATGAGTTTTGAATTGATTTTGGTTATTTGAATTTATATTTCATTTATATTTATGAATATAAATGAGAATATAAATGGGTTATGAGAAAATCTTTTAAGTTTGGAGTGATTTGGGTTTGGTTTGAGCTAAGTCCATAAGATGAAATTAAAGAGCATAGGAAAGATTTTGGGATTTGAATTCAATGATGGGTTTCAATAATTTGATTTAGAATTGATTTATGAGAAATTAATTGAGTTGGAATTGATTTAAGATTTAATTTGGATTGGTTTGAAGGAGAGAAGCAAGGATTACGTTCAAGCTATAGGGTAGTCAAATCTTCCTAAACCCCTGAGGCATAACTCATTCCTCTGGCTAACTCTTCTAAGTCTCTAGGGTTAGGTTAAGTGTTCACCTAATCACTAGAAGTGTCTTAAGACTAGGAAACTCTTAGTGTCTAGAGGAATCCTATGTTTAAGATGAAGAAGTTAAAAGCTCACTCCAAAAGTGAGGTCAACAAGGCTATTAATGCCCATCAAAAATAGTTTGAACAATCCATAGGAAAATATAAGAGTGCCCTAGGGAACACTGATTAACAATCCCATCGAAAAAAGCAACAAGATTGGGATCTCCCTCCACGGCCCCCACACTAACGACGTGAACTACGATCATAAAATGAATACACACCACTGAACACATCTCGTGTTAATGTCTTGATGACCATTCGAGATCAAGAGACCATTATGTAGCCACATCCAATGAAATCAAATTCAGAAAATCATGAGCAATATTGTCACTTCCATCGAAGTCATGGACATACTACAGAGGCATGTAAACAACTCAAAGAAGAGATTAGGAGGCTCATTTAGCAAGGATATCTGAGTCACTTTGTGCAGAATTAGTCAACTTAAGCAAACATGACTCCAACTGTTGGGTAACATGGACAATCATCACAAAAATAACAAAATAGTCTCCAAATAGTTAGAAAAATTGAAATAATTATAGGAGGACCACTACTATCTAATCAAGTCTTCATTGCCACTAATGAAGAGCGAAGTTAAAGAAATCTCATATTGATCATTCCATCACTTTTAATGACTCAAACTTAGAAGGAGTCCAAGTTCTACATCAAAATCTACTTATCGTGGGTGCGGGGATCGATGACCCATGTTATAATGTTAAGGGAATTTTGATTGATAATAAGAGTTTTCCCGAAAGATAGTTTTCCCCTCCACCAAATTGATCAATTGGTCGATTCTACATCTTGGCATAAAATTCTCAATTTTTTAGATGCTTACTCAAGTTACAACAAAATAAAAATGAACCCATTGGATGAAGAAGCCACATCTTTCCAAATAGATAAAGATTTATATTGTTACCAAGTTATGTCATTCAGGATAAAGAATGCTGGTGCTACCTATCAATGCCTCATGACTAAGGTTTTTAAAGACCTCTTAAGACACATAATGGAGGTATATATGAATGATATGTTGGTGAAAAGCTTGGAAGAATCGCAACATATTTCAGAATTAGAAATATGACTTAGCCTTCTTCGACGTATAACATGTGACTCAACCCAATCAAGTATGCATTTAAGGTTATGTTAGGAATTTTTTTGGGGTTCATGGTCACCCATCATGGGATTGAAGCTAATCCTGAGAAAATTAGAGTGCTCAGAGATATGGCTCTAAAAAAAATCAAGGAAGTTCAATGCTTGAATGGACGAATTACTGCCTTTTCCCGCTTCTCAGTTCATTCCGGAAATAAATACTTACCATTCTTTAAAATATTAAAGGGAGCTAAAAATAATAATTTTTATTAGACTGATGAGTGTGAAGCTACTTTTGAGCAATTAAAGGAATATTTAGCATCTCCACCCTTACTATCGAAACCTATCCAAGGAGAGATAGTATACTTATATCTCATGTCCTTCCACATAATAAGATTAGTTTTAGTGCGAGAGAAAACTGTGATACAATGACCAATCAATTATGTTAGCAAAATTCTCTTTGATATAGAAAGTCATTTTGCACTAGCAAATAAGATGGTTTGGCTTAAATTTTTGCTCGCTACAATTGCATCTATACTTCCAAACTCACACCATCAATGTTTATATCCATTTACCAATGAGGGCCATTCTATAGAAATCGAAGGGGTTTGGAAGGTTAGTCAAGTGATCCATATAATTGGGAGACTTTAATATTCATTTTCTACCATGGCCAAACATAAAGTCTCAAGTACTTGTAGACTTTATAGTTGAGTGCACTATCCATATCCAAATGAGCTATCTACTACACCCTTTTCATCTCCTCAATGGACCCTCTATGTTGATGGAATGCTGGTGTCGAAGCAAGAATCTTACTTATTTTCCCCCAGCAGGATACCTTAGAGTATGGACTTCACTTAAAATTCCCTACAACTAATAATGTGGTTGAATATGAGGCTCTCATAATAAGATTAGCTATCGATTATGAAGCTCAAAACTTAATGATTTACACTAACTCTTAGCTTGTCACCTCCTAGATTGATGGAGACTTGTGGCATTTATTTTTGAGTATGTGTTATGTGTGAATATATGAGGGGAGGGAGGGAGGACACCATGTAGATCTGAGGATGTACTTATTGTTGAGGTGATCGGGAATGACAACAAGGAATAGTGCACTATATCGATAGATAGAAATCATTACCCTATGATGGACCTAATCACCTAATAAGGACTCCTAAGGTATGATGGGTCTTCAAATATACTAAAGATTTTTCCCTACTTTACATGAGTTAATAAAGAAGGTTTATTTAAACCAGATTCTAAAGTTCCCTATGGGGGGCAAGCCCCTATAATTAATTACATCTTAAGGAAGGTGAGTTTCTTGGGAATACTCTTGATTAAAGTAGGTAATTATTGTCTCCAAAGAATTCAAATATAGGACTATCAATAATTGGCTATGTTTGAAAAATCAAGTCGGATAAAATACAAAAGGAGGGACTTATTATTGAAGCCAAAAGGAGATGAGTAGGGATGCTCATGATAATAAGAAACCTAGTGAGCATCCCAAACTATCCTATGGTTGGGCTTTATTTATTTGAAATTGAGCGAAGTTATATATTTGAGTTGAAACTTATTAGAAATCTAGAACTTATAATCCCACATTACAAGTTTATGGAAATGCCTAAGAGGTGAGGATTTATGCTTGTGTCCCCAAAGGGAAACAACAACCTCAAATCCTAAATCTAGGGAGTTTTAGTAAAGGCTAAAACACGACTTAAACCTAAGGCAAAATGGGTATATTGTTTACCTCCAGAAGAGAGGGTAAACCACCTGACTGCTGGACTTATAACTGCTTTGAGTGGCAGCTAGCTAACTCCTACTACATTTTAAAACTTTGTGGTTAAGTCATATATTTTGCAAGATGGTTAAGATGTTATTATTTAAAAGAAAATTAAAGTCCTTAAACCCACTCCTTAAGAGGCTAGAGCATGAGTGATATGAATTATGGCTTAGTCTAATGTAAATCTTATCAAATTTTATTTAATTTTTACTCTTTATTTTGACATAGGCCATAGGATTTTATATGCCTAAATTTATATTGAAAAAAGTTATGTGCCAAATCAAAAAGAAGAGGGTGAAGCCCTATCAGTAGGAGTTTCTCTCATAGGTCAAGCATATCCCATATGTACAAGAACGGGGGCCCTCATTTTACAAGAGTGGTAGAAGATGCATGCATGGTATTAGACATACAACCATACAGCTAAAGGGTTACTAAATCTTTTAATTATCTTCATTTAATACCTAAGCTTTAAATGATGTTATGAATTATTTTAGAAAATTTAGTTATGAGTTGTGATGGGGTAAAAAGTTTATTTTTTCCTAAGAGCCTAAGCGGATCCAAGTCACAAATTAAATCATCATACATGAAGAAATAATGAAAATACATACCATTTCTAATACACAATGTAAATAAATCATCAATCAATTTATAAACTCAATGTGAAAGAATAACAAGCCTGTGTGGTCGGGTACCGCCGTATAACCCAAAAAAATGGGTAGTCGAGCTCTACCTTTATACATCTCAGTATATGAAAGAATGATTACAAATTATAAAATGATAAGTGTTATGGGGGACCTTCAAGTCCTCATGCTCTTCTCTATTTCTTCATCTGATTTGTTCTATTTGATTTGGCAGGCTTCTAGGCATCACATGGCACCCTAGGATCAAACCTTCTGGCCAATGTTCATTCTTAACCCCCATGACACTTAGCCAAATCCCTAATGCATAATCAAATTAAAAAAATGAAAAAGTAAATCTAACTACATAGGCAAAATAAGTGTTAGCTAAACACACCATACAACCCAAGCAATTATATAAATAATTTGGACTTAGCACTCTGCACATGGATAACCAAGCCCACCTATCCTGATGTAGATTATGCTCAGGGGTTAAGCAACTTACAAAAGTAGGCATTTATATTTATTTCAAGCGCCCCTTAAGCATAATCTTCTACAGAAAATATGATTAAGCTAATCACGGCCTAACATCTAGTCTATGAGGCATACACCCTAACATCCAGTCTACAATAATACATTACAAAATAAACATACATCAAATCATGCACTGCCCTAACCTAAAGCTAGAAGTGGTGACTTAATCTAATGTGTGTATTAGGGCTTGTGTGGTATGTCCTAGCTAGGTAATAGAGTTACGATTTTTTAAGTATGAAGGACATTTAATTATAAAGGGTGGTTTCACTTTAAATAATTTAATTAATTTATAAATTCTACTTAATGTTTCTTTTGTTTCACTTGACCTACACTTAACAACTAAGTTTTATGAAGAGAAAGAAAGATAGGATCACTCTATTTTATCTCTACCTTAAGTCACATCTAAAGCAAATTAATTAATAAATTCTCTTTAGTGAATGAATTATTATATGCTTTAATTAGTCTTAAGTTTACGTTCACTTTAAATAAACTCATTCAATAAGAAAGACATCTTAAGATTAGTTGGAATGAATTACTATCACATAACACGTGTTTGTTCATTTCTTTCCTTCATGTATATCATGCATATGATTAAATCCTAAGCATAGCTATACATGCAATTTATATCTTAGCACCCTTAAATGATGAATGCTAGTAAATGTATTTGGAATTAACATTTCATTTGATTGAATGATTTTGTCTTATTAATTTAAAGCTCTATCTAAATTCTCATGCAAATGCATAAGGAAAGAACCTTAAATCACATGACTAATCAACTTAACCAACTAAACAAGGTATGAATGCATGTCTTTTTAATAGAAAAAGTGGTTTTCATTCATTAGTCAAGTAGACATTCATATGTATAAAAGTTTTAAGCAAGTACGTCGCCATTGTTCTGTACCAAGGGAACAAAGTAGGAACCTCCTTAGGGCTACTTAAAGTTGTGCATCCCTGGGATGTCCAGACTAATATACCTGTTGTCCTTAGATACATATGTATGTATAAACAACTATAAGAATAGAGAAAACCATGTAAAAGTTGTACTTAATCTATTTGATTTATTTGTGTGAATGAATTAAAATTCTATCTAAATCCTAATCTCCAAATGCATAAGAATGAAATCAAGCTGGTATGTCACCATTATTTCGCACCAAGGAAATGAGGTAGGAACCTCCTTAGGGTTACTTAAAGCATTGCATCCCTGAGATGTCCAGACTAATATACCCACTAATATTCTTACTTATACAATTCAACACATGAATATAAGAAAAAAAATTTACTTGATACACTACTTATATGTACATGCATTTCATATGTATATATATAAACAAAGTTACAATATATAATATTATTTTTATTAATAAGCTTTTTCAAAATATGTTTAAGGTTTAATAATAATAGCCACACATATTTCTAATTAAGTCAACACATGCAAATTGACATAAAGAAAATCATTTTAATTTGATTAATTTGAAATACATGAATGCATGAATACAAGTGGCATACAATATTTTAGCATGATTGAAAAGAAATAAAGAAATATTAGCATGTAATTTCATTCAATCCAACTAAGTCCTAAAGACAATCATATTAAAAAAACTCATTTAAGATGAACCAAAATTTCTTAAAACCATTTTTGATCTTTATGTTTAATTAAATTTAGGAAATGTGAAAAAAGTTTGCTAATCCTAATCCCACCCCTATGTGTGAGTTAATTTGGTTTAATGAAAAGCAATTAGGTTGATTTTATGTCTTAATTAGATTGATGTATGAATTAAATCCATTAATTAAAGTCCCTTACTTACATCACCTTAAGCTAATTAACTAAATAATTATGAGCTAATATGAGATGCAATCACATTAAAAGTAAATTGGCAATGCTCCTAAGAAATGAAAGGGGCCTAATACAATTGGCTCATAATTAATAGTTAATTAAGGTTAAGGAGCTCACTTAATTACTTTCATGGTTTTCTCACAGATGTAAGCTAACCATAATTTCATTAGCAATCTCTTTAGGTTATTGAACACCCAATGAGCTACCCAAGATTGGCTAAACAAAGTTAGGTTGTGAAGAAATGGATTTTAAATTAATTTCATTAAGCCTTTGCTTAATTGATTAGATTCTTTGAATATATTTTAATTAGAATGGTGAAACTAATTTTGGGAAAGGGATCAAGGAAGAGGCCTCAATCCTAACCCCTAAGTCATTTTAAACACTTAATTAGGCTCTAAAATAATTGGGTTCCCTTTTGTTTTAATTTGTTAATTAAATGGCTAATTAATTATTTAAGCTTTTTAATTAACTTGAAATAAATGAAAAGGCTTAATGAAATGGTTATAAGGCTTAACTTGACTCAGGATTATATGATTCATATGTCTAATGCATGAGAAGTAAGATTATTTGCCAAAATCAACGAGAAGGGGGAGGTGTGGTTCCACCATGGCTCTCAAAGGTCAAGACAAGTTTCACTGGCAAAAGTGGAAGTCCTCCAATCAAGAGTGTAACAATATGCTTTCATACATGATGTTATAAAAGAAATACTCATTCAGCTAAGGGGTTGCTAATTCTTTTATCTTGATTTTTAACTTAGGCTTTAAATGAGATTATGAGTTATTTATTTTTAATTTTGAGTTTATTAATTTCGTAGAAGATTTATTTTTTCCTAAGAGCCTAATTGTCATCTAGGCCATACATAAAGCAAGGAAGAAACTAGAAAATATGCCATCTTAATGCATACGCTAAACCAAATATCAAATATTTTATAAAACTAACACGAAAGAATAAAAGATCATTTGTAGTCGGGCACCACCGAACAAACTCAAAAAAATAAATCAAGTAGCCGACCTCCACCCTTATACAACCCGGATTACAAATGAATTAATTTACAATCAAGTAAGAAAATTCATGTTATGGGGGTCTTCATTTCTTCTTTTCTTCTTTCTTCTTTCTTCTTTTTGGTTCCTTCTTTTGGATGGTTGAAAAGTGGTGGTTCCAAAAACTTCACATGATGCATAAGATGTAATCTTATGATCAATGCCCATACTAATCTCCCATAACAATCATTCTAAATTCTAATTACAAAAATACATGTTAATGCACAAGCTAGGGTAGATTGGAATGAATGGCCTGGAGTTGATATTTTAAGATGGTTGAAAAGTGGCTTACTCTCTTTTATTTGAGTTAATTCATTGATTAATGAATGGCCTGGATGCGATTAGGCTCTTAGGAAAAAATAAATTTTCTATCCAATTAATTGACTCAAAATTAAAATTAACAACTCTTAATCTCACCTAAAGCCTAGGACATAAATAGAGATAAGAAAAGGTTTAGCAACCCATTAGTTGGATGTTGTATGTCTCACATCATGCATAAAAATCACCTTGCTTCACTCTTGCTTATGGAGGACTTCCACCTTTGCTAGAGAATATGGCTTGACTTTTGAGAGCCATGGTGGAAATACACCTCCTTCTTACTGATTTTGGCCAATAACCAATTTATCGTGCATTAGACATATGAATCCCATAGCCCGTGCCAAATAAATTGTCCAAAAATAAAAATGAAACTTAACAAAATTTGCATTAGATAAGTCAATATTCATGCCCTTCAAGATCTAGTCTCTTAGGGAGTGTGTTTAAAGACTTAGTCTCTTTTCTAAATAAACAATAACTTAGCTATCTTGCAAAAGCATATGACTTGCCTACATGTATTTAAAATCATAGGAGGAGTTAGTTGATGGCCACCCCCAGGTGGTTGTAAGTCCAACTGTCGGGTGGTTTATCCTCTCTTGTGGAGGTAAACCATATGCCTATTTCTACCTTAGATTTAGGTCATGCTTTGGCCCTCACCAAAGCTCCCAAGATTATTATTTTAGTTTGCGAGCTACGAGGATAAATCCTCACCTCTTAGGCATTTCCACAACCTTGTGTTGTAGAATTGTAAGTCCTAGATTTCTATTAAAAATTTAACTTAAATAAATAATTCTCCATGATTTCAAAAATATAAAGCCCAACCATAGAATAGTTTGGGATGCTTACTAGATTTCTTGGTATCATGAGCATCCCCTACTCATCTCCCTTTGGTTTCGGTAAGAATTCTTTCTTCTTGATTAATCCCATCTTTGAAATCTTTCTAAAAATAACCAATTGATTGATAGTCCTATCTTTGAAATCTTTTGGGACAATGATCATTTACCTTATTCGAGAGTATTCTTACGGGATCTCATTCCTTAGGATCTAATTAACTATGTGGGCTTGCCTCCATAGGGAACTTAATGAACCCGGTAAAAGAAACCCTACTTTACTTTTTCATATAAGTGGGTATTAAATCTTTTAAAGTGTCATTAAGACCCATATCTCTTGAGAGTATAATATATGATTAAACCATTAAGTGGTGTAACCTAGTGTATTATTTTCATTTATTTCAAGATAAACAAAGAAAGAACCATAAGTATTTCACCATCCTAAGTTCATTTTTCTTAAGATGTAATTAGGTTTTTGCCTCTATAGGGAACTTAATGAACTCAGTTTAGATAAACCAAATTTGTTAAGTAAGAAGCTCCATTTTTAAATCAAAATATCACATAATCAAATCTTCACAAGAAATAACTATTTTGAACACATAATAACCTTTACTTAGCATACCCAAACTTGCTAAGTAAAGGTATTTCAAACTATCCATATTTTCAAACAATAAACATAAAATGCAAACAATCCCCAAAAGAAAGAAATTTCTCCTCCAAATTTTGAACCCCACCCAACCTACTTAAATTGGTTGAGTATGGGCTCCAAAAATAATGGTAGAAGACTCTCCTACAAAACATCCAAATCTCTCCAATTAATTGCACTTAACATATTTGAATTATTTTGTGTGGGTTCAAAACTCCAAACTTCAGTTACTTTTATGGAACAAATATCAAGGCAGAAATCTGATATAAGTTATATTTCAATAAATGCGCATATCCATGTAGTCTTTGGTTCACACATGGCCTCTCAAAAGTTTACTTTTACCTTTCCATTTGGGATGGATTTGGCCCTGGATCAGGCCAGCCTCCCTTAGTTTGACTCCACCCATCTAGTGTTCTTTGGCCGAGGATTTGAGAGAGCTTGCATCACCTATGAGGGGGTGACTCTCACCACGGTTAGCCAGGGAGAGGTGGCTAGGCAGAAGCAAGTCATCCACATCGACCTTCCTTCTGACACTAAGTATCCTTCTTTGAAAAGGAAGGCAGCCACACACTCACCCAGTTGCTCCCACAGCTGCTCAGGTGTGTGCTAGCACCTCCTTGTTGGTCCCCTTTAAGGGGACAACTATCTTGGCTTCAGAGATAGCCTCCCCTACCTTCAAGAAAGGATCTAGCTCTCACACTGCCTTGCTCAACCGTATACAGCGTTGCACACAACAACCCAACATGAGCAACAAGATCAAGCACACCACGCGTGCTAGATGTATGTCATCCCACATTATAGGGAGGGTTCTCCTCATGAGGTTTCCCATTCTTAGCAACAGTTCCACCCCTCTCAAAGATGGAGAGGAAGACCATCATAGGATACCTGCATTGCCTCCACCTCCTACATACCATGAATTTTAGGCTAGGGGTAGGAGGAAGTTCTATGCCAATCTATGGACGATATTATAGTAGGTATCCAAAGCACACTGATGTTTAGAGTCTAGTGCATTATTTGACTTGAGGTCGATCATCCCTAGGAGTGTTACCAAGCAGATTCAAAGTGACAGAGTATCAGAGGCCCGAGTAGCATCTCAGTCAAAGAATAAGGAGTGATGGAGGTTTGCCAGATAGTCAACGACCTCCGCTCTAGTTGATTTCCTGAGTCATCGGGCCACTAGAGCTGATAGTATCAATAGCATAGTGACAGGTTCCACGAGTCATAAAGGGAAAGCCTCAGCGAAGGTAGAGTCAATATTATCTCCACCATACCGGTCCACTCCTCTCCCACTGTCACCAATTCAGGTCCCACCATCCACCATTCCTACAAAGGCAGAGAAGATAGTATCTGGGGAGAAGAAAGCCCTCTTAGTGATCTAACTATGGCCAAAGGATCCCACTTCATCTACTCCACCAACTGAGGTGAAGGCGAGTTCCCCTACTAGACCTCTTACTTCAGTCTTCATAAAGATGGAGTGGTGACCTCGCAGCATCGTGGTCGCACAACCACCACCACCACCATCAAAGCTAGTGACAACAGTAGCTATAGAAGGGGAAGGGGACAGTTCTATAGTCCCCATAATAGTGGATCTACCTAGGGACACTACTCCACCCATGAATAATCATGAGCATGTCTCTTCTAGCAATCATGACCCTCCCAGAGCTATCACTCATAGTGATAGGAAGTGTTAGGTGCATCTCTGTCAGTAAGCACAACCCCTCTACCAGTCAGCAGTATGTATTCATACCAGCATGGTTTGACCACTCCCAAGATGATATTTTAGCATAGTACTTTGCAGAGAAGAGAGAACTTTTAGGAAGTGATCAGATTGTGAGGAGGGAAAGGTTAGCTTTGATCTAGATAAGGATGATCTCCTTGAGAATTTGGCAGAAGTTCACATGGTCGATACTAGGAGTTCCCTTCAGAGAGATCAGCACAGTAAGAAGGTATTGTAGTTAAAGAGAATGATGTCGTCCATTCAACTCAGTGCCTCCTTCACCAAGTTAGGCAGATGGATGATCATATTGATCAAATGGGGGAGAAGATCGAAGAGTTGATGGCAGTGGTGTTAGCATTGCAAAATTTTGCGCCAGTTTCACAGCCTTCTCCCATGGTAGCCGATAGAGCAAAGTTGAAACACACTTTAGATCATCTTGGATACATTTCTGCAAAGGGAGACAATGGTAGCTAGCATAGGAAGGTGGTGGATAGCACCACTATGCATGAAAAAGATACCAAACACATGGGTGGAGCAATGAGGGATGTGTTGGTGCAATCTTGTCTATCTTAAAGAGTAGACCCTACCCAAAGGAATTTAATGGTGTTTAATACCCTGAGGGCTTTGTACCTCCATCATTCAAAATTTTTGATGGTAGTGGGAACCCTCGGTAGCACATACCACATTTCAGAGCTGGATATTGCAATGCAGGTGGCAGCAATGCATTCTTATTTTGCATCTTTGTTAGTAGCTTGACAAACATCACATTTAATTTATATGCTGAACTACCCAATGATTCAGTTAAGACATTTATTGAGTTGGAGCAGCTCTATATTAAGAGATTTGATGGAGCTCAGCAAAGGGTAACTGTGAGCGATCTTGATGTAGCTTAACAACACTCTGGTGAGTCTCTTATTGATTACATTCTTAGATGGTGCAATTTAAGTATGAAATACGAATCGCAGCTGTCTGAATAGCATGCCATTAAAATTATACTTAAGAATATTTATGGTCCGGTCGCCTTCATGCTTAAAGGGTTCACCATTAAGACATTTGAGAAACTAATCAACAAGGTGGTGATTCTACAAGGAGAGGTCAAATAGTTACCTTTCCAAGATCAATCAGCCAAGCCTAGACTACAGAAGGCATTTAAGAAAACCGGGGCATAGTGATAAGGGGAAGCGCCTGTGGTTCAAGATCGACCTTGAGCTCATCAGCCTCTTCTATCACCTCCTTTGCCATCGCCTCGACCGTCATATCATCCACTTCAGCTTCCATAGTGGCCTCCAATGCCATCTACTCAACAGTATCCCCATCCACAGCATCAGTAGCAATACTCCTATCCACCACCAGGTAACTATCACTTACCTACTCTTGCTAAAAAATTGAATAAATCCTACTTATTCAAGAGGTATGCAGTCAGGAAGATCTTTAAGAACCTCTTAAAGAAGCTTAATTTTTAGATATCAGAGCTTAGGAGGCCAAAGGATGTGGGCAAGAGTCATGATCCAAACTTTTGCCCCTACTACCACATGCTATGTCATGTATTGGAAGATTATTTTTCCTTTAAGGACTAGCTTGAGCATAGCTACAAGTCGGGTGTCATTGTCATCCCTAAGGAATACCTACTATAATAACCCTCTAGTTCTGTTAAGATAATCCTTGGGGATACATGTGATCTTCTCAAGATAGAGGAAGGTTGGGATATCTCCCTTTCCCGAACCTCCAAGAAAATCATTTCTAAGATTAGAAGGTTACCCTTGTAGGTGCCTAAAATAGCTCAAACCTCCAACTCTAAGGAAGGTTTGTAAGTTATTAAAGATAACTCGAGGGAGGTAGAAGCCTAGTAGCACCAGTGTCAACTTCCACTTGCCCGGGATAGCACATTAGTGCAACCACCGACCAAGTCCAAGTACTTACCACGCTGCGCTACAACAAGTTCTTCTTCTAGATATCAGACGTGAAGGAGGTGCCAAATCCCGCCGCTTTTACTTTACTAGATTTTTTGTACCTTCATCATCTAAGAAATCAATGAAGAAGAAGACTAATGCCTCTTACATTCTCTCTACTTTTGATGATCTTGATGATTTCAATCCTATAGAAAACTCTCCAAGTACTAATAATTATAATTATTCTGATCCACTCCTTTCTGATTTTGAAATGGATTACCCATTCATAAATCACCCGGGTTCACCTATTTAGATAGATTTGGAGTCATCTGACTCTGATGATCCTATAGGAGAAGCCGTAGGTGAACTTGTTGAGCAGGTAGAACTTTCCATTAAATCTTCTCATGAAGTCACTGAAGTCAACCTTCGTAGCTGCAAAGTTCTACCTCCTAAGGTAGCACCTCAAGATAAGAATAAACATATCACTAGTACAAAAGCCGTGTTCTACATAATTGATTCCAATACATCTTTCATTATTTTGCTCGATATGCCTTGGATACATGAAAATAATACAGTTTCATCCTCTTTGCACCAGTGCATCAAATTCAGAAGAGGTGGAATTGAGTATTGTGTTAAAGGAGTCTTGAATCCATTCTTAGTTAGAGAGGTCAAGATTTATGAAGATGAAACCTACTATCTTCTTCCAAATCAAAAAGTATTTTTTTGTGAACTTGGTGAAAGATCAAAATCAAAAGAAAAAGAAACAAAAGAAAAAGAAAAAAAGAAATTGAAAAAGAAAAAGAAAAAAGGGAAAAGAAAAAGAAAGTACAAGTGAGCGAGAATTAGACACCGAGGAACAGGTAGAGCCAGATGTTATATTCTGCCCACAGTTCGTTCCTCCATATGAACACATGTGTAGGATGACTCGACCTCCACTAGGTAGAGGAAGAGGCAAATCCAGAGGCAGTTCTAGAGGTGGAAGACCACCTTGTTGGTGGCTAACAGGTAGGAGCTATGTTCCAGCTCTCAAGAGTACCCCCACTATCCACATAGATTTAGAATCTAGTGCGGAGGATGAGTCTCATGTGATTAGCATGTTGACCAACCACTCTTAGCAAGTTTCTTTGGAGGTGACGTTCGAGCGAGGCAGTGATGAAAACCAGGCCACCAAGAAAAACATGAATGTATCCAAATCATCATTATGTAGAATAGTCAAGAAGCAGTTGGGAAATTTAGATCTAACCACACTTTTCTCCTATAAAGTTGAAGGTTTGGTAGTTAAGAAGGCCCTCAAGTAATCTACAGATGTCAGGTCAAACATATTTTTGTTGGGAGCATCATCCTCAAGTCAAGAAACTAATGTAGAACTTGAAGATAATTCATATAAAGATTTAATATAACTACCTTTTGATTGGTATTCACCTTATGTTATTAACTTAGGAAAGAAGGGATTAATCCCACATACCTAGTTTAAACACAAGACAAACTACTTTGAAAAACTATGAGACAACCAGAACAGACACTCTCAATTAAGATCAGGACTAGGATTCGCACAGCTGTTAATGATGACAATCATTGCCTAATCATCACCACTCATTTGGAGTCTGATAGGTTCTTCTCAAATTAAGTTAACTCTTATGAGGGGGCATGTTTAGAAAGTTTAGATGACCCAAATGAGTCTCAAGTTAAAGATGCACCACCAGAGTTTAAAGAAGAAATTAGATCAACCATTGACAAACTCAAAGAAATCAACTTGGGAACAAAAGAAGATCCACGCCCAACATACATTAGTTCCTTATTGAATGAAGAAGAAACCAATGATTTAGTTAGGATATTAGCTAAGTTTAAGGATTACTTCACATGGAGTTATGAAGAAATGCTCAATTTATCTTCTAATGTAGTAGACCATAAACTAGTAATAGAACCTAATGCTAACCATATCAAGTAGGCTCCTAGACTCATGTGATTAGAAATTGAATAACAGGTCACTTCTGAAATCAAGAAACTAATCAAGACCAGCTTTATTAAGGAAGAAAATATCCTACCTGGTTAGCCAGTGTCATATCAATTAAGAAAAAATGGTCAAATTTGCATATGCATCGATTTTAGGGATTTGAACAAGGCATGTCCTAAAGATGAATTTTCACTTCCTATATTAGAATTGATGGTGGACATTGCATCATCTCATGCAGTATTCTCCTTTATGGATGGGTCATCTACAACCAAATCAAGATGGCCCTCGATGATGAAAGAAACACTACTTTCAAACTGATTCTATTGTTATAAGATCAGGCCTTTTGGATTTAAAAATGCTAGTGCAACATTCTAGCGGGCCATGACTCAGATCTTCAATGAACTCATTCATCATCAAGTTGAATGCTATATTGGTGATATAATAGTCAAAAGTAAAGAAAAGGAAGATCATCTTTGACTTGAGAGTAGCTTTCAAATGGTTAAGATAATTTAACCCCAAAATGATTCCCCTGAAGTGTGCATTCGGAGTAGCTTCAGGGAAATTCCTTGGGTTTGTTGCCTGACACCGGGGAGTAGAGATTGACTTAGAGAAGATCATATCAATCTTAGAAATGGCACCCCTAAAATTCTAACTCAACTCAGATCATTTTAGGGGCGATTGACATATCTAAGATGCTTCATATCCTACTTATCATGAAGATGCCAACCATTCTTAGCACTTGTCAAAAAGGATGCCAAGTTCAAGTGGGATGATAAGACATCAAGCACTACTTGATGATGATGCCTAGCACTCTATCCCAAGCAATGATCCTTACACCGCTGCATTAAATAACTCCCTTGGCACCTTATTGGCTTAAACTAATGATGGAGGAAAAGAAAATGCTCTCTACTACCCCAGTCATCTTCTAATTTCTACTGATGCAAACTACCAACTATTGAGAAGCACTACCTAGCTTTATTCTTTGCATCCCAAAAGCTATGACATTATATGCTTTCTTATAAGAAGAATCTAATCTTTGGAATCAATCCACTGCAATATCTCATGACACGGTCAACAGTATCTAGAAGATTTGCATGATGGTCCATGATTTTATCATAGTTTGACATCACATTTGTACCCCTTCGTGCTGTGAAAGGATAGGCACTAATGGATTTCTTAACAGCACACCCACTTCCTGCTGATTCTCCACATAGTGATGATCTCCTCGATGAACAAATCATAAACTTTGGGGACACTAGCATTCATCGTTGGGAGATGTATTTTGATGGTACATCTTCCTCCCAAAAAAGAGAAGAATCACGATCTACTCTTCCCGGGAAGGCAGGGGTAAGAATAGTCCTCCTAACTCTAAACCACGATGTGATGAGACTCTCATATCATCTGCCTAATCCATGCACCAAGAACGAAGCCGAATATGAGGCTCTGATTATTGGTATGGAGTTAGCCATTACATTATGTGTTCAGAGCATCAGCATCATTAGCAATTCTCAGCTCGTCATCAACCAAATTGATGGGTCTTACAAAGTTCTAAAGCATAAGTTCCATCATTACCACAAGTACACCATGGAGTTGTTGGCTCAGATCCCAGAGGTCACTATCTACAAGATTCCTCAAGGAGATAATGCTGTAGCAGATGCATTGGCCAAGCTCTCCAAGGAGTTGGCATGCCCAAAAGAAGAGTCTATTCCAATAAGGGTCAAAAATAGATAAGTCTTATCACTTATTGATGCTGAACTCATCAAGAGACTCTCTTTTGAAGGGGAGGTTGCCATTACCAAAAAGGATGATGAATCATATTGGAGGCAACCATTCATGGATTACTTAAAAATAGGCAAACAACCTCAAGAGAAGTCCTTAACCCATCAGGTGAAATTGAGAGCACTCTCCTGTGCTCTCCTAGGCATCATGTTATATCAACGGTCTTTGGATCATATGTGGTTATGTTGTTTAGCAAAACATGAAGCTAGTAAGATCATGATTGAGGTACATTCAGGTTTTTGTAGAGCTCACCAGTCTGGTCTAAAGCTGAAAGCTAAGATTAAAATACTAAGATATTACTAGCCTTTGATGATTACATACTGCATAGATGTAGCTAGGAGATGCTAGCAATGTCAGGTGCACAGTGTGGTCCTGCATCAACCACCCAACATTCTACATCCTACTTTGGCCTCGTGGTCATTTGAGTGTTGGGGCACTGACATAGTGGGTCTGATCGATCCTTCTTCTAAGGGTCACAAGTTCATTCTAGCTACCATTGAATACTTTTCTAAGTGGGCGGAGGCAATCCCACTTAGAGTGGTCACAACTCAGCATGTGCTCTAGTTTTACAGGAACCATATCATATATAGGTTCAGGGTGCCTCGATGAATTAAATCCAATAATGGTACTGCATTTAAGAGCATTAAAATCAATAACTTTTCCCAGAGACACATCATAGATTGGAGGTATTCCTCCATCTACTACCTAAGGAAAAATGGTCTACCAGAAGCATTCAATAAAACTCTCATCCAAATATTAAAGAAGACACTCGACGACAATAAGAGATAGTGGCATGAGCAATTGGTTGCAGAACTCCAACTCAATCTACCCCGTTCTCTTTAGTGTATGGATCTGAAGCCGTTCTACCATTAGAAGTCTAACTCCTATCACTAAGGATAGTTTGAAAGTAAGATCATGAGACGCCAAGTGCTTAGAAGAGCTTGAAGGAGAGGAGAGATGCCTCAGGGCATGCTAGAACCTCTAGTTGTACAAAGCCAAAATGATTTAACCTCACAACAAGTTGGTCCATCCTAGAGTTTCTCAAGTAGGAGAGCTAGTTTCTGTTCTAAGGAGACCAATTATTGCCCGTCAAAAGATGGGAGGCAAGTTTCAACTAACTTAGGAAGGCCCTTTTTCCATAGGAAAGGCCAACCAAGGAGGATCTTATTAACCCATAAACTATGAGGGAGAGCGCCCTATGCTTCCAATCAACTAAGTCTACCTAAAGAAATAATATCCAAAAATCTTGTTTTAAAATAATCATCAATAAAACTTTTTTTCATATCAAATCCCATCTCTTATGTGTTAGAAACATCTTTTGCTTGCGAATCCACCATGATGTGTTTAGGGTAGGTGTAAAAGAACCCGAGCCGCATCCTATCCCTCCACAACACAAACACAAACTACATTCAATCCTCCAGTGCTACTAGAACAGGTGTAAGAGAACCCAAGAGGCATCCTACTCAACTAGTACAACTAAGTTATATATAAGAGAACCCAAGTGACATCCTTTCTTAGTGGAGTAACATTCTTACGTGTTTAGGATAAGAGTAAGAGAACTCAAGTGGCATCCTATTTCTTCTTTCACAACATAAAAAACATATATCTTTTGTCTCAAACTACTTTGATGTGGGAGTAGGCCTCCCGTGGCACTCACTCATTAGTTGCTCCAGGTTGGGCTGATATACTACCTTGCTAGTTTGTCACCCCAATGGTCATTTGTATAGTGGATGTGAGTCTCCATTCTTTCTTCCTAACTTGAACACTACAAAATAATGAGTGCCTTGTTAGTTTGGTAAGTCTTACTACGTAGTCAGCAAGCAACCCATGTTGACTTCATTTAAGAGGATGTAATCCTACATGCTTTCTTCTTGAACTAGCCTTCATGCACTAACTAGGTCGAGTATATTTGAGGCCTAGGATAAGTCCCCCAGAGGCTCCTTTCCTCTTGACTACTTCAAGTTTGGGTTTAGTCCATATACAAGACTCTTTGCTTGGTAGTCACCCTAGGTCCGATAGCCCCTGTCGAGCCAAAGATAGACTATCCAGGCAATCAGTTCTACTTTGGAGAGATATAAGTCTAAACGCCTTCTTTCTAGACTGGTTGTCGCAAATCGATGGGCACCTTAGGTTGGTTTGGTTATCACCATGCGACGTGACCCTTGCGTGATACACCACTCTGATGTGAGTGCTTTCTCCTTGAGTTGGCCACTGAATACCTACGGGCTTTCTTTTATAGAGTTATAGATAATGCCCCTAGTGGCACCTCCCCTGTGGACACTCTATTTGGATCACATCCTTAGGAATCCCATTTAAACACTACCCCAGTTACTCTTGGATTGGACAGTCCCCCTTTCCTAGTAGCCACCCCTATCATTGAGGAATTTGTTCAGCGGATGCGTAGATTCTCCCTTAGTCTAATAAGTCTGAGATAGGATTATGCTGATATAAGCTCCATCTTAGTGTGTTCCCTCACAAAAAATAGGGTCCATGCAAATATAAAACAAACAAAAGATATCTTTTCTTGTGGATTAGGGATTTAAGCCCCTAGTGCCTCCTTTCTCAAGCAGGCATCCTATCTTTAGGGCAGTGTCAATAAAACTCCCTATTGGAATTTCCTGACTACTTTGAGCTGAGAAGTCCTCGGGTGAGAACTCTCTAAGTAGTCACCCTTAGGTCGGGTTCAACTTGTTGTGCCACCAACAAGTTACCCCAGCAATCATCTTTGCTTTGAAATATATAAGTCTATTATGCATTCTTTTTAGCATGATCGTTGCAAACTGACAGCCAGCCTTAGGTCGGGTTTATTTATTGCACAAGCGACTGATCACCCTAGTGGTTCCCTATTTAAGAAGATGTGGGTCCCCGCACTTTCTTCCTAACTTGACCATTGTAAACCAAAAGGCACCCCTTTGGTTGGCTAGTTCTACCCCACGACTGGTAGAGTATCCATTTGGATTTATAAATCTAAGATAGGTCTAGGCTAATATTACCCCTTCTTAGTGGATCCATCACAAATCAATGGTATCCATCAAAGTAAAACAATTAAAATTAAAATAAATGCAATTCAATCAAATGACATTATCTTGACTACTTCTGAGTTGATGTAAGTCTCCCCAAGAGGCATTCATTTAGTAATTGGGTCCGATTTGTGCAATATCACCCCAATGATTGTCTCTTACTTTTGGAGATATAAGTTTGCTACACTTTCTCCCTAGCATAGTCATTGTACACCAAAAGGCAACCTCTTAGGTCAGATATTTTACCATGTAGCTGGTAGACTACCCCTTTGGATTGGTAAATCTGAGATAGGACTAGGCCGACATAACCCCTTCTTAGTGCAATCCATTGTAAACCTATAGGGTCCATCTTAAAAACCAAAACTTAAACAAACAATCAATCAATTTCTTCCTAGTGAGACATCAATCAAACCCAATTCAAAGTTGCATTCTCTAGAAAGTGCACCCTCAAAAGAAATCTCATCAAATTCTTATCCCAAGTGGATAACCTAAACCTGCACCCCTAGTGGAAGGTTCACATGCTTGATCCCTTGGTAGATCCATTCTTCTTCCCTTATGCCCTTGGCATGAGTGGAGTTGCATTGGCCTTAGATCATGATTCCTTCTACACCTTAGATTTAGGAGTAGATCATTTATGTTAGTGCTTGCAATCCTTTGGATGTTGTTGATCATCTCAGTCAACACCAATATCTGCAGTGTGCCTTGTCAGTCACACCACACCTATTAGGCGCCCTTTGTTGACCTCCCTTTTGGAGTGAGCTCTCAACTTTCTCATCATAGATCTAGACTTTAAAACTAAGAGTTCCTGGTTAAGACACTTCTAGATTGGGTGAACACTTACCTAACCCCAGAGACTTAAGAGTTAATATAGGAATAATAAGGATTTAGGAAGACTTTCCTACCCTATAGCCCAAACCCCATCCTTGCTTTCTTCTTTCAAACCAATCCTCAAATTCAAATTCAAATTCAAATTCCAAAATTAAATCGAACTATCAAATGATTGAAATCCAACACTAAATTCAAACTCCAAATCCCTTCTTAGGACCATTGATTTTATCTTATGGACTTAGCCTTAACCAAATTCAAATCAACCCTAATCCAATTGATTTTCTCAATTATCAAATCAAATTCCAAATTCCAAATGATTGAATCTCATGATTAATTCCAAATTCCAAAATCTCTTCCTAAGCCATATGAACCACCTTCATGTGCATAGCCAAAACTCCTTCAAACCAACTTTTGATTTCTTTATAAATTCCTTCATTTATGTTCACAAATTTAAATGAAATCCAAATTCAAACCTTTCAAACCAAATCAAAATAAATCAAACCAAATCAAGACCCTTCTTAAGCCATATGGACCTACCTCCATAAACCTAATCAAATCTTGATCCAAATCAATTCAAACATGATTGATTTCTTTATAAGTCAATTATTCCTTCATTTATACTCATAAATATAAATGAAACCCACCCTTCAATGACCAAAAGTAAATCACACCAAATTAAAACCCAAGTTAGCCCTTTTAACCTACATCCCTAAGCTTAATAAAATTTGCTTCCAAACTACTCTGAACTCAAGTGATTTTCTCATGAACCATTTATATCTTCATTTGTATTCACAAATATAAATGAAATATAAATTCAAATGACCAAAACCAAACTCAAATCAAATCAAATTCCCAATTTTAGCCCTTTTAGCCAAACGTTTGAACTTGGTTAAATGAAATCCAAATCAACTCAAAACTCATGGATTTCTTCATGATTCAATCATTCCTTCAATCATTGATCCAAATATAAACATAAACCACCATTATCAAACCAAAACCAGTCAACCCAAATCAAGCCCAAGTTAATCCTTTTGACTTGAAATTGTCATATGATCCAAAACCCACTTGGCTCCAAACCAATTGCAATTGGATTTATATTTCAATCCTAGGCTCATATGTGAGTTCAACTAAACTTGAATAAAACCTTGATCAAGTCAATTGACCCATTTAGGCTCACTTGACCCAAAGTGACTTAAAGGACCTTTTCGAGTCAATTTCCAATCCAACCCAAATTCGATTGAACTAAGCCTATCTAAATCTCAATCATGATGAACAATCATCATGGGGTGATCAACCACCTTGAATTGGGTCAAACCAAGTCAAACCTAGCCTTTGACCAAGTCAACACTTAGCCCAAATGAAACCCAAACTAACCAAAATCCATCATATGCCAAATTGATTGAAACCATTGACCCAAACTCATTCATAATCAATGATTGAACATGACCAAATCATCAATTGAGCCAAACTAAGTCTAATTGGCCACTTGACCTAAGTTGACCTAAATAGGCCTAAAAAACCAAAATGAGTCAAATCATGATTTAATACAAATTGATTGCAACCAATGGCTCAAGTTCATTCCAAATCACTTGCTGAACTTAACCAAAGCCATGATTGGGCCCAAGTTGACCAAGTAGTCAACTTGACCCAACTTAGCCCAAATTGACCTAAAAGGTCAAATTGACCAAAACTCAAATTAATTCCAAATTATACCAAACCAAAGCCTACTATCATTTTAAATCAACCAATTGAACTTGACTCAACACCTAACCAACCTAATTAATTTGGTCAAATTGGTCAATTGACCAATTTGACCCTTTTGAATCCAAATGAGTCAAATCCAAACCTAGAACAAACCAATCAAAATTAATTGAACCAAAACATCCCAAATCATCATATGAACCTAACCCAGGTGTTGGTTTGACCCAATTTGACAAATTGGTCAACCCAACCCAACCTAGCCCAAATGAATCCCATTTGACCGAATGAAGCCAAATCACTTCAAACCAACTTATGGGACCCTAGGACTTAGTCAAAATCGACCCAAACATGCCCTATTTCATTTCCAAATTAGCCCAAAAGCTAAGTGGGCCCCACCAAGGGGATTAGCCATCAAACTATAGGATTTAAACATTGAAACCATTGGATCCAAGCTAAAGTCAACTTGCCCATCCCCATGGTAGCTCATTGGCACTCCATGAAACCTTCTCCTCCCACCTAGCTAACCAACTCACCCTAGGTCAGCCAAGGACCTTTGGGAGGTGAGTTGACTCACCTCCAACCAAAACCGAGCACTCATTGGATCAAGACCCTTGAATCCTAGCACATTGAATCCATGGCAGCCTCCCATCACTCCTCCCATCCCTAGCGTGCCTCCCTGATTTGATGGAGATAAGTACAACAGCCAAACAGCAGTGAGCTAGTACAAAACATGCATACATTATCGTCCATCAATGATGGTAAATTGAGGGGTTTACCCCCTCAATTTGATCACAATTTCAGACACACTTGCATCGTGAGCCCTCTTAGGTGAATTCCAAAGCCCCTCAGAGTGTTTATAAGGATCCCTAAGCCCTCTCCATTCAGCATTGCCCATTCCTGAGCAAAGCCGAAACATGGGATCCCAATCCTCGTAATCCCCTCATTTTGAAATCAAACTTCAATTCCTCTTATCCACCATCACTATACCCTATCAAGCCAACCACCCAAGCTTCCAAGCCATGGGAGGACTGAGTTCTATCAGAGTCGAAGCCTTCACGTGCGTGGATTAGTCAATTGAGCCTCCCACACTAAATCAAGCTCAAAGCTCCTCAACAAGGAGAAGCTACCTCTAGCATTGCACCGTTGTACATTAGCTTCAGTGAGGTAATTCCTCAAAACTGTAGCTATTGGAAAATTGTGCTTGGTCTTTTTCAAAAAGAATTTGAATTTCATACAAAATTGACCGTTGGATGTGTGTGTCTCCCTTCCTTGAATGTGTGGGAAGAGTTTGGAGACAATCTGAGCTCGGGTGAGCTTGGATCAAATGAGGGAAGGCGGACCACAACCGTCTTTCATCATTTGTGAATGGATAGATCATGAGCCGTCCATCTCACATGATTGAGATGAATGGAACTAATCAAATCCCGTGGTAGAGCCCTCGATTCCTTTCCTAAATCGTGGATCAAATCATGGTCATCTGATCTTAGATCGGATGGTATATAGAGAGCATCCGCAGTCGAGTCACCATTATGACTACTTAAATAGCCAATCCCATCGTGCCACATGGAAAGCCGTGTTAGCTGCCACGTGGCTCGATGAGATTAAGGCTTTAATTAGGGCTAATTAATTAGATTTTAATCCTAAAACTTCCTAAAATCATAACTAATTATAGAAAAATCCAAAAAAATAAAAACTTAGGCTCATTTTGAAGATATTTCAGAGTAGAACCTAGGAAATTATAATTAATTGATTTTGAATAGTGATTTTGGTTTAATTAAGGTTTTATCAAAAATTTAATTAACTTAGTTACACCTTAATTATACACTAAATTAATCTCAAATTTTTTGTGGATGTTTAGAGAGATGACGTGTGCCTCCCCTATTTTTTGGGATTTTATTGATTGCTTAATTAGGAAAATCACTTGATTCAGCCCTAATCACCCTCTTAATTCAATTAATCATAATTAATGGATGAATAGTAACTTGATTAATCATTTAAACATAATTACCTCTCTTGAATAGTAAGATAACTTAGGGAATGTGATTGGGGATACTTTTCCTAATTCATTTTCTAAGTTTTCTTTATCTTTGAAAATCAAATTAATTAATGGTTAATGGAATGATTAATTGATTAATTAAATGATTATCTTTAAAATAAAGAAATCTTTGATTGGTTGTTTAAATGTTTTAGGAATTAGGATTGGGGACTTGCACTTGATCTTCTCCCCTAAGTTAATTTCATCATTCAAATTAAAGCATAACCAAAGTGTTTAATCAATTAATTAAAGGCTTAATGAAATTAACATTAAAAATCAATTCATCCTCAGCTAAGTAACCCTTAATTGATCTTGTGTAGCTCCTTGGGTGATCATTAACCTAAGGTGAGAGATAATGAAATTATGATTGGCTCATATGTGTCATAAAAGTAATTGAGTGACATGCCTTAAGCTTAACTATTAATCATAAGCTAATTGGATTAGGCCCCTTTCATTTTTTAGCATTGCAAATTTACTTTTCATGTGGTTGTGTATCATATTGGCTTTATTATTAATTAGTTAATTAACTTAAAATAATTAATTCATTTAATTCATACTTTAACCTAATCAAAACCTAAAATCAACTTAAATATTCTCCATTTAAACAAATTAATTCACACATGGGGAAATGAGTTAGGATTAGAAAACCTCTCTCATATTTCCTAAATCAAATCAAATTCAAAGATAAAAAATATATTTAAAGAATTTTGGTTCATTTTAAATGGCCTTATTTAATACGATTACGATTGTCCTTAAGAATTAATTGGGGTGAATGAAATCAAATGCTTACATTCCTTTATTTCTTTCCAATTATGTTAAATATTGCTTGCCATATGAAATTAAGCATTCATTTCTTTTAAAAATTAATTAAATAAAATGTTTTCTTTTATGTCAAGTTGCTGTGTTGACTTAAATTAAAAATATGAGTGGATATTATCATTATTAAATCAAAAGTTATTTTCAAAACCTATAAATTAATTATTATAAATGAAGTAATGTTACTTACAAATATCTATAAGATTGCATGTGATGATGATAAGATATAATATGAAGTTTCGCTCTTAATATGGATTCACATAAGATTTGTATAGTTCATTTAAAAAAGAACACAACACTTGCATAAATCTATTCATATGCATCTCCATGTTAAGACTTAGGAAGAATTTCATATTACACATGTAAATTATATAACCAAATCAAACATAATTTTTGCATGATTCTCTATCTATTTTTTTTTTTGTACTTCATATGTATTTGAGAAAAGTATATTAGTAGACATTAAAAAGGTTTTAAGTAGCCCTAAATAGGTCTACACACCCTTAGAAAATAATAATGTACTCACTTAAAACTCTTATACATATGTATCTATGACGTGGCCAACAAATAAGAATCATAAATCAAATAAGTAAAACATAAATTTTGCATGGATTTTCTTATCCTTATATCTATTCATACATTTACATGTATCTAAGAAAAGAGATATATCAGTCTAGATATCCTAGGACTGTGAGGCTTTAAATAACCCTAAGTAGGTCTTGTACCTTGTATGAGAAAAATAATGGCATTGTACTCACTTAAAACTTTATACATGTGAATGTGTATTTAGCTAATGGATGAAAATCCTCTTTCTACATAAACACACATTTATAATTCAATCAATTAATGAAATATTTAAATTTCTATCTACATTCATCATCAAAGCATGCTAAATTTCATTGCATGTATGTTTAAGATTATTCATATGCATGATATACATGATGGAAAGAAATAAATGAATGTGTGTGATGATAACCCATCCTAATTAATCCTAAGATGCCTTTCTTTTTGAATAGGGTTATTCAAAATGAATCTAAACTTAAGGTTAATTAAAACACATAATAAACCATTCACTAAAGGAAATTCATTAATTAACTTACCTTAGAAATGACTTAAGGTAGGGATAAAAGAGAGACTCTCTCTCTTTCTTCTCTTTATAACACTTAGTTGCTAAGTGTAGACTATATGAAATAAAAGAAAATTCTAAGTGAAATTCTCAAATCAACCAAACCACTTAAAGAGAAATCAATATTTTATAAATTAAATCTCTCACACTTAGCAAATCATAACTCTAAAGCCTAGTTAGGACATACTACACAAGCTTTAACACATGCACATTAAACTAAGTCACCATTTCTAGGTTTAGGTTAGGGCGGTGCATGGTTTGATGAATGTTTGGCTTTATGATGCATTATTTTAGACTGGATGTTAGGGTGTATATAAAATAATGATATTAGCCTAATCATGTTTTATGATGTGCTTGGGCCATTGTAATAAAAATATAAATGCTTTTTCTATTTTAGCAGAATAACCCAAGTTAGGATGTGGACTTGGTTACCCATGGGTGCTAACTTCAAATTCTTCCTATAACTCTAAAGTGTGTTTAGCTAACATTTATTTTGCATATTTCTACTTTCCTTCTTTTAATTTAATTTTTGCATTAGGATTAAGATAAGTGTTATGGCGGATTATAATGAACATTGGTTATAAGGTCAAGTCTTATACACCATGTGATGCCATTGGAACAAACAACATCCCAATCAAGCCAAAAGAAAGAAAGAAATGGAGACAAAATAAAAAAAAATGAAGAAATGAAAGATGAAGAGTGAAGAATGGAGAATAAAGAATGAAGACCCCCATGACACTTATTATTTTATAATTATAATTATTCTTTCATTATACCGAGATGTATAATGGTAGACTTCGGCTACTCACATTTTTTTTCGGGTTGTACGGTGGTACCCGATCACATTGGTCTTTTATTCTTTTGCGATAGATCTATAAAATTATTTAGTATTTTGTTTAGCTTGTGCATTAGAAATAGCATGTCCTTTCATAGTTTCTTTATGATTGGTGATTACTGTGTGGCATAGATGCAATTAGGCTCTTAGGATGAAAAATAAATTTTCTATCCCATTAACAACTCATTCCTAAAATTTTAAAATAATTCATAACCTCACATAAAAGCTTAGGAATTAAATCAAGATAATAAAATGTTTAGCAACCCCTTAGCTGGATGATTGAATGTATAATATCATGCATGTCATATTCTTTCATTCTTGCTAAGAGAAGGCTTCCATCTGTGCCAGAGAATTAATGCTTAACCTGTAAGAGCCTTTGATGGAAAGACACCTCTTTCTCTTCTGATTTAGCCCATAATCAATTTCTCATACATTTAGGCATATAAAATCAGCCTAACTCAAAATAATAAGTCCAAAAATCAAATTAAACTTGTTAAAATTTTCCATTAGATTAAGTCATTACTCATGCCCTTCATGATCTAGTCTCATTAGGGAGTGAGTTTAAGGACTTAGTTTCTCTTCTAGGTAAATAACAGTCTACCATCTTGCAAAGAATATGCCTTGCCTACATGGATTTAAAGCATAGGAGAGTGGCTACCACCCAGAAAATAACAAATGTTTTACTCTCTTTTGTGGAGGTAAACCATATACCCACTTTCACCTTAGATTTAGGTCATGTTTGCTCTAGCCAAAGCTCCTTAGATTTAGGATAGAGTTGTTTCCCTTGTGAGCTATAATCATAAATCCTCCCTTCAAGCATTTCCACAATCTTGTATGGAAATATAAGTCCTAGATATCTAATAAAATTTCCACTCAAATAAATAAATCTCTTTAAATTCAAATATATAAAGTTTAACCATAAGATAAATTAGAGTGCTCACTAGATTCCTAATATCAGAGCACCTACTCATCTCCTTAGATAAGAACTCTTCCTTTGACCTCACACTTGATTTTTAAAAATACAACTAATCCTTTGATAGTCCTATCTTTGAATTCTTTGGAGACAATAATTGCCTAATTTAATCGAGAGTATTCTTAAGGGAATCATTTTTCTTAAGATGAAATTAACTATGGAGGCTTGCCTCTCATAACTTAATGAACTTGGTTTAAATAAATCATGCTTTACATTTTCATGTAAAGTTAAACTCTATATTCAAGTCCCATCATACCTTAGAGTCCATATTAAGTGATTGGGTCCAAGGTAGTTACTATCTCAAGATAGTACACATTACTTAATGTCATACCCCATCACCTTAATAAGTACATCATAGATCTGCATGGTCCCCTTAAATATAACACAGCACACCAAACCAAAAAAAATAAAAAAATAAACACCACAACCTTAAGCAATAATAATGATTAAGTTAATCACTAATTAACATCCTACAAATATACATCATAACATCTACAATAATAATACAACAAAAATCTAAACATACATCAAACCATGCATCACCCTAACATAAAGTTAGAAATGGTGACTTAATCTAATGTGTGTGTATTAAGGCTTGTGTGGTGTGTTCTAACTTGGCATTAGAGTTATCATTCTCTAATTATGAAGGACATTTAATTAAAAAGGGTGATCTCACTTTAAGTGGTTTAATTGATTTGTAAGTTTTACTTAATGTTTTCTTTTGTTTCATTTAATTTACATTAAACAACTAAATGTTATAAAGAGAAGGAAAGAGAGGATCACCCTCTTTTATCCCTACCTTAAGCCACATCTAAATCAAGTTATTTGAGTGGATTCTCTTTAATTAATGGCTTATTACATATTTTAATTTAATCCTAAGTTTAGGTTCACTTTAAATAATCTCATTCAATAAAAAAAGCATCTTAGATTAATCAAATTAATTATTATCATAACACATGTTTGAAATCATCTATAGCATACATATGATTAAGCCCTAAACATAACTATACATGTAATTTATATCTTAGCACTTAAATGATGAATGTAAGTAAATGTACATGGAATTTATATTCATTTTGGATTATTTTGTCATATTAATTTAAAGCTCTATCTAAATTCTTATACAAAAGCATAACAAAAGAACTCTAAATCCTATGACTAATCAATCCAACCACTAGAAAAAAATATGAATGTGTCCTTAAAGAAGCAAAGTGTGTTCATTCATTATAAAACACATTCAAATGAAAGTTTTAAGTATGGCCATTGGGATGAGGTAGGGACCTCCTTGTACTAAAATCCCTAATACTAATATACCGCTATTCTTAAATACATATGGAGGAACAACTATAAGAATAAAAAACCCATGCAAAAGTAGAATTTAATTTATTTAATTTATGTAAATGAATTAAAGCTCTATCCTAATTGTAATGTCAAGATGTATAAGAATGAAATCAAATAGGTACGTCGCCATTATTCTGCACTAGGGGAGTGAGGTAGGAACCTCCTTGGGGCTACTTAAAGCCATGCATCCCTGAAATGTCCAAACTAATATACCCATTAACATTCAAACTTATGCAAATCAACATATGAATGTAAGAAAGAGATTTCACTTCATACACTAAGCTTATATTCACATGCACCTCCTTTGTATATGTAACTAAAGTCACAATATATATTATTATTCATTAATAAGCTTTAGAAAATACATTTGAGATTTAATATAATAGCAATACATATTTCTAATCAAGTCAACACATGCAAATTTAACATAAAGGAAATCATTTTATTTAATTAATCTTTGAAAGAAATGAATGAATGACTACAAGTGGCATACAACATTTTAACATGATTGGAAAGAAATAAAGCAACACAAGCATGTAATTTTATTCAATCTAACTAATTCCTAAGGACAATCACATTAAACAAGCTTATTTAAAATAAACCATAGTTCCTTAAAGCCATTTTTGATTTCATATTTGATTTGATTTAAGGGAAGTGAAAGAGGTTTGCTAATCCTAATCTCATTCCCCATGTGTGAGTTAATTTGATCTAATTAAAAGCAATTAAATTGATTTAATGGTTTAATTAGGTTGAGGTATGAATTAATTTAATTAATTAAACTCTTACATACATCACCTTAAGTTAATGAACTGAATAATGATGAGCCAACATGAGATGAAACCATATAAAAAAGTAAATTAACAATGCTCCTAAGAAATTAAAGGGGTCTAATATAATTGGCTCATAATTAATAAGCTTAAGCTTAAGGATTTGTTCAATTACTTTTATGATTTTCTCACACATGTAAGCTAATCATAATTTCATTAAATTTCTTTAGACTATTAAACATCTAAAGAACTACCCAAGGTTGATTAATCAAAGTTAGGAATGAATTAGATTTTTAAATTAATTAAGCCCTTAATTGGTTAATTAAATCCTTTGATTATATTTTAATTAGGATGATGAAGTTAACTTAGGAAAGAGATTAAAGAAGAGGCCTCAATCCCAATCCCTAAGTCATTTCAACAACCAATTAGGCTCAAAATAATTAGACTCCCTTTCCTTTTAATTGATTAAGTGGCTAAATAATTACTTAAACTCTAATTTAATTTGAAACAAATGAAGAGGCTTAATGAAATGGTCATAAGGAGTAAACCTAAACCATTTCCTAAGACTTTTCAATTAATGATGAAATAAGCTTAATTAGTGGATTAATTTATTCATTTTCTTAATTAATCATGAATTTAATTAAAAGGGTAATTAAGGTTTAATTAACCAATTTCCCTCTTTAAGCATCTAATAAAGTCCAAGAAAAATGGGGGAGGTAGAGGTCATCCCCCTAAACATGCTTTGAAACTTCAGAGTTAATTAGATGCTTAATTAGAGAGTAATTATGCTAATTACCTTTAAAATTAAACTCAAATTAAGCTAAAATCACTATTCAAAATAAATTAATGACATTTTTAATAGATTCCCTCTCCTTTAAAATGAGCCTCATTTATATTTTTGATTTTTCTATAATTAGTTATGAATTTTGGAAGTTTTAAATTTTAAAATGATTAATTAACTAATAAAGCTAATCTCATCGCATTGGTCACGATGCACATGCTAACATGGCTTTCCATGTGGAATGATGAGATTGGTTATTTAAGTTATCACATCACACGATTGAGTTAATCGGAGGTAGACGTGCTTTCTCATGGACTGTCTGATCTAAGATCGGATGACCATGATTAAATCTTATAGTTAAAGAGAAAATAGAGGGGATCTAAGCATGATCTAATCGAAGCTATTTTGATCACACAGAATGGATGACCCATGATCTATCTCCCACGATGGAAATGATGAAGCTTGTCGCCATTGATCGGTCCAAGCTCAACCGAGCTAGATCCACTCAAAACTGAACCCACACCTTCGTACAAAGGATATACAAGGATCCAATGGTTAGGATGGGATCAAATGCAAGTTTCCTTAATAAAGCTCCAAACTAATTTCATACAAGGATTGGTTTTAATGGCATATCTCACTAGAGCTTGTGAACGGTGGTTCCAATGATTGAGGGAGCTTCATTTGGTAGAAACGAAGCCTTGTTGAGTGACATGAGCTTGGAGTGGATTGGTCTAGAGGCCAAGATCCTCCCTTTGAACATTCAGTCTTGATCAAACTTGTGTTTGGAGTGGATTTGGAGCTTGAGAAAAGGTTAGAATGGCTTCGATGACACATGAGGATGGTGTGTGTGAGTTTAATTGAAGTTTTATTGAGAGATGGATGAGTTTGAATCAAAGGATGGATGTCCTATTTTGGCTACTCATGGGAATGGAGAATTCTAGCCAAGAGAAACTCAGGAAGGCTTAGGGAGGCACTCTTGGATTTTGAAAACACTTGGGAAGCTCAGTGAGTTTGAATGGTGATAATCTATATGAGAATTGAGGGAGTATACCCCTCAATTGGGCTTAATGGATGGATGAGATTGGTTCTTGATTTTTGGCTGGACGCTTCTTTATCAAGGGATTGCCATCGACTCCACGTGGCACGCTAGGAGTGCAGGAAGCTATGGCAGGTAGCCCAAGGCAAGATATGGGGGGATTGAGTTTGCTTATTCCTCTGGGTGCTCTATTATGAAGGGAGGTGACTTGTCTCCTCTTTGGTCCATGGTGAGAGTCTTCTAGGAAGCTTAGGTATGCTCCATATGGCTTAGATGGTTCCCAAGTGATGGGAGAGTAAACTTTGCTTCTTATGGAAAGAATCCAATGCAAATGAGGTGTGTCAAATGAATTCTCTTGGGTGGGGTCCACTTTTTTTGGGATGATTCTAGGCTAACCTAGGACCAATTTGGGTCGGGTTTGGTTAGCCAATAGGGTCCCATGGGTTGGTTTTGGGTGCTTTAGCTTTATTTGGTCAAATGAGTTCATATGAGTTCATGTTGGGTTGACTAATTGGTCAAATGGGTCAAACCAAGATTAGTTTTAAAATGATTTGAAGAGTTTTGGTTCAAGTTATTTTGATTAATTTAGCTTAGGTTTGATTTTGGCTCATTTAGATTCAAGTAGGTTGAGTGGGCTAAGTTGACCAATTTGACCAAATTGGGTTGGGTTAGGTGTTGGTTCATGTTCAATTGGTTAATTGAAAATGATTGTAGGCTTTTGTTTGATTTGATTTGGGTTTAATTTGATTTTGGTCAATTTGACCTTTAGGTCAATTTGGGCTAAGTTGGGTCAAGTTGACCAATTGGTCAAATTGGGATCAATTGTGGTTTCGGTCAAGTTCAATAAATGATTTGGAATGAACTTAAGCCATTGGTTGCAATCAATTTGGGTTAAATCATGATTTGACCCATTTTGGCTTTTTAGGCCAATTTCGATCAACTTAGGTCAAATGGCCAACTGGGCTTGGTTTGACATAATTGAAGGTTTGACCATGTTTAATCATTGATTATGAATGAGTTTGAATAAATGGTTTCAAAATTTGGTATATGGTGGGTGGTTTTCGCCAGTTTGGGTTTGGGTTTACAAAGGCGTAACTTGGTTTGACCTACCTCATGTAGTTGATCACCCTAGATGATCGTCGATCATGATATGATGCTGGATGTTCTTGATTCAAATTAATTAGGTTGGATCGTAACTTGGCTTTAAAGGCCTTTAGGTTAATTTGGGTCAAGTGGGCCTAAATGGGTCAATTGGTTTGGTTTTAGTTTGATTCAAGTTTAGTTGAACTCATATATGAGCCTACAATTGAAATATAAATCCAACTACTATCAATTTGGAGTGTAATGGATTTTGGCTTATTTGAAGTTTTCAAGTCAAAAAGGCTAGCTTGGGCTTGACTTGGGTTGACTTAAGTTTGGTTTGATAATTGTAGTTTATGTTTATATTTGGGTGAGTGATTGAAGGAATGATTGATTCATGAAGAAATCCATGAGTTTTGAATTGATTTGGATATCATTTGGCCAAGTTCAAGAAATTGTCTTAAAAGACTAAAATTGGAGATTTGATTTGATTTGGGTTTGGTTTTGGCTATTTGGATTCATATTTCATATATGAATATAAATAAGGTATAAATGATTCATGAGAAAATCACTTAAGTTTGGAGTGATTTGGAAGCAAGTTTGACCAAGCTTAAGAATGCAAGTCAAAAGGGCTTAAGTAAGGAATTGATTTAGTTTGATTTGTTTTTGGTCATTGAAGGGTGGGTTTCATTTATATTTATGAATATAAATGAAGGAATAATTTATTTATAAAGAAATCAATTGATTTTAGGTTAATTTTGATTGAGATTTGATTAAGTTTATGGAGGTAAGTCCATAGGGCTTAAGAAAGGATCTTGATTTGGTTTGATTTAGTTTGATTTGATTTGGCTAATTTGAATTTGGATTTCATTTATATTTGTGAATATAAATGAAGGAATGATTGATTTATAAAGAAATCAACCAAGTTTGATTTGGTTTAAAGGAGGTTTTGGCTAAGCATATGAAGGTGGTTCATATGGCTTAGGAAGGGATTTCAAAATTTGAATTTGATTTTGGGTTTCAATCATTTGGAGTTGGATTTGATTTAGAATTTGATCTGAGATTTCATGGATATTTTAGAAAATCAACTGAATTGGGGTTGATTTGAATTTTATTGGTTAAGGCTAAGTCCATATGATGAAATCAAAGGGCTTAGGAATGGTGTTTTGGATTTAATCATGGGGTTTTATGGGGAAATCTTGAATTTGAATTTGATCATGGGAATGATTATAAGTCTTGGAAATTTGGTTTGGTATGAATTTGAGGTTTGGTTTGAGAAGGAAAGCATGGGTTGGGTTTAGGCTATAGGGTAGCAGGTTTTCCTAAGTCTCAAAGGCATAATAGGTTCCTATGGCTAACCCTTCTAAGTCTCTATGCTTAGGTTAAGTGTTCACCTAATCACTATGAGTGTCTTAAGACTTAGAAACTTTTAGTGTCTATAAGAGTCCTAGATCTAGATCTATGATGATGGAGTTGAGAACTCACTCCAAAAGTGAGGTCAACAAGGGGCTTGTCCTCATAGGGAACTTTGAAACCCGGTTTAATATAAACCCTGCTTTATATGTAAAGTAGGAGAAAAATCTCTAGTATATTCGAAGACCCATCATGCCTTAGGAGTCCTTATTAGGTGATTAGGTCCATTGAAGGGTGATGCCTCTATCTTTCGAGATAGTACATCATACCTCAATGTCATACCCGATCACTTCAATAAGTGCACAGATTTACATGTGTCCCTCATATACACAACCAAAAAATAAACACCAAATTTTTCTCAGCGATTCCATCTCTGGATGGTTCTCAAGCATCGATAGTGGATTTATATTTCATATCAATTTGAGACTATCTTTCCTTCCATTAGCACTTAGCTTATTTCATTCTTAAGCAAAGCTACCAACATCCCTTGGTTTTAGGACTCACTCCATGTAGGTCTTGAAGCCCTAGGGTCCCCAATAAGTAGAAGATTTAAATTAACAAATGAATGAAGAGAACTAAAAATTTAGAACCTCTTTACCACTAGCTTGGTGAGGCAAGGTTCACCTTATATTTAAGAAAATAACCTCTTTTGCAAAATAGCACTTTTCAAAAGAAACTTTTTACAAAATTCACATGACAAAAGATTTGCACAAAATTCATAAGAGGTTTTCAAAAGCACAAAATTCATATAACCAAATTCATTTAATAATTCTCACAATTTTAAGGTTCTTTTGAAAATTAAAATCAAATAGGTTTTAAATCCTTTTTTTTTCAAAAGCACAATTTATAAAATAGTTATTCCATTCAATATACCCAAATTTGTTGAATGAAGATTCTATTTCAAGTCATGACATAAAATTGAAATACCACTTAACATATTCCATATGTGCTAGACTTAGAGTTTCCCTCTTTTTAAAAGCAAGAAATCACACACAAAAATTAAGACATATTTTGAACCCCCATTTGACATACCTAAATTTGTCAAATGGGAGTTCCCTTTTCTTTTGCAAAATCAAAGCAAATTGAATTCTATTTAATATACCCACATTTGTTAAATAGAATTTTTCTTTTCAAAAGTCTTGAACATCAAAACACATTTGGACTCCATTTGATATACCGAATTAGTAAAATGAAAGTCCCATTTTCAAAAATCACAAAAATAAATTGAACTCTATTTAACATACCTAAATTTGTTAAATAAATTTCCCTCTTTAAAAAAAAATCATCATATACACTTGGTCCTACTTAACATACCAAATTTGTTAAGTAGAGCCTCATTTTCAAATCATAAATACACTTGGCTCCTACTTAACATACCAAATTTGTTAAGAAAAAGCCTCATTTTTAAATCATAAATACACTTGACTCCTACTTAACATACCAATTTTTTAATGTAAGAGCCTCATTTTCAAATCATAAATACACTTGTCTCCTACTTAATGTACCAAATTTGTTAAGAAAGAGCCTCATTTTTAAATCATAAATACACTTGACTCCTACTTAACATACCAAATTTTTAATGTAAGAGCCTCATTTTCAAATCATAATACACTTGACTCCTACTTAACATGCCAAATTTGTTAAGTAGGAGTCTCATTTTCAAATCAACACATATCGTAACACATCTGGCATCTACTTCACATACCAAATTTGTTAAGTAAATGTCCCATTTTTCAAATCAAATCAATATATAACACACTTAGAACAAATCATCACAAACAAGATGTTTTCACAAATTTTTTAAACATATAACTGAAAATATTATTAAGCATACCTAAATTTTCTAAGTAAAAGTTTTTTAAATCAAATTTTCAAACAAGACATACAACATATATATATATATATATATATATATATATATATATATATATATATATATATATATATATATATATATATATATATATATATATATATATATATATATATATATATATATATATATATATATATAAAGTCTCTCCAAATATTTGAACCCCGCTCAACATACTTAAATTTGTTGAGTATGAGTTCTAAATCAAAATCATATGGTAAAGGCTCTCCTCCAATTGTCAAAAATCTCTCAAAAAATTTAATGAACCCCACTTAACATACCTAAATTTATTAAGTGTGGGTTCAAATTCCAAATCAAGTTTAGAAGTCAATGATTGAAGAAAAATATTAAAGCAAGGGTCTGACTCAATTAAGTTTCAACAAATACAGTGATTTCAATACAGTCAGACTTTTTAGCCTTCAGTCAATGTAGTGATTATGGCTTATGGAAAGTTTTTTTCTCCTTCCTCTTGGTGTCGATCTGGCTTTGGATCAGGCCAATCTTACCATGATTGCCAGCACACATCTAATTTACTTTTGTCATGGTTCTGAGGGAGTTCAAGTTACTTGTGAGGGGACATCCCTCATAACTATTAGTAGGGAGGAGGTGGCGGGATAGACACCACTTATCCACTTTGACATTCCATCTGACTCTGAGTTTCCCTCATTGAAGAGGAAGGCTGCCATGGTTCCCACACACCATTCAGTGTTTGTGTTAGTATCAGCTGCTTCAGCACAGGTTCAGTCAGTTGCCCCTGTCAAAGCTCCTGTGAGAGCTACAACCTCTTGTTTGGTCACCCCAAAGGGGAAGGCTATCTTGGTCTCTGAGATAGTCTCCCATACATTCGAGGTAGGTTCAAGCTCTCGATCTACTTTGCTCACCTGCAGCCAATGCCGCAACAAAAATAGGAAGGTCAAGCTATACCACGAGTGAGCAACCAAGGAGCTCGATGCTGCCTCACATGTAGATGAGGAGGGTTCTCCCCGTGAGACTGATATTAGCTGCTTCTTAGTGGATCCATCACACACTAATAGGGTCCATTTCATCAAATCCATCATCCTCCCTCTAGTGGAGTCCAAATTAAATCCATCCACTCTTATCCCTACTGAATAATCTGAACCTTCTTCCCTAGTGGAAGGTTCATCCACCTTATCCCCAGCAGATTCGAGCTCACATCTCTAGCAGATGTGCCCTCAAAAAAAATCATATCCTCTCCTCAGTGGAGCTCCAAATCATAATCAAATAAAATTCTCATCCCCAGTGGATGCCCACCAATTAAGTCAAATCAAAATTCTCCCCAGCGAGATGCAAATCATTTCTTCTCTCTAGTAGAGCCCTCATAAAATCAAACCAAATCAAATCCCTATCCCTAGTGGATGATCTAAGCCTACTTCCCTAGTGGAAGGTTCATGCACTCATCCCTAGTGGACCTTTTCTCCCAAATCATATCAAACCAACTCAAACTCTTATCCTCTCCATGGATAATCTGAGCCTGCTTCCCTAGTGAAAGGTTCGCATACCTAATCCTTAGTGGATTCTTCCTTCCTCTCTTATGCCCTTGACATAAGTTGAGTTGCATTGCATTAAGATCTTGATTTCGTTTACATCTCAAGTTTAGGGGTAGATCATTTCTGTTGGCACTTGTAATTCTTCTAACATTGTTGATCATCTCGGTCAACACCAATACATGTAGTGTGCCTTGTCAGTTATACCACACCTATTGGGCGCCCTTTTGTTGACCTCACTTTTAGAGTGAGTTCTCAACTTCCTCCTCTTGGACTTAGGAGTCTTCTAGACACTAAGACTTCTTTAGTCATAAGACACTTCTAGTGATTATGTGAACACTTAACCTAAGCCTAGAGACTTAAAAGGGTTAGCCATAGGATTAGGTTATGCCTCAGGAGCTTATGAAAACTTACTTACCCTATGGCCTAAACCCAATCCATGTTTTCCTTCTCAAACCAAACCTCAAATTCAAATTCAAATCCAAACCATAAATCAATTCCAAATTAAATGATTCAAACTCATGACAAATTCAAATTCAAATTAAAAAAAACTTTCTAAGCTTTAATGTCATCTTATGGACTTAGCCTTAACCAAATTCAAATCAATCCCAATTCAATTGATTTTGTCAAATATCAATTCAATCTTTCAATCAAAATATCATAATTCAATTCAAATCAAATGATTCAATCCCATGATCTCAACCAAGTATCCTACTTAAGCCCTTTTGACCTACCTCTAAGAGCTTGGTCAAATTTGCTTCCAAATCTCTCCAAACTCAAGTGATTTTCTCATGAATCATTTATATCTTCATTTGTATTCCCAAATATAAATGAAATATAAATTCAAATGATCAAAACTAAATCCAAAATCAAACCAAAATCTAATTTATACCCTTTGAACCAATTCTTGAACTTGTCAAATCCTATCCAAATCAACTCAAAACCCATGGATTTTCATGATTCAATCACTCCTATTGTTCCAAATATAAAATAAACTATAATTATCAAACCAAATCCAAGCTAACCCAAGTCAAACCCAAGTTAGCCCTTTTGACTTAAAATTATCATATGAACCAAACTCAATATTGCTTCAAACCATTTGCAATTGAATCTATATCTCCATCTCAAACCCATTTATCAATATAACTAAACTTGAATCAAGCCATAATCAAGCCAATTAACCCATTTAGGTCTACTTGACCCAAAGTGACCTAAAAGACCTTTTTGAGCCAAGTTCAATTCAACTCAAATTGGATTGAACTAAACCCATCTAAACCTCATATCATGATCAACAATCATCCAGTTGATAAACTATCTTGAATTGGGTCAAACCAAATCAACTTGATCCTTTGACCAAATCAACCCTTCACCCAAATGAAACCCAAACTAGCCAAAACCCACCATATGCCAAATTGATTGAAACCATTAACTCAAACCCACTCATGATTAATGATTAAACATAACCAAATCATCAATTGAGCCAAACCAAGTCCAATTGGCCATTTGACCCAAGTTAACCCAAATTGGCCTAAAAAGTTAAAATGGGTCAAATCATGATTTGATTCAAATTGATGCAACCATTCGCTCAAGTTCAGTCCAAATCACTTATTGAACTTGGACAAAGTCACGATTGAGCCCAATTTGACCCATTGGTCAATTGACCCAACCTAGCCTAAATTGATCTAAGGGTCAAGTTGACCAAAATACAAATTAAATCAAAATTAAACCAAACCAAAGCCTACAATCATTTTAAATCAACCAATTGAACTTGACTCAACACCTAACCCAACCCAATTTGGTCAAACTGGTCAAATTGGTCAACTTGACCCATTTGCCCCTTTTGAATCCAAATGAGTCAAATTCAAACCTAAGTCAAATTAATCAAAACCAATTAAGCCAAAACACTTCAAATAATCATTTGAACCTAATCCAAGCCTTGGTTAGACCCAATTTGACCAATTGGTCAACTCAACCTGACCTAGCCCAATTTGACCTACATAGGTTAGGTTGAGTCAAACCCATTTGAATCAAGCCAAAGCTCATTGCAACCTAACCCAACCCATCCTTAACCCACTTAGGATCAACCAAAAATCAACCAAAACCCAGTTAGAGCCAAACCCAAGTTGACCCTTCTTGGAAATGCCATCACACATGTGATCATAACCAAAAGAGAGCCAAGTCCACTCTCCCATCACCTTTGGCAACCATCTATCACCTCAATAGGGACCTACCTATCTTCTTAGCCCACTCTATGAAGGCTAGGGCTAATAAATCCCATCATTGGTTTTGAAAATGGCCATCCCCTTGAAATGAGAGAAAAAAGCCTCATTTCATGCTATCTGAGTTCATTCACTCCCAAGAGCTTCCCAGCAAAGAGCATCCCTTCCCCACCTTCTTTAAGTGAGTTTTGAGCTTAAAAACACAAAATTAAAGCTTTCTAATGAGGAGGTGACAACCATTCATGAGGATGACGTTCCAAAGAGAGGCAAGGGTTCAAACTCATTTCAAAGCTTTCTCTCACACATAGGAGTTCGCTCGAATCTTCACCACCACCGAAAACCATCCCTGGTGAGGTAATTTCTTCAAACTTTAGTTGGTCATAGAATCTTCTATTTGATCAAATGTGTGCACAATTTTAGGAATTATCCTTAGATTCCTCCTATATTTTTCATCTTACATCATCCCCACACATTTTAGGAGATTTTTCGGTGAAGATCGCTGGCAAATCGAGCCCAAATAGCCCAAATCAGGTGGATTATGGCTTTCTTTACTATTTTCATGCTCTGGTTCACCGATTTTGGGGAAGAAGGGTAGCCACAGTCTGATCCTGCATTCAGGGGATCAGACGGTCCAGATTTTGCATCAAAATTATTTGATTTTATCCCCTTGATCATCCGGTGTGATATGGACCATCCGATCACATGATCGAATAGTCAGATCTTCCATCCGTGCATTACAGGATGTTCCCACTCTTTTTTTTTTTGAGGGGCCAATGGGCACGCACCACTTGGCACCGCATTAACATCACGTCGGCCAATCACATAGCATCGTGTGGAACCACATGCCACATGACACCGCATTGATCAATCGCATCGCACCGTATTGCCACGTCAGTGCTGCGCACAGTGCAAACTATCTTAAGTGAGAAATTCAAGATTTTTAGATTTTAAAAATTATTTAAACTACCTAAAACTTTAAAAATTCATAAAAAATAAAATACCCATCAAAAAGTTATAAATAAGAGCTTGTTGGATTTGTCTTGCCTAGAGGAATCTAGTGAACTAAAAATCCCTAATTTTGGCTAAGTATTGTGAGCTTAATGTAAGTTTTAGTAAAAATCAAATTTCATTAAGTACTCTAAAAATACAAACTGAATTGAGGTGAAATTTTTAAATATTAAAATTAGGCTTAAAATCTACTTACCAAGACATAAATTATGGCTGGATTGAAAGATATTGAATTTATAAGTTCAAATGGTCTATTTTAATTAAATAAATCAGTATACCTTATAAAATTTGGTTAAATTAGTTGAAACTTTGGAAATTCATAACTATTCCTAAAAATTCAAAAAATATATACAAATTATGGCTCATTTTAAAGGTATTTCGTGAGGAGAATCCAAGAAAATTATTTTTAATTAATTTTCAACAATAATTTCTACTTAATTAAGGTTTAATTTAAAAATTAATTAGCCTAATTACTCTCTGATTAATTATCCATTTAATTTCAAAATTTCTAGAGATGTTTAGGGGGATAATCTCTGCCTCCCCTATTTTTCCTATAATTTATTGGATAGTTAATTAGAGAAATTAATTGATTAAGCCTTAATTACTCTTTTATCTTAATTAATGATAATTAAGCAAATGAACAGTAACTTAATCCACTGATTAAGCTTATTTCCCTCTATTAATAGTGAAGAGCCTTAGGGAAATGGTTTGGGTTCATTTCTTATGACCATTTCATTAAGCCTCTTCATTTAATTTCAATAAATTAAGGATTAAGTAATTAATAAACCTTTTGATTAACTAACTTAATTAGGATGTGAGCTATTTAAGAGCTTAATTAATTGGAAGAATTAGTGATTGGGATTGAGACCTCTCTCTTGATCTCTCTCTTTAATTTAATTTTACCATCTTAATTAAAGATATTCAAAGAGTTTAATTAATAAATTAATGGCTTAATTAAAATTAAATTATTTTAAAATCAAAATCACCTTTAAATAACCTAATCAATTTTGTGTAGGCCTTTAGATGTTTAATATTCTAAAGGAATTTAATTAAATTATGGTTAGCTTATATGTGTAAGAAAACCATAAAAGTAATTAATTAAATCACTTAAGCCTAATTAACTATTAATCATGAGCCAATTGTATTAGGCCCCTTTCATTTCTTAGGAGTGTTTCTAATTTACTTTCCATGTGGTTGCATCTTATATTAGTTCATCATTATTTAGTTAATTAACTTAAGGTGATTTAGGTAAGGGTTAATTAATTCACTTAATCCATACCTTAACCTAAGTAAAGACATAAAATCAACCTAAATATTCTTCATTAAACCAAATTAACTCACACATGGGGAATGAGATTAGGATTAGCAAACCTCTTTCATTTACTAAATCAAATCAAACTAAAAAATTAAAAATGTCATTAAAGAACTTTGGTTTTTCTTAAATAGCCTTATTTAGTATGATTGTCCTTAGGAATTAGTTGGAATGAATGAGTTGATGTGCTTATGTTCCTTTATTTATTTCCAATCATGTTAAATGTTGTTTGCCATTTGTAACCATGCATTCATTTCTTTTAAAATTAACTAAATGAAATGGTTCTTTTATGTCAAAGTGCATGTGTTGACTTAAATTAAAAATAGGTGTGGCTATTATTACTATTAAATCAAAAACTATCTTCAAAAGCCCATAAATCAATTATTATATATGGAGTGATGTTAATTACAAGTATCTATAAGTTTTTATGTGTTCATAATATAAGATATGCAATATGAAGCCCTTTTCCTTATCTTACATGGATTTGCATAGGATTTACAAATGTATAGTTCATTTGAAAAACACAACATTTTTCTAACTCTATTCCTATGTATCTCCTTTCTAAGACTTAGGAAGAATTTCATATCACATACGTAAATCATAAAATCAAATCAAATATGACTTCTTGCATGACTTCTCATTCTTGTGGTTCTTTTTGTACATTCATATGTATATAAGAAAAGTGGTATATTAGTCTGGACATCCGAGGCTGCGAGGCTTTAAGTAGCCCCAAGTAGGTATTGTACCTCTAGTGTAAAACAATGGTGTACTCACTTAAAACTCTTATAAATATGTATGTATGATATAACCAATGAATAAGAAGCATGAATCAAATAAATCAAATACAACTTTTGCATGGATTTTTCCTATTCGTATAGTTGCTTATACATCTATATGTATATAAGAAAGTGGTATATTAGTCTAGACATCCCGGGGCTATGAGGCTTTAAGTAGCCCTAAGTAGGTCTTGTACCTTACGCCTCTGGTGTAGAACAATGGTGATACTCACTTAAAACTCTTATACATGTGAATGTGTACTTAGCTAATGGATAAAAAATCCATTTTTTTTATTAAAAAGACATGCATTCATAATTCAATCAAATGAAATATTTAAATTCCAAACACACTTCTTTGCATTCATCATTTAAGTATGCTAAGACATACATTGTATGTATAGGTATACTTAGGATTTAATCACATGCATGATATACATGATAGAAAAAATGAATAAATATATATTATGTGATAGTAATCCATTATAATTAATCTTAAGATGCCTTTCTTATTAAATAAGGTCATTTAGAGTGAACCTAAACTTAGGGTTAATTGAAATATGTAATAAGCCATTCACCAAAGAGAATCAAGCTAATTAATTTGCCTTAGAAGTGACTTAAGGTAGGGATGAAAGAGGGTCCCCTCTCTCTTCTCTTTATAACACTTAGTTGTTATGTAAAACAAATGAAATAAAGAAAACATTAATTAAAACTTAAAAATTAACTAAACAACTTAAAGTGAAACCACCATTTAAATTGAATCTTTCTACACTTATAAAATTTTAACTCTAAAGCCTAATTAGGACATACCACACAAGCCTAACACATACATCAATTAAGTCACCACTTCTAACTTTATGTTAGGGTGGTGTATGGTTCGATGTATATTTTGATATTTTATTTTAGACTGGATATTAGGGTGTATGTGCATAGTCTGGATGTTAGGCTAATATTAGCTTAATCATATTTTCTGCAGGGGGTTATGCTTAAGGGGCCCCTATAATGAAAATATAAATACTTTTGCTGTGTAGGTTGCTTAACCCATCAGCGTAACCATAACCCATGTTTGGATAGGTGGGCTTGATTACCCATATGTAGGGTGCTAAGTCCAAATTATTCATATAACTATTTGGGTTGTATGGCGTGTTTAGCTAATATTCATTTTGCATGTGTAGCTAGATTTACTTTTCTTCTTTTAATATAATTTTGCATTAGGATTAGAATAAGTGTTATGGGGGATGGATGAGCATTAGTTAAAAGACTAAATCTTATGCACCATGTGATGCCTAGGAGCCTACCAAATCAAATGAAGCAAATCAAATAAAGAAGGAAGAATGAAGAATAAAGAATGAAGACCCCCATAACACTTATAATTTGTAATCTATAATTATTCTTTTATATACCGGATGTATAATGGTAGAGCTCACCCACATTTATCTTTTAGGTTGTACGATGGTACCGACCGCCTCTTATTCTTTTACGGTAGCTTTAAGAAATTATTTAATGCTTTATTTAGCTTGTGCATTAGAAATAACATGTCTTTTTATAATTTATTTATGATTCATGATTTTTGTATGGCCTAGATGCAATTAAGCTCTTAAGAAGAAAAAAAAAATTAAATTTTCTATCCCAACTAATAATCATAATTAAATTTTCTAAATAACTCATAACCTCACATAAAACCTAAGTATTAAATCAAGATAATAAAAGATTTAGCAACCCCTTAGTTGGATGTTGTATGTTTAATATCATGCATATCATGTTATTTCACACTTGCTAAGAGAGGGCTTCCATCATTTCCAGATAGTAAGGACTTAACCTTTGAGAGCTTATGATAAAAGAATAACTCTTTCTCTTTTGATTTGGCCCATAATCAATTTTTCCATGCATTTAGGCATATAAAATCCTATAGCCTGGGTCAAAATAAAGAGTCCAAAATCAAATAAAATTTGATAAAAATTTGCATTAGATTAAGTCATTATTGATGCCACTAATGCTCTAATCTCTTAGGGAGTGAGTTTAAGGCTTAGTTTCTTTTTCTAAATAATAACAACCTAACCATCTTGCAAAGTATAAGACTTGCCTATATGGATTTAAAGCATAAGAGTTAGCTGGCTGCCACTCAGATGGTAATAAGTCTAGCAGATGAGTGGTTTACTCTCTTTTGTGGAGGTAAACAATATACCCATTTTCACCTTAGATTTAGGTCGTGCTTTGGCCCTCGCCAAAGCTACCAAGATTTAAGATATAAGTTCACTATTTTTCTTTAGGCTACTAGCATAAATCCTCACCTCCTAGGCATCCTAACAATATTATGTTGTTAGAGTATAAGTCCTAGCTTTCTAATGAAATGTTAACTCAAACATATAAAATATCTTTAATTTCAAATATATAAAGCCCAATCATAGGATAGATTGGAATGCTCACTAAGCTTCCTAGTATCATGAACATTCCCTACTTATCTCCTTTAGCTTCAATAATAAGCCTCTCCTCTTGATCTATCCCACTTGATTTTCTAAAATATAACCAATTTGTTGATAGTCCTGTCATTGAATTCTTTGGAGACAACAATCACCTACTTTAATTGAGAGTATTCTTAAGGGATTCACTTTTATGTAATTAATTATAGGGGCTTTCCTCCACAGGGAACTTAATGAACCTGACTTTAAATAAACCCTACTTTATTCATCCATGTAAGGTAGGGGAAAAATTTGTGGTATATTGGAAGACCTATCATGCCTTAGGAGTCCTTATTAGGTGATCAAGTCCATTATAAGGTAGTGATTTCTATCTTTTGAGATAGTAAACTATTCCTTAATGTCATACTCGATCACATCAATAAGTACACCCTTAGATCTGTATGGTGTCACCCCCCATATACACACACACACTAAACCAACCAAAAATAAATACCATATGGAGCTCAGCAAAGAGTGACTATAGGCGACCTTGTTGTAGCAAAGTAAGCTCCCAATAAGTCCCTTGTTGACTATACTCTTAGGTGGCATAACCTGAGCATGAAATGCGAGCCATAGTTTATCGAACATCATGCTAGATTATTCTCAAGAATATTCATGGCCCAGTCACCTTCAAGCTTAAGGGCTTTACCATCAGGACATTTGTGAAATTAATCAATAAGGTGACTAGCCTGCAAGAGGAGGCCAAACATTTGTCTTTTCCTAACCAATCATCTTAGCCCAAGCCACAAAAGGTGTTCGAGAAGGGGACAACAGGTGAGTGGATAGGGAACCAACCAGAGTCCAAGATGAGACCCCAGCTCGCCAGCCTCCTTTGCCACCACCTCAGCCATCATATCAGCCACCATAACGACCATTTCCACCACCTTAGCAGCATACCTAGCAGCAGTACTCCTATCCACCACCAGGTAGCTATTACCCACTTACTCTTGCTAATATATTAAATAAATCATATTCATTCAAGAGGGAGGTAGTTAGAAAAATCTCTAAAATCTCTTAAAGAAACTTGACTTTTAATTACCAAAGCCCAAGAGGCTGGAGGAAGTGGGCAAGAGTAATGATCCTAACTATTACCCCTAGCACCACATGATTAGTCATGTATTAGAATATTGTATCACTGTTAAGGACTGACTTGATTGTAGCTACAAGTCACATGTTGTACTTATCCCCACGGAATACTTATTAGAACAACCATCCTATTTTATTAGGGTAATTCTTGGGGATACTTGTGATCCTCTTAAGATAAAAGAAGGTTGGGTATTGCCTTATCCCAAACCTCTGAAAAGTAGTTTCTAAAATTAGGAAACTCTCTTTACAGGTGCCTAAGGAAGCTCAAAGCTCCAACATCAAGCAAGGTTTGCAAGTTGCCAAAAATAATTTGAAGAAAGTGACAACCCAGCAGCATCAGTAGCAACTCACCCTACTAGCCCGAGATAGTTCAATAGCACAACCACCGTCAGAATTAATCACTCCATCCATAGTTGCAGCTATGACTTCTTCTTCTACTAGCTTCTTTTCTACCAGCAAGAGCATTGTATCAGCGGGCAATGGCTTTAAATCCTTTAATTCGCTTACTTTATTGGATTTCTATCATGTACCTCTACCCAAAAAAAATCAATGAAGAAAGATTTTACTTATCCACTTCTGATACTCTAGATTTTATTTCTATTGAAAACTCATAAAGTCTAAAAATAATAATAGCTCTAGTCATTCTGATCCCCTCTCTTCTAATTTAAAATCACACTTTCCTTTTCTGAATCAATCAGATTCACCTTTTGAGATTGACTTGGAGACAACTGACTCTGAAGATCCCATATGAGAAGCTATAGGTATGCCTGATGATAAGATAAAACTTTACACAAGTTCATCATTCCAAGAAGTCACTGAAGTCAACCTGCGTAGTGGGAAAGTTCTACCTCCTAGGGTAGTCAAGATAAGGGTAAATAAGTCATTTATTCCAGTGAGCAGATAGCCCCTCCACAAGATGCTTCACCTATGGATATGCTTGTGGAGGACCAAGTCAGAGTTGATTACAATGTCCTAACACATCTTAGAAAGCTGACAGCTATGCTAAGCATATATGATGCTCTTATCTTATCCAAAGAGATGAGGGAATCTCTAATCAAGGCTCTTCTTCATCTAGAGATATTTATTTGACCACTATTGAAGAGGAGGCACACATCTCAAAGGATATCTTATAAGTTACATTCAGTGATGAAGACTTGCTCCTATGGATGATGAAGCATAACCGCCTCTTTACATAATAGTGGATGTTGGCAGATACAAATTATCAAGAGTTCTGGTTGACCAAGGTGCATCAATCAACATTATGAGTCTAAGAACAATTGCCTACTTGAGAATCAACATCTCCAAACTCCAAAAAGAGAGGATAATGTTATGAGGATTTAATAAACAAGGTGAGAGGGCCTTAGGCTCCATAGTGTTGCCATTAGAGATAGACGATTGGAAGACTGAAGTTAAGTTTCATATCATGGACTTGAAGACATCTTTGAATGCTTTTCTTGGGAGACCATGGATACATGAAAACATCACAGTTCCATCCTCTCTACATCAGTGTATGAAGTTCATGAGATGTGGGATTAAGTATTGCATCAAAGAAGATGTCAAGGCATTCACAGTTCATGAGGTTGGGATATATGAGGATGTAGCTTATTTTCTCAAAATCCAACAAATCCATTCTTATGAGCTTACTCAAGATCCCTATGAGGGATAAAAAGAAAGAAAAGAAAAAAAAGAAATAGAAAATGAAATGAAAAAGGAGAAAGAAAAAGAAGACAAAAGAGAATGAGACATGGACTTAGGAAAAGATATAGAGCCTAACATTAAATTTCACCCACAGTTCATTACTCTATTCGAGGATATGGGTAAGATGACCTGACCTCCACTGTTGAGTAAGAGGACTGAGGAAAGGTGGAAAGCCTCTTTGTTGGCCAGCCAATTTGAGGTATGTCCTAGCCACCAGGAGTACACCTGCTATCCACATAGACTTAGAATCTAGTTCACAGGATAAGTCTTATGTGGTTAGCACACCAGCTAGCTCTCTCAATAGCAGATCCCTTTAAAGGTAACACTTGAGCAAGATACTTATGAAGATCGAGCTCTAAAGCAAATCATAAATGTATCCAAGTCTGCATATGAAACAATGAGGCTTCAGTTGGAAACTTTAGCTCTAACACCACTTTCTTCACAAAACATTGAGGGTTTGGTAGTTAAGGAAGCCCCTAAGTCATCCACAGATGGGAAGAACTAGAGATTCTTTTTAGGAGTATCATTCTCAAGTCAGGAAGTTGATGTAGAGCTTGAGGATGATTCATATAAAGATTTAATACAATTATCTTTTAATTGGTACTCACCTTATGTTCTTATTCTAGCAAAGAAGGGATTAATCCCACATACTTGGTCTAAACAATGGTTAGACTACTTTGAAAGGTTATGGGACAACCAAAGTAGACATTCTCAATCAAAACTAGGACTAGAATTCAGTATAGTGGGTCCAATCAATGATGATGATTATTGTCTAATCATCACCAATCATTTGAAATCTGATAGGTTCTTTTCAAATCATGCTAACTCTTATAAGGAGGTGTGTTTAGACACTTCAAATGATCCAGATGACTTTGAAGTCAAGGATACACTTTCAAAGTTTGAGGATGAGATCAGTTCAACCATTGACGAGCTCAAAGAAATCAACTTAAGAATTGAAGACAATCCATGTCCGACATATATCACTTCTTTATTAAATGATACTGAAACTAATGACTTAGTTAGGCTATTGATTAAGTTTAAGAACTGCTTCACATTGAGTTATGAAGAGATGCCTGATTTAACTCTTAATGTAGCATTCCATAAACTAGCAATAGAGCCTAGCATTAACCCTATCAAGCAAGCACCTAGCGCATGTGATTAGACATTGAATAGCAGGTCATTCCTGAAATTAATAAAATAATCAATGTTGGCTTCATCAGGGAAGAAAAATATCCTACCTGGTTGGCCAATGTCATCCCAGCTAAGAAAAAGAATGGTCAAATTTACATATGTGTTGATTTTAGGGATCTAAATAAGGTCCAAAAGATGAATTTTCACTACTAATACTAGAATTAATGGTGGACATTGCCTCATCTCATGCAATTTTCTCTTTCATGGATGGCTTATCTAGTTATAACCAAATAAAGAAGGCCCCCGAGGATGAAAGGAACATCACTTTTTGAACCCCAATCAGAATCTTTTGCAATAGGGTCATGCCTTTAGACCTTAAAAATGAATCAGATCTTCGATGAACTCATTCATCATCAAGTCAAATGTTACGTTGATGATCTTGTAGTCAAGAGTAGAGGAAAAGAAGACCATCTCTTTGACTTGAGAGTAGTTTTCAAATGGTTAAGATAATTTAACCTCAAAATGAATCCCTTGAAGTGTGCATTCGAAGTAGCTTCAGGGAAATTCCTTAAGTTTATTGTCCGACACCATGGAATAAAAATCGATCCGAAGAAGATACAAGCGATATTAAAAATATCACCCCCTAAAAGTCTTACTCAATTGAGATCATTTCAAGGGTGGTTGTCATTTCTAAGATGCTTTATTTCCAACCTATCAGAAAGGTGCCAGTCATTTTCAGCACTTGTCAAAAAGGATGCTAAGTTCAAGTGGGATGATAATTGTCAACATGCCTTCGAAGACATCAAGCACTACTTGATGGCGCTACCAGTTCTAGCAACCCCTATCTCGGGAAAGCCATTGATATTATATACTGCTGCATTAGATGACTCCCTTGGTGCTTTGTTGGTCCAAGCCATTGATGAAGGGAAAGAAAATGCACTCTACTATCTCAGTCGTCATCTAATCCTTGCCAAAGTAAATTATCCACCCATTGAAAAGCACTCCCTAGCTTAAATCTTTGCATTTCCAAAGCTATGTCATTACATACTTTCTCATAAGGTGAACCTGATATGTAGGATCAAATCACTGTCAATATTTCATGACACAACCAATGCTATCACGGTTGTGATGGTCCATGATTTTATCATAATTTTATATTACTTTTGTACCCCTCTGTAGAGTGAAAGGACAAGCACTAACGGATTTCCTAGCAACACAACCACTTCCTGCAGACTCCCCGATTAGTGATGACCTCCTCGATGAATAAATCATGATCTTAGGGGACACTAACATTTGCCACTAAGAGATGTATTTTGATGTGTAGCTTCCTTTCAAAAGGGAGAAGAATCATGATCTACTCTTCTAGGTAATGCAAAAGTAGGAATAGTTCTCCTAACTTTGGACCACGATGTGATGAGATTCTCATATCATCTATGCAATCCATGCACCAACAATGAAGTTGAATATGAGGCTCTGATTTTTGGTTTGGAGTTAGCCATTACGCTATGCATCTAGGATATCAATATGTTTGAGGATTCTTAGTTAGTTATCAACCAAATGGGTACTATAAGGTTCTAAAGCCTAAGCTCCATCACTACTACAAGTACACTATGGAGTTATTAGCCCAAATCCCAATGGTTACTATTTACAAGATTCCTCGAGGAGAGAATTCCATAGTAGATGCTTTAGCCAAGCTTGCCAAAGAGTTGGCATGGCTGGAAGATGCGTTCATACCAATAAGGGTACAAAATAGATAAGTTTTATCCCTTTGACGCTGAATTGATTGAGAGACTCTCTCTTGAAGGGGAGGTTGTCATTGCCAAAAAACATAATGTGTGAGATTGGAGGAAACCATTCATGGATTATATAAATATAGGCAAACTACCTCAAGAGAAGTCACTAGAATATCAGGTGAAGCAGAGAGCCCTTTCCTATGCTCTTATAGATGGCACCTTATATCGGTGGTCTTTCGATCATATGTGGTTACATTATTTGGACAAACTTGAAGCCCATAAGATCGTGACCGATGTACACTTAAGTTTATGCAGAGCACATTAATTCGGTCCAAAGATGAAAGCCAAGATCAAGAGACTAGGATACCACTGGCCTTTGATGATCACAGACTGCATGGACTTAGCTAGGAGATTCTACCAATGTCAAGTGCATGGTGTGGTCTTACACCAGCCACCCACTCAACCTCGGCCTCATGGTCATTTAAGTGTTTGGGGTCTCGACATAGTGGGTTTGATTGATCCTCCTTCTTCCAAGAGTCATCGCTTTATTGCCACAACTACTTTTTCAAGTGGGCGGAGGCAATCCCACTCAGAGAGGTCATAATGCAGCATGTTCTCTAGTTTTTTAGGAACCATCTCATATATAGGTTCAAGATGTCTCGATGAATTATATCTAATAATGATCCTGCATTCAAGAGCACCAAAATTTATAGTTTTGCCCAGAGACACAACATAGATTGGAGATACTATACCATCTACTACCCAAGGGCAAATGGTTTAGCATAAGCCTTCAACAAAACTCTCATCAAAATATTAAAAAAGACACTCATCGACACAAGTAAGCATGAGTAGTTAGTTGAAGCCTTGTGGGCTTACCACCACATAACTCTAACTCGCCTATCCCTTTCACCTTAGTTTGAAGTTTCTACCATGAAGTCTAACTCCCATCACTAAGGATAGCTATGTGGGTAGTAAGATCACAAAGAGAACAAATTTGGTTAGAAGAGCTCAAAGGTTTAGAGTATGGGCATGCCGAACCTGAGTTATACAAAGCCAAAATGATTTAGCTCATAACAAGTTGGTCTATCCTAGAGCTTTTCAAGTAAGAGAGCTTGTTTTAGTTCTAAGGAGACCAATTATTGCCCATCGCAAGATGAGAGGTAAGTTTGAACCCACTTGGGAAGACCCTTTTGTCATAAAGAAGGCTTACCAAAGAGGATCTTATTAGCTAATAAATTGTAAGGGAGAGCGCCCAATGCTTCCAATCAATGGGCTCAACCTAAAGAAATATTATCCATAAATCTTGTTTAAAAATAATTATTAATGAAAATTTTCATCTCAAATCCCATCTTTTCATATTTTGAAAATATATTTACTTAGAAATCCACCATGATGTGTTTAGGGTCAGTGTAGGAACCCAAGCGGTGTCCTATCCTTGGTCAACACAAATTACACACAACCACATATAAAATAAACTCATATCTTTTATCTCAGGCTACTTTGATATGGGATAAAGCCCCATTTGGTACTCTATCATTAACTACTCTAGGTCGAGCTAACATGCTACCTCGCTAGTGTGTCACCCCAGTGGTTCCTAGTTTATAGGATGAAATTCCACAAGTTTTCTTCTTAACTTGACCATTGCAAACTGATGAGTGCCTTATTAGTTTGGTAGGTCTTATGTGGCGTATGTTGACTTTGACTTTGTTTCATAGGATTTAAGTCTACACACTTTTTTTTAACTAACCATCATACACTGACTTGGTCGAGTATATTTGAGGTTTAGGATAAGTCCCTAGTGGCTCCTTTCCTCCTGACTATTTCAAGTCTGGGTCCAATCCTTACACAACACTCCCCGCTTAGTAGTCGCCCTAGGTCGGATAGCATATGTCCCGCCGATGACAGACTATATTGATGATCATTTTCTTCTAAGAAGTTGTAAGTTTACAAGCCATCTTCTTAGATTGATCATTGCACACCAACGGGCACCTTAGGTTGGTTGGTCTTCGCTATGCTGACAATGACCCACCTGTTGGATACACCACTCATAGTAGAAGTAAGTCTACAAGCTTTCTCCTGAGTTGCCATAACACCTATAGGCTTTCTTTTATAAGGATAAAGCCCCTAGCAAAGACCTCCCCATGAGTACTCTATTTTGATCACATCCTTAGTGACCCCATCTAGACACCGCGTTACTCTAGATTGGATAGTCCCCTTTCCTTAGCCTTATGGTTGGAGAATCCCTCTAATATGAAGATTTTCCCTTAGTCCAAGTCTGAGATAGGACTAGGCTGATATAAGCTTTTTCTTAATGTGGTCCCTTGCACCCAAATAGGGTCCATGCAAACATATAAATAAATATGTGTTTTTGCCTATGGATTAGGAGGACACCCCGAGTGGTACCTTATCCCAAGCAAGCATCTTATCTTTAGGCGGTTAGCAAAACTCATATAGAATTCTGAATACTCTTGAGTTGAGATAAGTCCCCTGACTTTCACTTAGCCGCCAGTCAAGTTCAACTTGTTGTGCCACCAACAAAGTTTTCCTTGCTTTGAAAGATGTAAATCTAGCATTCTCTCCAAAGATGCCGTTTCACATATAAGGAGTTGGGTTAGTTGTTGTGCTACCACCCATCACCCTTGATTTCTCCCCACTTTGGAAGATGTAAGTCTACACACTTTCTTCCTAGACGCCCATTCAACGAAAGGGTCTCCTTAGTTGGTTAGCTCTATCCCATGGCTGGTAGACTATCCCATTGGATTTGGAAATCTAAAATAGGATAAGACTGATATAGCCCCTTCTTAGTAAATCCATCGCACACTGACAGGGTCCATTAAATTAAAATGATATTTCTAATTTTGAGTTGAGGTAAGTCCAGCGACTCTCGAGTCACCCTTAGGTTGGTTAGTCCTACTTTCTAGTTGATAGACTTTTCCTTTGGATTTATAAATCTGAGATAGGCCAAGGCTGATATAGCTCATATTTTAGTGTAATCCATTATACAGATGGTCCATTAAATTAAAATGATATTTGACTATTTTCTAGTTGAGGTAAGTCCTAGCGACTCTCTTAGTAGTCACCCTTAGGTTAGTTAGTCCTACCTTATGGTGAATCTTTCCCTTTGATTTATAAATTTGAGATGTCCAAGCGATATAGTCTCTTCTCAGTAGATCCATCTCACACCAACAGGGTTCATATATCAAATCCACTCTTATCCCTAGAGGATACTTCCCCAAGCAAACTAAAGAAATTCATAAATTAAATCCACTTTATTCCTCAACGGATCTGAGCTCACATCTCCAGTAGATATACTCTCGACTGCACCTTAAACCAAATCATATCCTCTCCCCAGTGGAGCCCCATAATCACAAATCAAATCAAATCAAACCAAATTGTTATCTCCAAGGATACTTCCCAAATGAATCTTTGAAACCAAATAAAATTCTTATCCCTAGCGGATAATCCGAACTGCTTCCCTAGTGGAAGGTTCATCACCCTTCCCTGGATTAAAAATCCTAATCCCGTGGATCTTCTCTCCCAAATCATATTTGTAATCAAACTCAAGCCCTTATCCCAAGTAGATAATCCGAACCTACTTCCCTAGTGGAAGGTTCGTATATTCAATCCCTTAGCAGATTCCTCCTCCCTCTCTTATGCCCTTGGCATAAGTTAAGTTGCATTGCACTAAGATCATAATTTTTCTACATCTCGAGTTTAGGGATAAATCATTTTCATTAGCGCTTGTGATCCTTTCGACGTTGTTAATCATCTCAGTTAATGCCAATGCGTGCGGTGTGTCGTGTTAGTTACACCACACCTATTGGGGGTCCTTTCGTTGACCTCACTTTTGGAGTGAGTTCTCAACTTCCTTATCATAGATCTAGGACTCTTATAAACACTAAGAGCTCCTTAGCCTTAAGACACTTCTAGTGATTAGGTGAACACTTAACCTAAGCCTAGAGACTTAGGGTTGGCCATAGGGATAGTCATGCTTAGGGACTTGGAGACTTGCATACCCTATAACCTAAACTCAATCCATGCTTTCTTCTCAAACTAACCCAAATCAATTTTCAAACTCTTAATCAATCCCATGATCAAATCAAGCTCAAAATTCTCCTTAAACCTTATGATTGAATTCCATGGCCTTAACCTTAGCCAAGTCCAATTCCAATTGAATTGATTTTCAAAGATCAATTCAATCCCTCAATCATTTATCAAATCCAAATCCAAAATCAATTCCAAATGATTGAAACCCAAAATCAAATACAAGTTCCAAAATTCTTTCTGAAGCCATATGACCCACTCTCATAAGCTTAGCCAAATCTCCACCTAAGTTATCCCAAACTTGATTGATTTCTTTATAAATCAATTAATCCTTCATTAATATTCACAAATATAAATGAAATTCACACTAAAATGATCAAAACCAAATCAAACCTAACCAAGACCATTCTTAAGCCACATAGACCTACCTCCATAACTAACAAATATTGACCCAAACTAACCCAAAATCAATTGATTTCATTATAAATCAATCACGCCTTTAATTATATTCATAAATATAAATGAAACTCACCTTCCAATGACCAAAAATAAATCAAACTAAATTAATTTCCTTCTAAGCCCTTTTGACCTACATCGATGAGTTTAGTCAAATTTGTTTCCAAATCACTCCAAACTCAAGTGATTTTCTCATGAATCATTTATATCTTCATTTATATTCCCAAATATAAATAAAATTAAAATTTAAATAATTAAAACCAAATCCAAAATCAAACCAAAATCCTATTTATTCCTTTTAAGCCAATTTCTTGGACTTAACCAAAATCCACATAAACCAAGCCAAAATCAATGAATTTTTTCTTGAACCAATCATTCCTTCAATCATCTATCTAAATATAAATGAAACCTACAATTATCAAGCCAAATTCAAATCAACCCAAGTCAAGCCCAAGTTACCCCTTTTAACTTGAAAATTTCAAATGAGCCAAAGTCCATTAAATTGAAATTGTGTTGAATTTATATTTCAATCATAGGCTCATATATAAGTTTAACTAAACTTGAATCAAGCCAAAACCAAGTCAATTAACCCATTTAGGTCCACTTGAACCAAAAGTGGCCTAAAGGACCTTTTTGAGCCAAGTTCTAATCCAACCCAAATTGGATTGAACCAAACCCATCTAAGCCTCATATCATGATCAAAAATCACCCTAGGATGATCAATCACCTTGAATTAGGTCAAACCAATTTAACTTGGTCATTTGACCAAGTCAGCCCAAATAAAACTCAAACTAGCCAAAATTCATCCTACACCAAATTGATTGAAACCATTGATTCACACCAACTCATAATCACTATTTGAACATGACTTGACCATCAATTGAGCCAAATCAAACCCAATTGGCAATTTGACCCAAGTTGACCCAAATTTACCTAAAAGGCCAAAATGGGTCAAATCATAATCTAACCTAAATTGATTGCAACCAATGGCTCAAGTTCATTCAAAATTGATTATTGAACTTGAACAAAGGTATAATGAGCCCAACTTGACCCAACCTAGCACCAATTAACCTAAATGATCAAATTATCCAAAATCCAAATTAAATCCAAATTGACTCAAACTAAAGCCTACAATCATTTCAATTAACCAATTGAACATGAACCAACACCTAACCCAATTTGGTCGATTTGGTTGGTCAACTTAACTCATTTGACCCATTTGATTTCAAATGAACCAAAATCAAACCTAGGCCAAATTGATTAAAACCACTTGAACCAAAACTCTTCAAATCATCATTTGAACCTAACCCAAGCCTTGGTTTTTCCTAATGTGGCCAATTAGTCAACCTAACCCAACATGGCCTAAATTGAACCCAAATAACCCAATTGAGCCAAAACCCATAAAACTAACCCATGAGACTTTGGAGGCTTACCTAACCTAACCCAAACTCATCCTAGGTCAGCCCAAAATCAGCCTAAACCCATTTGGAGCCAAGTCCAATGCAAATCCTCAATGGATCCTCTCCCATATTAGATTCATTCCTCTAATGCTAAATTCCACTCTCCTCTCATCCTTAACAGCCATCAAACTTCTCAATGGAGCATCCCTAAACCTCCTAGCCTACCCTAAGTGTGCTAAGACTTACCTTAGACCAAAGGGAGGTAAGTTAACTCACCTCCCATGCAAACTGAGAAACCAAAGGATCCAAGCAAAGAGATGAGCCAAGATCAAACCTTGAGCAACCTCCCAAGCATTCCTTTAACCAAACCAAGCCACATGGACATGATGGAGACCACTCCAGCACTCTGGCGATCGCTGACAGGTTGAAAATAGGAAGGAATCCCATATGTCCACCTTAGCAAACTGAGGGGTATACCCCCTCAATTCACATGGGAAATCAATTCATTCGAATCATCTGAACTTCTAAAGGCAAATTTGAGCCTCCTTGCAATTCCCAGAGCGATTCAAAGCTTTCCTCCTTTAGCATTTCACCTTCTTGTGCAAAATTGAAATAGGGGAGCCCAATCCCAATTCCAACTTCTCAACCAAACATTAATTCTTCTTACGCACACCTTCCATATACCTTGTCGAGGCTACCCAAAGCTTCCTTCAAGTTCTAGACCCACTGGAGATAGCAGTTTGATCACCACAAAGCTCCAAATTGATGGAAGTTGATCCATCGAGCAAACTAAGGGGAATTGGCTTATGTGCAACTCAGGGCCAGTCTCTACTAGATGAAGCTACCTTTGTCGATCCCACCACCTATCTTTAGCTTCGGCTAGGTAATTTCTTAAAACTGTAGAAATAGAAAAATTTTCATCATCTTTTGTGAAGAGAATTTGCATGTGAGCTCATCCTAGTCGTTGGATCCTTGTGAATCCCTCACGCGAAGGTGTGGTTGATTTTGAGTTAGCTCGAGAGCTCAGAGCAATCCATACCGACCATTCATCGCTCATAGGAAGAGAGATCACAAGCCGTTCTACGTGATTAGAATAAATGACTCTGATCAAGTCACTTTAGATCTCCTCTATTTTCTCCCTTTACATCACAAGATTGATCTGAGCCATCCGATCTGAGATCAGATGGCAGTGATCAATACCGCATCCGCTACTCATCATCATGGATGTGAATACTTTAATAACCAATCATCATGCCATGTGAAAGCACATCGCACATACCCGATGGGATTAAGGCTTTAATTAGGTTAATTAAGGTTTTCTAAGGCTAAAACTTCTATAATTTATAAGTAATTGTAGAAAAATCTACAAAAATATAAACAATGGCTCATTTTAAAGGTATTTTAGAGGGGAATCCATTAAAATTATCTTTAATTATGTTTGAAAAATAATTATGGGTTAATTAAAATTTTAATTAGCTTAATTAATCCCTAATTTAATAACTAATAAATTTCAAACTTTCCAAGAATGTTTAGGGGGATGACCTCTGCCTCCTTTATTTTTCTTGAAATTTATTGGTTGATTAATTAAGAAAATTAATTATTTAAGCCCTAATTACCTTTTTAACTTAATTATCTGATAATTAAGCATATAAATAGTAATTAATCAATAAATTGGACCCTTTAATCACTGTTTAACAGTGGGGAGACTTAGGAAATTGGATTGGAACCTCCCTCTTAATCTTTCCCTTAAGTTTCCTTCTCTTTTTCTACCAAAAGGCTAATTAATGATTAACCAATTAATGGCTTAATTAGTTAAATTGGAACTCAAATCATACCAAATCATGTTTGATTAAGTAATAGGCTTATGGAATTAGGATGGGACCTCTTTCCCAACTTATTCCCCTTAAGCCCATTTCATTTCAAAGGATAATCAATTAAATTTGGTAATTAAGTAAAGAGAAATGGATTAATGTATTAATGACTTGATTAACCTAATTAAAAGGGCAACTGATTCTAATTTCCCTTAATTGATCCATGGGTAGAGCTTTAGGTGTTCAATAACCTAAAGAGGATTAATGAAATTATGGTTAGCTCACATGTGTGAGAAACCATGAAAGTAAAGTAAGTTCCTTAATTAATTAATGATTGTGAGCTAATTTCATTAGGCCCTTTTCACTTTCATAGGAACATTGCTATTTACTTTTCAATTCATTTGTATTACATTGGCTCTAATCATTTGATTAATTATCTTAAGGTAACATAGGTAAAGGCTTAATTAATTGATTTAATTCATACATTAACCTAATTAGTCTATAAAATCAAGTTAATTACTTCTCACAAAATTAATTCACACATGGGAAATGGGATTAGGATTAGCAAACCTTCTTCTCACCATCTTCTAAATCAAATCCAACATGAAATTGAAAATGACATTAAGAAATTTTTGTTTATTTTAAATGAGCTTATTTAGTATGATTGTCCTTAAGAGTTAATTGGATTGAATGAAATCATGTGCTTATGTCCCTTTATTTCTTTCCAATCATATTAAATATTGTATGTCACTTGATTCATGCATTCATTTCTTGCAAAATCAATTAAATTAAATGGTTTCTTTTATGTTAAGCTTGCATGTGTTGATTTAAATTAATATATGTGTGGCTATTATCATTATTAAATATAAATCTTTTTTTCAGAACATATAAATAAATGATTATATATATGCTATGAATGCTAGTTATAAATAGATAGGAGATGTATTTGATTATAGCTTAAGTGTATGAAGTGAAGTTTCTTTTCTTTCATTCATGCATTGATTTATGTAAGTAAGAATGTTAATGGGTATATAGCTTGGACATCTTGAGAATATGAGGCTTTAGTTAGCCCCAAGGAGGTCATTTGATTACCTCACTTTCCTGGTTTAACAACGACATGTACTCCATTTGATTTCATTCTTATATACTTCAATACTAGAATTTAGATAAGACTTTGTTCAATATGCATAAATATTTCAAAAGTAGAACTTTAGCATGATTCATCCATTCTTATAGTTGTTTGTACATTCATGTGTATCTAAGAATAGTGGGTATATTTAGTTTGGACATTCCAAAGATGCATGACTTTAAGTAGCACCAAGGAGGTCATTACTTCACTCCTTTGGTTAATAATGGTGTATTACTTGGTTATAACTTTCATACACTTGTGTGTGCATTGATTTAATGAATGAAAGCCTTCCCCTTTTGAATTTATTCCATATACATAAATATTTCAAAATAATGCAACTTTAGCATGACTTTCCACTCTTGTAGTTATTTGTACATCCATATGTATTTAAGAATAGTGCATATCTAGTCCGACATTCAGGGATGCACTGACTTAAGTAGCCCCAAGGATATTTTACCTCACTCTCCTAGCTCAAAAGTACTTGCTTAAAACTTTTATACATTTGAATGTGTATTTAGCTAATGAGTGAAAATTCCATTTTCTATAAATTCATTTATGCATCTTCATTTAAGTGCTAAAAAATATATTGTATAGGTATGCTTAGGATTTGATCATGTGCATGTTACATATGATGGAAAGAAATAAATGAATGTGTCATGTGAAAATAATTAATTCCAATTAATCTTAAGATGCCTTTCTTATTGAATGAGAGTATTTAAAGTAAACCTAAATTTAGGATTAATTTAAAACATATAATAAACCATTCACTAAAGAGAACTAAGTCTAATTAATTTGCTTTATAAGTGACTTAAGGTAGGGATAAAAGAGAGTAATCCTCTCTTTTCTTCTCTTTATAGCACTTAGTTGTTAGGTGTAAGTCAAATGAAATAAAAGAAAACACTAAGTAAAATTTGTAAATCAATTAAATCACTAAAAATAAAATTAACTTCTTATGACAAACATCCTTTCATACTTTGAAAATCATAACAAAGCATAGTTAAAGTATACCACACAAGCCTTAATACACTCACTTTAGAAGTAAGTCACTACTTCTAACTTTATGTTTGGACGGTGCATGGAGTGATGCATGTTTGGTTTTATGATGTATTGTTGGAGAGTGAATGTCAGGGTGTATACTTCATGGACTGGATGGTAGGCTGTGATTTGCCTAATCATATTTTATACAATAGATTGTGCTTAAGAGGTGCTTAAAATAAATATAAATGCTCTATTTTATAGGTTCTTTAACCCCTAAGTATAATCTAAATTAGGACGTGCTTACTATGCGTGGATGCTAAGTCTAAATTATTTATATAATTGCTTAGGTTGTATAGTGTATTTAGCTAATACTTACTTTGCAGGTATAGTTCAATTTATTTTTCCTATTTTTAATATAATTTTATATTAGAAATTAGGATTAGTGTTATGGGAGATTAGGATGAGTAGTGGCTAGAAGGCTTTATTCTGGGAGGCCCTGTGATGCCTTTGAAACAAGCACATCCAAATGATAAAATGAAGGAGATAAGAAGAATGAAGATAAGAAGATCGCCATAGCATTTTTTCATTTATAAATTATAATTATTCTTTCATATGGGTTGTATAAGAGTAGAGCTACTATATTTTCTCTTTTGGGTTATTTTGGCACCACTTGGCCTTTTATTCTTTTATGTTAGATTTATAAAATACTTGATGTTATGTTTAAATTGGATAATAGAAATAGCATGCCTTTTCCTAGTTCTTTATGAATGGTGATTTGATGTGTGGTCTGAATCCGATTAGGAACTCAGGGAAAAATTAATATTTTTATCCCAATTATAACTCATAACTAAATTTTCTAAATAACTCATAACCTCATATAAATCCTAGGCATTAAAATAAGATAACTAAAAGATTTAGCAACTCCTTAGCTAAATATTGTATGTTTAATATCATGCATTCATATTGCTTTGCTCTTGCAAAGAGAGGGTTTCAATCCTTGCATGATAGGGAAGGCTTGACCTGAGGGTCTCCCCATAGTGAAAATACCTTTCTCTCTGATTTAGCCCATAACTTATTTTAACATGTAATTAGACATACAAAATCCTATGGCCTTTATCAAAATGAAGGGTCCAAAATCAAATAAATTTTGAAAAGATTTGCATTAGACTAAGTCATTACTTATACAACTCATGCTCTAGTCTCTTAGAGATTGGGTTTAAGGACTTTAGTCTCTTTCTAAATAATAACAACCCAACTATCTTACAAAATCATATGACTTGCCTACATGATTTTAAAGCATAGGAGGAGTTAGCTGGTTGTCACTACAGGCGATTATAAGTCCAGCAGTCGGGTGATTTACCCTTCTCTTGTGGAGGTAAAACTTATGCCCATTTTTGCTTAGACTTAAGCCTTGCTTTAGCTCTTACTAAAGCTCCCAAGATTCAGGATTTGAGGTGGTTATTTCTTTCGGGCTATAAGCATAAATCCTCACCTCTTAGGCTTTCTACAATCTTCTGTTGTGGGATTATAAGTCCTGACTTTGTAATAAAATTTCAACTCAAATAAATAACTATCCTCAATTCCAAACATATAAAATCCAAGCATATAATAGATTAAAATGCTCACTAGGTTTCCTAGTATCATGTGCATTCACTACTCATCTCTTTTGGTTTCAATAATAAGTCTCTCCTTTTGATTTTTTCTAATTAATTTTTCACACATAGCCAATTTATTGATAGTCTTACCCTTGAAATCTTTAGAGACAGCAATTACTTACTTTAATCGAGAGTATTCCTAAGGAACTCACTTTCCTTAGGATGTAATTAACTATAGGGGCTTGCTCCCATAGGGAACTTTAGAACTCGGTTTAATATAAACCCTATTTTATTCATCAATGTAAAGTAGCGGAAAAATCTCTGGTATATTTGAAGACCCATCATGCCTTAGGAGTCCTTATTAGGTGATTAGGTCCATTGAAGGGTGATGCCTTTATCTTTTGAGATAGTATATTATACCTCAATGTCATACCCGATCACTTCAATAAGTACACCCTCAAATCTGCATAGTGTCTCCCCATATACATATTAAAAATAAACACCACACCCTTTAGTTTTTTTTATTATACTTAGTTTGGGGACTTTTCTCTTTAGCCTATCTTGTAGCTCATTGAGCATTAGGTTTTGAGAGTTGTCCCCTTTAAGGACTTTGTATCCTTTTTCTTTAGTGCAATAAATTTTTCTTTTTGGTTTACAAAAACAAAACCTCAACTCCTCTTTCGATCATAGAAGGTAATGTTTCACCTTTTTACCCTTTTTTCACATATTTTTATTATTTATTTTCTTTTTGGTTTAAAAAAAAAACAAAACCTTAACCTTTTTAGCCTTTTTAGCCTTGTTAGCTTGGTAACAATGCTCGCTAAAACACTCAATTAGGTTCGTTTTTGAGAGAATTGTGTGTTTTGTTATGTTAATAATTTTTTTCCTTTGTATCGATAGCGTCATGTTGATCAGAAACCTTGCCCCTGAATTATTTTATCTTACACCCCTAAGGACTTGTTCTTGCCTTGGAGAAACTGTCTTATAGAGCTTTTTTGTAAAATAAAATAAAAATCAAATTAGCTCATGTTGGCATTCTAATTAATTAATTACTTAATAATATAAGTGATTAAACGAGGCATGGAATTATAGTTAGATTTCAATGTATTGTTAGATGAGTTCGATGGATTTAGATATTTTGAATTTATTTTTAAAAAAAATATGATTTTTGAAGTTGGAATTGAATTGTTAAAATAAAAGAATGATTATGGGATGGATTTGAGAATATTATGGGGAATGAGAAGTTGTTTTGGCTGCTAACTTTTATTTTTTTATTTATGTTATTAAATATAAATATATTATAGTTAAATATAAATATATTTGACATTTTGAAAATATGTTAATTTTATTTTTATGTGATGATAATGATGATCTTGATTGGGCATATTGAAGATGGATAAGATAATGATGATAATGATCCATCAACAGTGATGGTGATTGTCAACACTAATGAAAATGATAGTGATGTTTGAAAGATGATAATTTTTTTAAAAAAATTAATTAAAATATTTAAAATTTATTTCACATTTTTTTAATTGATAACTTGATTTATTTCTTAAAAATAATAAAAAACAAATAAAAATACATTAAATAAATGTTTTTTTTAAATGATCTCAAATAGACTTTTAGGCACAATTTGGGGTGATTTTTCACTATTTAATTATTAGATGATACCTAGCTATTGATCTCTCTCCTTTTTAATAAAAAAATTTATTAGAATGTAACAATTACAATAAATTTATTTTTATTTTTTAAAAATAAAAGAATTTTATGATTTTTACAATAAGTTGAAAAAATTATTTTCTCATAGCAAGTAACATTTATTTATTTTTATATAAATAGTTATTGTTATCTTAACTAGGATCTTTCCAACAAAAGATAAATAACTTTTATAAAATTATAGTTAAATTAGTGATGTTGTGTAATTTATAATATTTCCTTGTAAGAAAAATATTAATATTTAAGTTGAATGTGATAAAAATAAGCATGATAAGCATTAGAGTAAATAAAAAATAAATTATGTAATAATTATATTTAAAAATGAACTTATATTTTTTTTAAAATGATTTATGGTGAAATTAAATTATTTGAATGTATATATAAAAAATAAAGTCATAACATGCTAAAATTTATATGAAAAGATAACCAGTGGCAAATTTGTCTATTAATAGAGTTAATCGTTGGCATCAATCCACTGATCTCAAAATTCTTCCAAATCGAAATCAGAGGAGTGGAGGTCCAGCTCCGGCGCCAACAACCATGGTTTGGACTTCTCTCCTCATCACCGTCACAATTTTCATCGGAGTTTCTCTAACAATGTTGAGCCTTTACTACCTCCTTGCTAGGTTCCACCTCCCATACATCAATTTTCGCCTCTGCCAGTCTCCTCCTCCGCAGAAGATCCAATGTAGGTTCTCAGAGCAATTCTGGTGGTCTAGCATAGCAAGGATGAAGGGGGTTCATGAGTGTTCTGTCTGTCTTTCATCCGTTGAAGAAGGCAAGAAAGTTCGCATCTTGCCTGATTGTGGCCATGGCTTCCACACAGGGTGTATCGATCGACAAGTGGCAACAGACACAGTTGAGCTGCCCGTTTTGCCGATTGCCGGTGAAATCTCCAGGGAAGTCTTCGAACACCAAGCCCGAGGCATTGGAGTCATTGACTAAGTGAGATATTTTAAGTGATGAAGTTTATGCAACTGGTGAAATTAAGTGATGAAATTTTTTTAATAATTAGTAGCATACTAAGTGAGTATTTTACTAAAATAAAATATCAATGGTCAATATTCAATTTAAGAAATGTTATAAGTACAATCAACTATGAATCTCCATTCATGTATAAATAGATCAAGGTTACAAGTATAATAGAGATATTAAAATAAAAAAACATCCCAGAAACTATCGCCTACGATGAAGTCTACACGCTATCGCAGCACTTCCGAGTGTAGTGCATAGGTGGCTGCAATGAACGATCGCACAGCTAATGGGAGACTCCATGTGGTCCCTGATCCTGGCCTCCAACATTTGAACCCAACTCTGGCTGTGGTTCTCCTAGAGGCACCCAATCTGGTGAAGGTGCAACTTGTATGGTGTTGAGACTGAGAGCTCTGCTGATAAGTTAAAGGCTCTAAGTCAGCATAAGTATATGGCCCTGTACCCATGTCTGATGCCTGTGTAGTCGGAGCTGATGCGTACTCATGTGGCATATGCTCTATTGTGACATGCTGGAACCGATGGTCGCTAATGTGCGTGTGTAATCTCAAATCTCAGCATATCTTCTCATACCTATTTACAACCATCTATAAGTCCAAGTCACTGGCATGTCCAAAGAAAGGCTAGAAGAAATCTTTAGTCGCCAAGATATGCTCCAGCTATATTAACCAAATGAGTAGATGTTAAATTCAAAAATTTAAACATATGTACTTCAATAAATTTGTAGTAGCTACTACTAACTTACATAGACTCACTTGGCAAGTGCTTTGGGATATTATGTCATTGACGGATCAGTTGGGGCTTTCAGCAAGTACAATGAAGCCCACAACCTAAACCATAACATGTAGTGGTTTAGGGATTATTGTCTATCCTCATCAGCATCATCAACATGGACAATGTGATCTATCCTACTCTCCTAAATAGCTATGTGCGCCTGATGGTATTGAACCCAATCAACATCAGCTTTCCCATGGCTATCGACTCTTTTAAAGCTGGGATCCAAATGTTATTGATGGTTCAAATGCCCAAAATTATCTTTGAAACCTATGTGTAGTTGTTGGCTGAAGCCTATAAACAGTGCCTGACAAAGCGAAACATAATGACACCATGAATAGGCTGAGAGAGCAGTACAAGTCCTCCCAACTCCTAAATATTGCTCTAATACTCTTACACCACGCATCCCATGCCTTCATATAAGACACTTTAATATTAAACTTTGATTCCATCCGCCAATAATCTCTCTCGATTTCAAGTCTATCTGAGTTCTTATAGGTATTATGAAATAATTGATAAACTTAGATGTACATTGACAATGTCCAGAACCCATGATAGTGCTGATTCATGTGTGTGGAGCACCTAAAGTTGATATTCTCCAAGCACCTCCCAATCGCTTGCTTTGGCTATAATGTATGCACCATTGACATGATCCACTGGGATTATTAAGTTGTGCACAAACAATTATGAAATTCTTTTGATTTGAATTAATAGTTAAGAATTGAATATTATTTCTTTTTAGCCAACCAGTAACTGCAAACTAAAGCTCCTTCTTATTTGAGAAGCACATACCTTCAGATAATTCCACTGAAACTTCAATGTCATTTAAAAAATTTATGCTACCAGATGGACCATCAAATATAACATATGCATCCCAATCTTTTGTGGTTTTCCATGTTCGAACATAGTAATTATTATAGATTATTTCAACTTCATTTGAAGAACTCCTTAAAGAATGATTCCTAATAAGGTCATGACTAGCATCGTTATCACATAAACTAGTATGTCCAAGTAAAACATCATTCTCAGCATCACTATACTCAGATGCATTACTTGATTCACGATTAATTATTTCATACTCATCCTCAGACGAAAATCTCGATGCAGTGGATTGCTCATGTAAGTGTGCTTCAACAGGCATTTAAGTTATGCGTAATGACCTTTAACATGATTAAAACTAGAGATACATAGAACAAGGTTATCAACAAGAGAAATTTCTTTAAAGTAACTACTAACCTTGGTTCTGATTCCTCGCAGCTTTGTTGTAGCACAAATGTTGATGGCAAAGTAAAGTCATGTGTGTATTTAGAAGGAATATTATGCTTCATGACATCAATGTCAATTGTAGTTGAAGTACTATAGTAAGGCTTCACTTCTATATAAATAATAATGTTTGACGAGAAGCTTCATCCAGTATAACACTGCAAACTTCATCATCAGAAATCATAGATGCTATGAATTCTGAGCCAATAGGGAAACGACACATTAGATCCATTGTAAAATTTTCTACATCAAAGCGTAGAGATCTCAACACGTTCTGTTTTAAATTTTTCAAGTTTGTGTGGCGGGATACTCGCATAGGATGATTTCTTTCACCAATATAACTTGGATTAAATTTATCATCAACGAGTAGTTGCCTGTCATAGAAAAAGATCAAGGATACAAGCTTTTAATTCATCCTAAAGTATACTTATCAAACAACCTACAATATTGAATGATAAAATGTACATACTTAAGCAAAAAAATGTTCTGTGTAAAGTTAAATCTAAATAATTTAGGGCTCAACAATGCTCACTAAAAAATAATTAAGGGGTTGTTTTATTACACACAAGATTTACCTTAAGTAGGATAAACTAAATCTAAGCAAACCTACATAAATACTATGTCAGTATCCTTCGCACACTTCTACTATACATAAATCTTGTGAGTCAAGCCTACCAAGTCCCTTTCACTGAATGCAAACCTAAAATTGCCAAAATGGATGCCCACACACCTCTACAATGAGGTTACACTCTTGCACAATAAACTTAACTCAAATTAGGCTCAAATCCTAAACCCTACACATCCATACATCTTCACAATAAAGATAAAAATTATTCTTGTAAACATACCTTCACAGTGGGGACTTAGAGAATGTTGTTGGCTCGCAGTTGAGGTGGGGGCTGCTCGGTCGGTCAGTCGAGAATCAAACAGGAGATGAGATCACAGGAGAGGTGGAGCCGACTGCCAATGTGAGTGGGAGACAGAGGTCTTGGATGCTCGCGGGAGAGTGATGGGTGGCCGGGTGAGAGAAAGGAGAAGCTTCGATTTGCGGGACGTGTTTAAACCCTTTCCTAAAGAATTCGTTAAAGCGGCGCTGGCAAATCCCCATTTAACGGGTGATTGGCTAGCCACTTCAGCAATGAGGTGGTTGGCCAGTCGCCCGTCAAACAAGCGATTGTACCTACTTTTAGCTTTTTATCCATATTTAAACAAGTAATTAACATTAATAAGATAGTTATTTAAAAAAAAAACTTCTACAAAAAATGGTTTTTTGCAAAATAGGGAAGGGCAGTCATCATTGAGAGTTGATGATGTATCAAATGGTGGAGGTGAGTCTGAGCACAAGAGAGAGGAAAGCTCCCTTGTGAGAGATTGATTGCTCTATTAATGGTGAAATATTTTGATTATATTTTCAAATTATACCTAATCTGTAATATATTAATCTAAAAGGCTATAGAAGAAGAAGAAGAAGAAGAAGAATGCTCTAATCTGGTTTGTAGATGTTTTAGGAATTTTTATGAAGATGAAGATTTTAAGAATAATTCATATTTATATTACAAAGAATTTCTCATTATGCAGATTTTCGAGTTGAGGTTAAACAATTTGATTGGAATGATTTAAAAAAAAAATACACGTGCATGAAATTTTGTGACCTTAATTGGTAAATAAATTTAAATATAATAAATAATTTTGATAAAAACAAGTATAATAAAATAGTAAAATGTTAAGATATTTAAATATAATTAGTAGAAAAATATCATAAAATTGTCATTTACTAATTTTTTATGACTATTGTAAATAACATTAGGCAATTTTTTTAAATTGAGTATGGTTAGAATCTGAATTAGCTAATTAAGTATTAATAAAAAAAATTTAAGAATAAGTATATAAAATTAATAATATATTTTCTTATAGAAGTGAGGCCATCCATTAATTGAATCAATAGATCTCTAATACTCATATATTAAAGATCGATCTATATCTCGATTTTGCCGATTCGTGAAATCCCTTCCTCCACTTAGAACTCAAACTCAACCGCCCAGAGGTCCTCCCCTCTCAACTTCACGTACATTATTGCACTTGTCCGTATTACAAATTTTTGTTTTCGCATTTGGATTCTTTCTTTCCCGATTAATTGTTTCGTGATTTGTTGTTTTGTCCATATATGTAATTGGTTGTCCTTTTATGGATGTGGATTTGTTTAGTCTTCTATTTAGAGCGGCATTCTATCACTATCTTCCAAAGTGGTCATCCTTCTCAAACTCTGTCATTCATTTTCTTGGCCATCATTAATTCAATTCTACCATTTATTTAAGAATTTTTATAATTTTGATATAAGTTGTAATAGATAATGATTAAAGCCTGAATTCTAAAATCTGCTTTAGTACACCATTAAAACACTCAGATGCATTCGTTGTCATTATCCCATACGCATACCACCATCGTTACAAGAGACCATTTTATAGTCGCTCTCCAATTACGCTTCTTCTTTAACATTTTTAATATCTAACATTAAACGATTGGTCGAATATCATCTGTTACCGCCATATACATCTTTTAATAGAAACTCAACATCAAGAATTCAATATGACCTTTTTTAAAATTTTCACACAAATGGCGCAAACAATGCCTATGAGCAAAAAATCTCTTTGCATCCACATGTTACATGTTTATCGATATCATGCACAAATCCGTCTACTGACACTACAACACATCATTACAAGACAAGAACCAGAATCAACATTCTCTGATTCCATAGAGAAAGCTAATCTATTATTTGTATTATTTGTTAATAATGTACGATACTTACCCAACAAAAAATCCGTAAGCTTAACGGTCTGCAGAACTCCATCCCATTATTGAAGGTCCAAAAGCCCAAAAAAGTCTCAATCGTATTGATAGATTGAATTCGTAGGCGATATAAAATCTTAAACTAATTCCATATATATAAATCATTAGGACTCTTATAAATATCGCTTTTATTACCTTATGTCTTGCATCCCATGCTTTCATATACGAAACTTTAACATTAAATTTCAACTCCATTCTAATAATCTCTATTTTAGATCAATCTGATGATCAGATTTAATGAAGTATGAAATTTGAATGTAGATATATCATACATTGACATCTATGATTTTCACCAACTCTTGCTATTCTCCAAGCACCCTAATCTTCTTTCTGATAGCCTAATGAGCCTTGTAGGACTATCGTCTTTGTACATCGTATTTCTTCGTTAGATCTTGTTAAATTGAACATTATTGATACAAGCAATTGCAAACTTTGTTTTGCAAAACACATACCTTGAGATCATTTGGAATTTCAATTTCATCTTTTGGCAATTTAATGGATGGCATCAAAAGATCGTTGTCTCCTTGTAGTTTTCATTAACATATTTTGTAAACATATGACTCTCACGAATATTGTGAAATGAGTGATTTTTATGATTATGACATATTCTCGTATGAAAGCTTGGCCGAGATCTCATCATCACTAATATCCTTTCGGCTACTTGAGTACTCGAGTCTCATCTTCGACTATTAGTCTATACTATATATCATATATATTGGTGGAGGGTATGATGAAATTTGGGCATCAAAGGTAACTTCTTGAATTTATTATTTCAAGATCAATTTTCTCAAATCATTAGTTTAAGAAAATAAAAGTAAAATCTCAAAAAATTTAGTGCACCTTCATCAAAATTATGATTATTCTTGCTTAATATTTTAAAAAGAATCTCTCTCTCTCTCTCTCTCTCTCTCTCTCTTAATCTTTTACACAAATACAGGATGTGTGGGTTGTAGTTATTCTTAACACTCAAAGTTCACCCTCCCCCTCCACCAATATACATATATATTTACATATATACATACATACATACATATATATATATATAAATATGTATATATATATATATATATGTATATATATATATATATATATATATATATATGTATATATATATATATATATATAGACACATATAAATTGGTGGGGGTAGGGTGAAATTTAGGCGTTTTAAGGTAGCTTCCTGATTTTCTTATTTCAAGATAAATTTTCTCAAATCAATGATTTAAAAAAAAAACCCTCCCAATATATATATTCACTCACCCAACTGTCTAATTAATTTTTTTTCTACAGAAAATAAGTAGCAGCATCGAACACACTTCTATTTACTCACATAACCATCACACGTTATTATACGCTATTATCGTAAGACAAAAGACTACACAAATCACCGTTAAGTGATGGTAATTAAAGAAGAAGAGCAGATATTAACTATATTTGATTTGCTGCCAAAGCGGCAAAATTAATCCACGTTTCTGGTTCCATCTTGATTAGCGCCGATCTTTAATCTTCTCCTTAGTTAGAATCGTCTTCCTCTTCTTCCTCAAGAGGTACTGCACGTCAAGATTTATTTATTGAAAATTTTATATATATAACATATAAATCTTATATATTTATATATCTAATATCTAAAATTTGATATTTATAAATATATGATCTTTTCTATACTTCAACAGATGAATTTTACTTCAAAAAATTTAAAAAAATATTATTTTTATTGTAAAATAAATTTATATATATATATATTAGATATTTAAATATATAAAATTATTTTAAATGCTCTTTATTTATTTGAATATATTGAATGAAAAGTTACAATTTTATGCAGATGCACCACTTTCATAGAAACGATACAAACTTTATGCAGAAATTTTTATATTGGTAGATCGTCAAAATACAAAATTATCAACTAAAAAGATATGAACATTATCAAAACCGTTAAAAAAAAAGGATTTCAAACTTTATGTGTTCAAAGATACTGTCCTGCTTCGTTAGTTAGAAGAAATTTCTTCAATATTCCTCACTGATATCGGTCATCCTCCAGTTTCACTTAAACCTCGATCTTCGGAGAAATTCGCCATCTTTTAGTCCTCCTCTGATGAATCCTCTTTTTCTGGTGCACCTGGTGATAATCGTCCTCATTGATTCTCGTCTCTCAATCAAGATAGGTGAGAATGAAGTATTTATAGATTTTAGTGGCGCCTTTGTAAATTATGGAAAACTCCAACCACTCCCTGACGGCATCATCCCTCGACTGTATTTTGATGATCATGCCTTGATGTCGAATTGGGTGATTCTTGATTGTTGGATTCGTCTTAATGCCTTCGATAATAAATATGTCTTTTGGTGACCATTTAATGATATTTATTTTCGATAAACGATCGAGTCGATTGGCCGGATCTATCTTTGATGTTATGTTAATATTAAAGCGTTTATTTAATCAATCTGAAATCTCAAAACATTTCGAAAATCAGATTAGTCTTTCAATTAATTTTGGAATATAAAACTAAACTTAAAAAAATTCAAAAAATCATTAAACAATGGTGAAAAACTTCATATAATTCACAAGGTCAGTTATGTCCGGAGGAATCTGATGATGAACTATGACTAAAATTTAAAATAAAAATCAATGAGAAGAAAGAAATTATCTGATCTGTAATGGCAATTAACGAGGGAAGATGTCAACACCAGAGTCGGTGTTTTGCTGCCAAAAAGAAAGGCAGCGTCTTTGTCGGCGAAACGGAGGTAGACGACTTTGCGATATCGCCGTCATCATAGGGAGGAGGAGATTGAGATCCAGAGAAAGTCCGAATTCCTCTCCTCGTCGGCTCCTGTGGATTCGAAGGGCGGTGCCGCCGCATGTGGCCGCCGAGAGTCTGACCGGAAGTGAACTTGGCACCGCATATCGAACACTCGTGGTTCTTGCGGTTGCTGCGACGTGTGATGAGAATGAGTTCTGGCTTAGCTGAATCGAATCCTCGCTCATCACCGCCGTCTTCGTTTCATCTGCCGGCGCCGAAGGGATCGAAAGCTTGATTTTCTTATGGCTGGGGCGATGCCTGCGGAGCACCTGAAAGGAAGAAAAGCATTTGTTGCAAGTCTTGCATTCGTGGACGACTAATCCAGCCTCACCTGCGATTTGCCGGTTCGTAAATTCATGGCGGTGGTTGCTTCCTCTGTCGCTTTGGGCTCTGTTCTGGGCCTCTTGGCTTATGACCACCTTGGGCAAAAAGTACAAGGCAATTAGCCATGTCTTCTTCCTCCTCAGCTGAGATCAGAGAGAACTCCGCGGAGGTCGATGAAGACGTCACTACATCTGCCGTCGTCGTCGATGAAAGCAGAAACTTTTGCCGCTTGGTTCTCATCTGTCTCACTACGGACGAATCTTCCAATATACCTTCCATCGATGATAGGTGAGAAAGAAGCTTGTGTTGAGAGAAGCGAAGGATGAGGAAGGTAATTAACGGGCTATTATTTATATAGTGATAAGGTGTGGAAGGCTTAATTTGCGAGTGCAAACAGAAAAAACAGCAAATTCACACCTCTCACTCTCTCGCTTATCCACGTTGAGTTTGGTTCAGAGGAATGCAGTTTCGTTAGCTAACTTTTCGTTTTCATGTATACGAAAAAATATTAGATGCAGAATTCTAATATAATTTTATATCAAAATTTTAATTATTATATTCTGTTATATCTGTTCAACTTTTTTTAATTTATATTAAAATTAATATAAAAAATTAACTACTATCACGTGTTTTATTTTTATTAAAGTTCACATGTAATATTTTGTCTCTGACTTCTCTCTCTTAAAGTTATTTATGGAATACAAGAAACCCAAAAATTTAGAATCTGATGTGGGTGGAATTAAACCAATTACAGGCAGTAAAAAAATAAAGAAAGAAAGAATTATTAGCAGCCATTCATGTTTCACTACGGAAACGGACAACAGAATTCATTCTGTCTGAAGAAGTATTCCGGCTTGTTTTTGTTTTAGTGACGTATCTTTATTTTCTTTCATCTTTGTATATAAAGGGATGATATTAATAATATAGTGATATATAACTCTCAATTAACATTCACCTGTTATATAATAATTATAAATTGCTATATATTAATAATAATATATAATATATACATCAATAAATAATAATACATATTAATTCATAATTAATATATAATAATTATATATTGATGATTGTTATTTTATATTTATGCTATTGAATTTTGAGCATAAAAATTATATTTGAATTTCACATTTCATAACTTCTCGTATATAAATATGCAAAAAATAGATATAAATAATTGATCTTGTATGAGGCTTTATTCTTTATTCTTTTTCATTTGTATCACTCTCATCGGCATCAACCTTCCTTGTTTGATTCTATTTCCTCCGCTTCAGGCTTCGATCTTTGTCATATGGTATCAGATTGGAGAGCAACCTTGGTCTCACTATCAAGCTCATGAATGTCGCAGTAACTGTGGGCAATTTTTTTTTTAAAATTTTGTACATTTTAAACAGTAATTCATAAAAGAAGTATTATTAAAAAAAAATTTAAAATAGGTATAGTCGCCTTTAAGAGCAGCTGGGGATCTATATGTATGGTGTATCAGCTCTGCCGCTGTGAGAACTAAAATTGCCCATTTCGACTAAGTATCAGCTGGTAGCCCTTAAATGGTAGCGTAGAACAAAATGGGGCGACGAGCCGATCATTCCCGTCCGCGATTTCTTCCATCCGCGGCGACCAATGACCCATCTCTCGACCACCGGTCTCCCACCTTCCGGCTGATGCCGATTCGAGCTTCGTTCCATGGCATGATTGGGAGCGTGTCCTTGCTTAACCGCATCCCCGTCGATACCTTGTTGTTCTCACAGTGGAAGAGAACATTGGCTTCGCTTCCGGCTCCGTTCTTCTTAAAAGTTTCCATTTATTATTTCTATGGTTCGCAACACACATTAATGCCGATCTTTCTAAACGCACGATAAATCTCTAATTTTTTATGTGTAATTGATTAGGTTGTATGTATTGTTAGAATAGTTTAAGGTTTTAGTTGTAATTTTAGGTGATCAGGCCATTAAAAAGTGTAAATGTTTAAGATATGTTGGGTCTATTGTTCAAAATGATTGTGAAATAGTTTGGGATGCTATTAGTAGGATTCAAGTTGGATGGTTGAAGTGAAGGAATGCATTTGGCCTACTGTGTTCAAAAAAATTCAATTGGAGTAACACTTGGCCTATTGCAGTTGGATGAAGATGAGGATGCTTAGGTGGATGAGTGGCTTAGGTCTTAGAGATAAAATACAAAATGAATATATTCATGAAACGTTTGAGTAGTTGCATTGGCAGATAAGATTAGAGCCAATCACCTTAGATGATTTGTTCACATAAAGTGTCTATTGAGTTAAATATCATTTGCCTTCTGTAGTCTATACTACATTTAAAATTGTTTGTGCAAGCTATTTCCAAATTTGAGTAATCCTAATATGATTGGTTATATTTTAGATATTTAGTTCTCCTCAACTCATCTTATCAAGAATAAGTAGAGAGTTGGTTTTGTTGATCTTATACTCTGCGAACTAGCGTAATGATCGTTCATTCAAGTTATATGGGTGGTCAAAATCGTCCAATTAAGGTTCTACAGGACATCACCTTATTGAATTTGAACCAAAGAATTTTGAGATCTCTACACATTAATTCAAACCATCACACATTTAATCTCCCATGTCATTATCCGGTGGGTAATGGATTTATAGCGTCTATTATTTCTGATGATGAATTTTGTGAAGTTATTCTGGATGAAGCTTTTCGTCAAACATTTGTGTTGTATATAGAAGTTGAAGAAGCTAATGTTGTATCCACATCAGTTGATCCAGTATTGAGGTCAACAGATATACCATCGACTCATACACAGAATTTCATCACACCTGCTCCTTTGATGACACATAACAGTTTTGAGGAATTGATTCCCAGGTAATACCTTGTTTATCTTACCCAACTTTTGTAGTTAATTTTCAATAGTGATGTGTGTCGTGGAATTACAGATTGAGTGGTGATATTATTTATCAATTAGAGGAACCATATGTGCCTCATAGTGCTGTAAGTGATGATGCGTATGAGACTATGAGCAGTGACTCAAGTAGTGACTCTGAGCAGGATATTAGATCATCTGGGTTAAAAGCTATGGTTGATATGGTTGATAATGTAGCCAGTTAGGATCTATCGAAGAATCATTCATTCCAGAATATTTAGAGTGAATGTGCAATATTTTTTAATAATGAGTATGTCTGAATGTGTTAAACCATAAGAGAATAGGATAATGATATATTCTTCGATGATCCATCTGAGAAAAATGTCCTATCAGATGATGTTGAAATCCTAAGTGATCTTGTCGAAGGAATGCATTTTACAAGTAAAAGAAGCCTTCAGTTTACTGTTATTGGTTGGTGTATAGTTAACAATGTTCAATTTCAAATAGTAATCTCAAACCAAAAGAACTATACTGTGATATGTGTACATCATGATAGTCTTAATTGAGCATGTAATTAGCACTTGCATTGTAGCTCAGTAAGCATCTACGGGGAGCCTAGAGAATCTTCAGAGTTGGAGATGACCACATATGTATCAATACAGTGATAGGCAGTGGTCATCAGCGGTGCAGTTCTAAATTCATTACTTATTTTATTATACCAATAATCAGGCATCAAATTGATCTGAAACATAGAGAGATTATAGGTAGAATGAAATCAAAATTTAATGTGGAGGTATCTTACATGAAGGCCTAGGATGCTAAGCATAAGGCAATAAAAGTAATTTTTGGTAGTTGGAAAGATCTTATAAGACTCTCAACATCTTTATAGAAGCAATTTGCTCCACTCTACCATGTATATTCTACAGAATATAGTCTAACAATACACAGTAATTCCAGAGAATTTTTTGGGCTTTTGGTCCTTTTATTTTGGGTTGGTTGTCATCCTCCCGACTTGGATTACATTTTTATTGGGCAAACATGGTACATTGCTTATATGGGATAGATAAAATAGCATTTGTTTCTCTTGCCTTTGTTGTGGTTGAATCTGAGTCAAATGAATCCTAGTTGGGATTTTTAATGTGTCTACAGAAGATGTTACTCGTGGTGTCATCTAAACATGATCTGCGTATAATATCAGATAAACATGCTGACTTGATGCGTGGGTGTAGAGAAATTTTTCCATGGTCCACTTTCATACATCTGAGAATTTCAAAATGTCATACAAAGATGAGGATAGGGACTATCAATCATACATGTCCTCATCTTGCTTCACTCTATTTCTTGAAGGCCCGTGGTCCTTTAAATACTTATTATCCCAGAGCACCTATGGAGCACATATATGTGAGTATTTACATAAGTATTCTGCTAAATTCAATATGTTGCTTACCTAGTTGAGGCTAACTTTAAATATTATTTTTCATGCAGTTAGAGCACATATTGGCTACTCAAGACATCTTTTAGCCACACTTCGGCCATATAGATGAGCATGAGTTACATGGAGCTATAGATAGATACGAAATGATTTGTAGGGACTTGAGGTTATGGGTACATATCAGTGATAAACATTATGGATCGGAGCCTGCAAAGGGTGCCTCACAGCATGATTGGGGCATCAGACAATCTACATATGTTGATCCAGGTCATTCTATTACCAGGCTAGTTTTGAGTCATAGTCGCCTTTTATCCCATCACAGGACTTTCCTACTTGCATCCAGAACTACATTGGAGGGCCACCATCATTCACGTGATCATCCACCATGTGCACGATTAGTATACACACAGGGGTGTGATTTTACATAACGATGGAAGTTAGTTTTGGATAGTGTGACCTATGTGTTTGTAGTACATGTATTCATTTTTTTGTTATCTATCACTTATGTTTTTTTTTTATATTGTACTATAGTAGATGTTTCATTTTTCTGTATCATTATCTTACATATCTTGGAACTTTATTGTAAGCTTTATCTAAATCAACAAGTAGCAAAGATAGTATACATATCCTTAATGACTTTAATATGCTCCATGTGTTTGGACACAAGTAACAACTCTAGTATACATATCCTTAATGACTTGAATATGTCCAATATTAACTCCTCTCTTTTCTACAACTCTCTAAAATACTTCTCTTGAAACTTTATTACATGCTTTCTCTAAATCAACAAATATCATATTTAGATCCTCCTTACTTCCTCTATACTATTCCATCAAACCTTTTAACAAATGTATTGCATACATAGTAAGAAAAACCATAACATAAAGCAAAAAAGATAAAGGCTTAAAATCAATCCTTGATGTAATCCAACTGAATAGGAAAATATTTTGCCAATCCTCCATGTGTTTGGACACAAGTAACAGCTCTAGTATACATATCCTTAAGGACTTGAATATGCCCAATATTAACTTCTCTCTTATTACAACTCTCCAAAATACTTCTCTTGAAACTTTATCACATGATTTCTCTAAATCAACAAATATCATATGTAGATTCCCCTTAGTTACTCTATACTTCTCCTAAACCTCTTAATAATCAGCTAAAAAAAAATTCTAAGCTAGTTCCCATTTAAGCAACTAGCTCAGGACTTAAGCAGGCGACCCGCTCATCCCAAATATGGTGTTGACCTCATTTTTAGAAGAGTTCTCAACCCCTCCATCTTAAACACATGACTTCTCTTAGACTTTAAGAGTTCCTTAGTCTTAAGACACATCTAGTGATTAGGTGGACACTCAACTAGCCCCAGAGACTTAGAAGAGCTAGCCATTGGAACAGGTCATGTCTTAGGGGTGTTAGGAAAATTGGTCTACCCTATAACCAAATTCCTCTCTTCCTTCCATCATGTCAAACTTAAATCAATTCCAACTTAATTGATTTCCTCTAAATCAAATCAATCCACATGATTGAAACCCATGATTGAAATTCCAAGTCAAAATATTTCCTAAGTCCTTTGATTCCCTCTTAAGGACTTAAATCAAATCTAAATCAATTCAAATTCATGAAATTCTCTCACAACCCATTTATATTCTCATTTATATTCACATATATAAATGAAATATAAATTCAAATCCATCAAATCAAATTCCAAATTCAAATTTAAATAAAAAATCTTTTCTAAGTCACTTTGACTCCATCTTAAGGACTTTGACATTTATCAAATCCATCAAATCAAATTCAGATCGCTTCAAATTCATGAAATTTTCTTATAGCCCATTTATGTTTTCATTTATATTCACATATATAAATGAAATATAAATTCAAACAACTAAAACCAACTCCAAAAATAAAACTCAAATTCAATCAAAATCCAACCTAAGCCTTTCAAGTCAAAATCTTGAACTTAGCCAAATCAATTTCAAATCAAGCCAAACTCTTGATTTTTCTTCATGATTCAACCAATACTTCAATCATGAATCAAAATATAAACATAAAATTCAATCATCAAACCAAAACTCAATTAAAAAATCAAACCCAAGTCAAGCTCATGTTCACCCTTTTAAACTTGAAATTGTCAAATGAATCAAAACATATTTGACTTTAAACTACTTGCAAATGGATTTGCATTTCAATCATAAGTCCATATGTGAGTTCAATCAAACTCAATCAAGCTTTGACCAAACCATTTGACCTACTTAGGCTCACTTGACCCAAAGTGACCTAAAGTACCCTTATGAGCCAAATTCTAATCCTAACCAAATTGGATTGAACTAAGCCCATCTAAGCCTCTTGACATGTGAGCAAAAATCATAAGATGATCAATCACTCAAATTAGGTCAAACCAAGTCAAACCTAAGTTGACCAAGTCAACACTTAGCCAAAATGAAACTAGCCAAAATCCACCATAGGCCAAATTGATTGAAACCATTGATCAAAACTCATTCATGATCAATGTTTGAACTTGACCAAGTCAACATTTGAGCTTAACCTAGCCAATTACTTGACCCAAGTTGACCCAACTTGACCTAAAAAGTCAAAATGTGTCAAAACTTGATCTAAGCCAAATTGATTGAAACCAATGGGTCAAGTTCATTCCAAAATGATTGTTGAACTTGACCAAAGCCTCAATTGGCCAACTAGACCTAACCTAGCTCAATTGACCATGAACCCAACTTGACCTAAAAGGTCAAATTTAGCTAAACTCAAATATAAATAATAAAAGTGATTAGAAACAAAGATACCAATCCATTTCATATGACCAACCAAACATAAACCAACCCATGACCCAAATAGGTCAAATGGGTCAATTTGGTCAACATTTGACCTAAATGAACTCAATTGAACCAAAATAAATATAAACCAAATTGAATCAAACCAAAACCAACATTTCAAATGGTCATATGAACTTGAACCCTTGGTTTGACAATTTGACCAATTGGTCAACTTGACCCATTTTGACCTAAATGGGTCAACATGAGCCAAATCATATCAAACCAACTCCAAATTCAATGAAACTTGGCTAACCATTTCATACTAAACATATTCAAATTGAAACAAGCCAAATGACCATTTTACCTAGGCCATAGGGTAAATTTTGGCCAAATTCACTTGGAATTTGGTCAAATCCTCTTCATGACCACTTGACACCCTCTTAGTGGACCAAATGGACAATAGTGAGTGTGGTGGACCTAACCCCAATGGGTTTTAAATTAACCCCTGACTAAGGCTAAAATCCTCATGAAATTAAGCACATGAAATCCCTCCTCCACTTGAATTAGGCACATGGGAGCTCCACTACTCCACTCCTCTAGCTAAAAATGCAAGGATACTCCTAACAGCCTAACAAACCCATGAAATGTGGTCAATTAGATCAAAATGATAAGATCCTTCTCGATCGTCTGATTGCTCTAGGGGGAGATATACTCCCCCTAACTTCAATTCATTTCATCATTCTTTAATTTGATTGAGGTTAAAGAAGTTAGAGCAAGCCATTACAAGCTTCCTAAAGCTTTTTAGAGTGAGTTTAAATTTCCATTTTCTCAGTTTTCATAGACTGAAAATAGGGGAGCTCCACTTGAAATCCATCTCACTCAATACCCCAAACCAACCCAATTCCTCCTTTGAGCACCCTTAGAGGATCAAATCAAACTCACTCCAAGTTTCACATAAGTTCTCCAAGCAAGGGAGGAGTGCCTTTGACCAAGATCGAGCTCAAGTGAAGGTGAAGTTAGAAAGATCCACCAATTTTAACGCCTCAAACCTTCAACGAGGCTTCATCTCCACTAGATAAAGCTACTTCAAGGGAATTGAGCCTTGCCTCATGAGGAATGCCATTAAACCAAGCTTAGATTGGCAATGGTGTGGAGCTTTGTGAAGTGAATTTCCATCTCATGAGAAACTAGCCATTGGATGTGATCTCCCTTGCATGGTGATGGTGTGGGTTGAGTTTGGATTCAATCCAAGCTTAATTGAGCTCGAATCTTCCCTAAAGATGGGCGATCTCTCATGGAAGATCGAGGATGAATCATGGGCATCCATCCACATTTTGGATGGGCGACCATGATTAAAACAGTAGGATCCAAGGATTAACCCTTAGAAGCTGGCCAGATCTCGATCGATCTTGATTAGGAGAAAGCGCGTCGATGCGGCACTATGATGTGACTACTTAAATAGCCACTCCCGTCGCACCACATGGAAAGCACGCGCCGCATTAGTCTCGACGTGGTGCCGATGAGATTAGCTATATAATTAGGGGATTAAATTACCTAATTAATCATGAAAACTTCAAATATTCATATATAAGTGTAGATAAATCATGAAAATATGAAATGAATTGCATATGAAAGATAATTGAATGTAGAATATTATAAAATTGACTTTGATGGATTTTGAATAGTGTTATTTTCTGAATTTGGTTTTATTAGAATGTAATTATTATTATTACTCTGATTATTATTAATCTCAAACTTCTCATGTGTAGTGGGATGACTTCCTCCTAATTTTCTTGGGATTTATTAATATCTTAATTAGGTAATTGCTGGATTCATTCTAATTACTCTCTAATGTAATTAAGCTAAGTGTGTAATAATCAGTGGTTTAATCCCATGATTTAGCTAATTAAGTTTTTTTAAGTGAATAGGAGGTTTAGGGAATAATTCTGGGATATTTTCCTTAAGCTATTCCTTAAACCCCCTCTTTCTTCCTTAATCCATACTTAATTAAGGATTAATCTACTAATTACCTACTTAATTAATTTGATAAAATTATAAAACCTTCGAGAACTTAACTAATTTACTTTGGGTAGATGCTTAGGTGTTCAATAACCTAAGTATATTAAGGAAATTAAAATCTAACTCACATGTGTGAGAAGGATTATGAAATTACTAAACTTAACCCTTTAGCTTAATTAATCATTAATCATGAGCCAAATGCATTAGAGCCTTTTCTTCGTAGGTGCATTGCTGATTTAAATTCTTATGTGATTTATGTTATATCATTGGCTTATAATTATTTTGTTAAATATGATAAGGTGGTATAGATAAGGGGTAATTAACACACTTAATTCATACCTTAATATAATCACAATATAAAAATCATCTAATCATCTAAAGATTAAACTAAAATGCCATGCACATGGGGGAAATGGGTTAGGACTAGAAAACATTCTTACACATTTCCTAAATCAAACATAAAACAAAATCAAAACAAAAATCACATTAAACAAACTTTGATTCACTTTAAACGTTCTTATTTCATAGGATTGTATTTAGGAATTAATTACATTGAATGAATTTATATTGCTTTCATCACTTTATTTCTTTCCTAGCATATGAAATTCATGCATTCATATCATTTAAAAATCAAAATTAAAGTGAAATATTTTCTTTATGTCAAATTATATATTTTGGCTAAAGTCAAAATATGAATGACTATTATCACTATTAAATTCAAAATTATTTTCAAAATGTATAAATCAAATATCAAAACTAAAAGGTATGCTACTTATATTTTATTTATAAGCTTGCATGTGAATATAAAAGTGTGTCTTATGTTTGCAACCTTTCTTTCTTCTTAACATGGATTTGAATAATATTTGCAAATTGTATAGTTCTTTTAAAAGAACATAACACTTGTTTAAAATCTATTCTTATCCTCTTCCATGTTATAACTTAAGAAGGATCTTTACATTTATACATATAAATTGCATAAACAAACCAAAAAAATTAAATGAACATAAACTTTGCATCTTTCTTTCTCTTTATTTCTTTTTACATGCATATGTATTTAAGGAAAGTGGTATATTAGTCCGACAACCAGGGTTGTGAGCTTTAAGTAGCCCTAAGTAGGTCTTGTACCTTACACCCCCAACAATTAACAATGATGTACTCTCTTATGCCTTTCATACATACACATATGCATATGAATAAAGGATAAAAGAATACCACTTTTTCTACTTAATGAAAATCATGCATCATAAAGCATTCTAATTTTCTTAAGTAACATTTCTTTGCATTCATCATAAAGTGTGCTAAATATTTCCACTTATATGTATAGATATGCTTAGGATTCATTCATATGCATGTTATATACATGTTGGGAAAGAAATGAAGTGATGTGTGTTTTGTGATATTAGTTCACTTTACTTAATCTTAAAATGTCTTTCTTTTGAATAAGTTTGTTTATGAAAAATCTAACCTTAGGATTAATTAAACCACATAATAAAATATTCACTAAACAAAATCAAATATGAATCTACTTTAGAAATTACTTAAGGTAGGGAAGGAAAGAGAAGTTCTCTTCTCTTTTCCTCTCTTTATAACTTAGTAATTAATTGTAGGATTCACTTAAACCAAAATAAATCACCAAATAAATCAACTAAATCAACTAAACAACTTGAATGAAACCACCCATCTAAGTTGAACATCTTCACACTTAGAAAATCTAAGCCTTAAAGCCATAGCTAAGCATACCACACAAACCACACACATTAGACTAAGTCACCATTTCTAGCTTTAGGTTAGGGGGGTGCATGGTTTGATGTTTGATTTTATTTTGATGTATTATTTCTAGTCTGATGTTAGGTGAATGTGTGAAAATGAATGGTAGGATGATTTAGTCTAATCATTATCTTACAGAGATTGTGCTTAAGAGGCTAATAAATATAAATACTTTTGTGCAGCTTATACCCTAAGATAATCCAATAGGCGTGGACTTGGTTACCCATGTGTGGGGTGCTAAGTCTAATATACATGCTTGGGATTTGTATGGTTTGTTTAGCTAATCTCTATTTTGTAATTAGTTAGATTTACTTTTCCTCTTCATGTAATTTTTTTAGGATTTTGGAATGAATATTATGGGGATGATGAGCATTGGTTATAAGATTTCATCTTATGTACCATGAAAGCCTTTGGAGCAACCACCTTCCAACCATCCAAAAGAAAGAAGAAGAAATAAGAAAGAAGAAAGAAGAAAAAAAAAGAAAAAAAAATGAAGACCCCATAATATGAATTTCTTACTTGATTGTAAATTAATTCATTTGTAATCAGATTGTATATAAGACTACCCAATTTATTTTCGGGTTTATCGTGGTGCCCAACCATAAATGACATTTTATTCTTTTTTAGCTTTATAAAATGTTTGATGTTTTTGTTTAGCTTGTGCATTAAGATGTCATTTCCTAGTTTCTTCCTTCTTTGATGTATGGCGGATGATGATTAGGCTCTTAGAAAAATAAATCTTCTACCAAATTAAATAACTCAAAATTAAAATAAATAACATAACCTCACTAAAGCTTAAAATTAAGATAAATAATTAATTAGTAACCCTTAGATGGATGTGTATTTCTTTTCTAACATCATGCATAAAAAGTATACTATTTCACTCTTGATTAGAGGGCTTCCACCTTTTCCAGAGAACTTAGCTTGACCTTTAAGAGCCATGGTGGGAACACACCTCCTTATCATGTTAATTTTGGCCCATAACTTAATTTCTCATGCATTAGGCAAAAAAAAATCCTATAGCCTAAGTGAAATGATTGCCCAAAATAAAAATAAAATATATGAAAAATTTGTATTAGATTATAGTCATTAATTCATGCCTAACATGATCTAGTCTCTTGGGGAGTGTGTTTAAGGACTTAGTCTCTTTCTAAATAAATAATAACCTTGCTATCTTGCATAAACATAAGACTTGCCTACATGAATTTAAAATCGTTGGATGAGTTAGTTGGAGGGCACCCCCAGGCAGTTGTAAGTCTAATAATCAATAGTTTATCTTCTCTTGTGGAAGTGAACTAAATACAAATTTTCACCCTAGATTTAGGTTGCTTCTCCCCTTTGTAGGTCATAAGTATAAATCTTCACCTCTTAGGCATTTATCTTGTACCATGGAATTGTAATGCAGCTAATAAAAATTTAACTCAAATAAATTAATTCAAATTTCAAAATACAACCATAGGTAGTTTGGGATGCTTACTAGGCTTCTAGTATCTTAAGCATCCCTACTTCTTCCATTTGGCTTTGATAAAAACTCCCTCTCTTGATCGATCACTTGACTTTCTAAAAAAAACTAATCGATTGATAGTCCTACCTTTTCAAAATCTTTGGAGATGATCATTTACCTTAATAGAGTATTCTAAGGAATCTCATTCCTTAGGATGTAATTAACTATGGGGCTTGCCTCCATAGAGAACTTAATGAACTCGTTTAAAATAAACCCTACTTTACTTTTCCATGTAAAGTAGGGGAAGAATCTCTGGTACATATGCAGACCCATTGTCCTTAGGAGTTCTTATTGAGGTGATTAGGTCCATTGTAGGGTGGTGACTTCTATCTTTCAAGATAGTACACTCTCTCAATATGCAGATCACCTAATAAGAACATCTGGATCTATGGTGTCCAAATGCAGAATATATTTTATCTTCATTTTATCACATAGATTGAAGATGGAAGTATACTTAGAAATGAGAAAAAAACAGATTTTCTGGACTCTTGGGATGGTTCTCTCTCCATCTTTGGTAAATGATCGTTGTCTCCAAGTATCGATAGTGGGTTTGTACTTTTTTATGAATCCAAGACTATCTTTCTTTCCATTGACACTTGGCTTATTTCATCCTTAAGCTAAGCTAACATCTTTAGGTTTTAGGACCTCACCATGTTGGTCTTAAAACCTTGGTTCCCTAATGGGTAAAATAAAATTTGAATAAAAAAATGATCAAAGACTTCCTCCTTACCATTTTTTATGGTAAGGAAAGGTTCATTCTAAATAATAAAGACAAAATAAATCCTTCATAAAAAATCTTGCTCTTCAAAAAGCTTTCAAAATGCACATAATAAAATGTTTACAAAATTTTCCTAAATCACCTTCATCTAACAATCTTCATGATTGTTATATGTAGGATCATCTTTACAAAAAGATTCCAACAATCACATTTTCTAAAAGCACAAATGATCTTCTTACTCAATTCATTTTGATGAAGACTTCATTTTCAAAAAATAAAATTCCAACAATCACATTTTCTAAAAGCACAAATGAGCTTCTTCACTCAATTCATTTTTGGTGAAGACCTCATTTTCAAAAATAAAATTCCAACAATCACATTTTCTAAAGCAAAAATGGGCATCTTCATTCAATTCATTTTGGTGAAGACCTCATTTTCAAAAATAAAATTCCAACAATCATGCTTTCAAAATCATAAAATTTGAAGATGGCCTTTCCATTCAATGCATCCAAATGTGTTGGATGGATGTTACATCTTCAAGCAAAATCACAACTTTGAAATTTCACTCAACATATTCCACATGTTAGTTTGGAACTTCCACATTTTCAAAAATATGAAACCCCTCCATTCAATATACCCATATTTGAATGGAGGTTTCATTCACAATCAAAATCAAAAAATTTTCAAAAACACATATGAATATCTCCATTCAATATGCCCAAATTTATTAAAATTTCATTTCCAAATAAAATAACATTATTTTGAAATGCCACTTAACATATTCATATATGATTAGGTTGGGATTTCCTCTTTCAAAAGCAATAATCACACACAAAAATACATCTTTGGAAAATGAAACATAATTGATTTCCATCTTACCCAAATTTGTTAAATGGAAATCTCTCTTTTCAAAATCAACAAAAAAATTAATTTTTTTTCAAAACATATTTGGAACTTCATTCATACCACATTTGCTAAAATGAAGTTTCCTTTTCAAAATTTAAAGAAACACTTTTGGAACTTCATTCTTTAGCATACCATATTTGCTAAAATGAAGTCTCCATTTTCAAAACAAAATAAAAACAAAAAAAATTTTAAACATATTTTGGAATTTCATTTAGCATGCTTAAATTTGCTAAGTGAAGTTTCCATTTCACAAAATTAAAGAAACACTTTTGGAACTTCATTCTTTAGCATACAATATTTGCTAAAGTGAAGTCTCCATTTTCAAAACAAAATCAAAACACAAAATTTTAAACACATTTTGAATTTCATTTAGCATACTCTCAAATTAAATTTTCATTTCACAAAATTAAAGAAATACATTGGAACTTCATTTTTTAGCATACCATATTTGCTAAAGTGAAGTTTCCATTTTCAATTAAATTCCAAAACAAAAGAAACACATTAGGATTTCTTTAGCATACCCAAATTTTAAGGATCTATTTTCAAAATCAAAACCTCTAAAAAAATAAAAGAAACACATTAGGATTTTCTTAGCATACTCAAATTTGCTAAGAGTCATATTTTCAAAAAATTTCCAAAAAAAACACTTGATTCCCTCATTTAGCATACCCAAATTTGCTAAATGAGAATTACATTTTCAAATCACAAATGATTCACAAAATAATGCAAAACAAAAAAAGAAGAAATATTTTCAAACATCTCACTTAGCATACCCAAATTTGCTAAGTGAGTAAATTCCAAAATCACAAATCCAAAATAAAAGCAAATTGACCCTTTACTTTAACATACCCAAATTTGTTAAATAAAGGGTCCTTAAAATCAAAATTAAAATTCAAATATGAACCTATGGAAACATCTCTTCAAAAATATTTGAACCCATTTTTAACATGTCCAAATTTTTTGAGAGTGGATTCTACATCAAAAAATTCCTCTTTCCAATCAAATCTCAAAATCTATTCTAAATCATTTGAGCCTAACTTAACACTTTCAAGATGTTGAGTATAAGTTCAAATTCTAAATTCAAATTCAACAATCATTCAAGTTTATTTTCAACATTTTTGTTTTAGCATTAGTTAGTTTTAGTTGATTGATAGCAATGGTCGCAGAGATATGTGTTTACCTTTCCCAATGGATGATGGATCAGCCAGATCGGCTACTTCCCCTCTATGCCCACCTCATTCACTTTGAATGAGGTTTCGAGGGGCCCCGTATTACATGTGAGGGCACTCCCCTCACAACTGTTAACAGGAGCATAATAGTTGGGCAGGAGCTGGTCATTCAGGTTGACATACCATTAGATTCTGATATTCCCTCAAGAGAAGGTAGTAGCGGTTCCTGGCGGTAGTGATAGTTGATGCTGTTCTAGTGTTGAGTGACAACATCGTATGCCCTAGTTAGGGTTAAGCATTCACTACCCTTCCAAGGGAAGGCTCCCATCCCAAGGATTGTCTCCACTTTTGAGGTTGGGTCTTTCTTACTCACTGCAACAAGACCCAAAGGAGGAACAAGAACTGCATGATAAAGTGGTACCATACTCGCATCACTAGGGAGATGGAGACAGCTGCACGGTCTATTATTGAGGAATTACCCACTTTAGTTTTCCTTCTGATTATAGCAAATCCATTCCATCCTCTCTCTAGGTCTGACAAAGTGGATGCTAGGAGGATCTCTGCTTCCACCTCGGGTTAATTTCACCGGTTAGTGAGTAGGAGGTCATATCCTCCTTCAATCACTAGGTTGGGGGAGCCTACGATGATCTGTCTGAGCTATTTGATTGAGATTCATCATCCCCCACAGTGTGGGGAAGCATATTCAAAAGGAGAGGGCTAGGGAGGCCCATACCTCAGTTCATATCACCGGGGAGAGTGGAGGTTTGGTGACTGACTCTCACTCATTAATTTTCTTGATGGGTGTGCTACCCATCATATCGAGTATCCTACTCATGGGGACATGAGGAGAGTTCATATTTAGAGAGAGAGTCGGTGGTGTCTCCACCCACCTTCTACCCCATCCACCATCGCATCATGTTTAGCATCTCCTTCGCCAAAGGCCATGAAGGCCACATCTTGGGAGAAGAGGACCCCATTGGTGATCTGACTATGGCCAAGGGATCCCATTCCATCTACACCATTTACTGTGGTGAGGTCGAGCTCTCCTGCTTGACCTTCTGTCCCAATTATGGTGCGGAAGGAATGACAACCCTGAAGTATCATGGTCATCTCATGACAACCACCACCAGTACAACATATGATGGAGATTGCAGTTGTAGATGGAGAAGGTGACAACCCAATTGCACCTATGATGATAAATCCTCCTAGGAGTGTCACCCCATACAGAGATAGTGATAGTCAGAGTGTATTTCTTTCTATGAGTATAGCCCTCACAGGGTTAACTCTCCAGTAGCAGGCGAGGTCCGGTGCCTCACAGTACATGATAGTGATCCCACCACCAGTTAACCAAAGTCATTTGTGTCAGTTATGAGAAATCATTCTCTAGATGATATTGTTGCCCATTATTTCATGGAGAGGAAAGAGATTCTAAGATATGACTAGTCTAATGAGGAGAAGATCAGCTTTGATCCCAACGAAGATGATTTGTTGGGAGACTCTAGGGTTTGCATGGTAGATACCAGGGGATCCCTCCTTAGAGAGCAACAAACTATGGAAGGTGTTGAGGTCGAGCAGGAAGACACAACCCATTAGACCCAACACCTTTTAGCACAGATAAAGCAGAAAGATAAAATGATAGATATGATGGAGAAGAGGCTCGAAGATCTGTTAGTAGTTATCTTAGCATTGTAAACCAAGCCCTAACATTTTATCCTACCATATGAGACTAAGTTAGAGTTGGTGCATGTCTTGGACCCCAAGACTTTACCTCTAGTAAGTAGCACCAACATGTATAGAAGGTAGTGGATAGTACCTCCATATAGAAAAAAGATATCAAGTCCATGGTTGAGCGGAAGTGAAAGAAGCATTGGCTCAAGCAGAAAGGATCATGTTCCAAAGGGTAGACCCTAGAGGAATTTGATGCAATCCAATATCTAAGGGTTTTGCCACCTTCTTTCAAGAGTTTTGATGGCAGTGGGAACCCGAGGTAGCACATTGCGCATTTTAGAGCTAGTTGTTGCAACACTGGTGGTAGTGACACTTTACTCTTTCATCTCTTTGTCAGTAGCTTAGCAGGGATACCTTTTGATTGGTATGCTGAACTTCCTAATAGTTCAGTAAAGACTTTTATTGAGTTGGAGCAACTCTTTATCAAAAGGTTTTCTAGAGCTCAACAAAGGGTCACTATTGGTAATCTCGTTGTGGCTCAACAAAATCATGGTAAGTCCCTCATTGATTACATTATTAGATGGCATAATTTGAGTATGAAATGTGAACAGTTGTTTGAAGAGCATGCCATTGAGATTATGCTTAAGAATATCAATGGCCCGATCGTCTTCATGCTCAAAGATTTCACCATTAAAACCTTTAAGAAATTAATCAACAAGGAGGCTAGCTTACAAGGAGATGTTAAACAGTTACCTTCTCCAGATCTACCAACAAAGTCAAAGCCACAGAAGGTATATGAGAAGAAACTCAGGGCAGTGATAATAGTGGATAAATAGCTAGCCAAGCAGTTTGAGAGACCTCATGCTCCCGCCCTCACTTCCACCTCCTCTACCACCATCAGGAACCTACTAGCCACCCAGCCTCTACATACATTGCCTCCTCTTAGCCACATCAATAAGCGGTACACATACTCTTTATAGCTATGGTCCACCTACTCTTTTGGATAAACTTACAAGCCTTATTCATTTAAGAGGGAGGTAATCAGAAGATCTTTAAGAATCTCTTAAAGAACTGATTTTTTTACCCAAACTTAGAGAGAGAGTGGGGCAATGATCCTAACTTTTCCCCTATCACCATATGCTAGGTCATGTTTTGGAAGATTGTTTCACATTTAAGGACTGGCTTGAACATAGCTTCAAGACCGGTTCTATAATTATCCAGAATGAATATCTTGTGGAATAATCATCTAGTTCCATTAGGGTAATCCTTGAGGATACTTGCGATCCTTCCAAAATAAAAGAAGGTTGGGATATCTCCTTCCAAAATGTAAAAAAATTATCAAGATCAAGAAACTTTCCTTGCGTGCACGAGTCAACTCAAACCTCAACATCAAGGAAGGTTTGCAAGTTGCGAGCAACTTAGGAAAGGTGAGCTCAAAAACAGATGTGCCAGGATAGCCTAGTATCTCAACCACCGGATGAGTCCAACCTCCAGTCCACCATTGTAGCTACCACATCAGTGACTACCACTACTTTAGCTAGTTCTTCTTCTACTAGTAGACATCTTGTATCGGTAGATGAGGGAATCAAATCTCTCACCCCTCTTACTTTACTTGATTTTTTTCTCTGTACCTCCTATCAAATCCAAGAAATTAAAGAATAAAGCTAGCTTGAATTACATCTGTCACTTCTGATGGGTTTTCTAAATCTATTTCTAATAACTCTTGAAGTCTAAATAATAACTATAAAAATTTTGATCTTCCTCTTTTTTGATTCATTAGATTTTCCTACTACAATGCTTTACCTCTTGAGATAGAGGAATCATATTCCAGGGTCCCATAGGAGAAGGTGGTGAGCTGATGTGTAGGTAGAACCTTCCATTACCCTTCCACAAGAGATCACCGTCAACCTCCAGTAGTGGCAAGGTTCTACCTCCTAGGCGGCACCTCAAGATAGAAACAAGTCATTGCTTTGAGGATGAAGCCCCTCCACGGATGCTCCACCCTTGGATATGCTTGTGGAGGATCAGCCAAGGTGGACTACAATGTCTCTCTCACCTAAGAAAGTTGCCATCTAAGCTAAGATGCCTTGTCTTATATCCAAAGAGATGAGGGAATCATTAATCAAGGCTCTCCTTGATCCTTAGATATGCTTAGCTTAGCTGACCGTTATTATTAAGGAGGCACATTATTCTAGAAGCTCATGGATTACTTTCAGATGAAGACCTTCTTGGGGACATGGAGCACAACTTCCCCTACATTATAGTTGACATGGGGTGGACTTGCGAGTTCTCATCAATCCAGGTGCATAGATGAATATTATGAGTCTAAAGACCCTTGACTATTTGAGGATCAACATCTCCACACTCTGAGGAGATTGGATGATGTTGAGAGGATTTAATGAACAAGGTGAGGGGGCTTTAGGTTCCATATTGTTACCTTTGAAGGTAAGTGAATGGAAGACGGAAGCCAAGTTTTATATAGTTGATTCAAATACTTTATTCATTGCCTTGCTCAGTAGGCTTCGGATACATCAAAATAAGATAATTCCATCCTCCTTCCATCAGTGTATCAAGTTCAGGAAGGATGGGATTGAGTACTATGTCAAAAGAGATGAAAAGCCATTTTCAGTTAGAGAGGTTGAGATATATGAGGATGTGACCTACGATCTTCCTCAAAACACCCTTTCTCGTGAACTTGGATAAAATTTAAATTCAAAAGAAAAACAAAATGAAGAAAAAGAAAAAGCAAAAGGAAAAGAATAGAAAAGTGAAAATCCAAGTGAACAAGAAAGGGAAATTGAAGAAGAAATAAAGCTCACATTTCACCCATAGTTTATTTCTTCATATGGACATGTGGGTAGGATGACTCAATCTCCACTAGGTGGAGGTAGAGGTATAAACAGAGGTAGTTCCAGAGGTGGAAGACCCCCTAGTTGGCCATCAGCCAACAGGGGTTATGTTCCAGTTCATAGGAGTACCCTACTTACATAGACTTGGAATCAGTTGAGGATGAGTAATGTGATTACATACCCCTCTCAGCAGGTTTCATTGGTGGTGACACTCAAGCCAGACAACGATGAAGATCGAGCCCCCAAACAAAGCAAAGTATTCAAATCATATGTATGTAAAACTATCAGGCAGCAGTTAAGAACCTTAGCTCTAACTTCACTTTCATCCCAAAAAGTTAAAGGTTTAGTAGTTAAGGAAGCCGCTTAGTCTTCCAAAGATATGAAGCTGAAGAGATTCTTTTTGGGATCATCCTCCTCAAGTCTTGAAGTTGATGTAGAACTTGAGGAGAATTCATATAAAGAATTAATGGAATTACCATTTAAATTTTACTCACCTTGAGTTCATAATCTTACAGAAAGGTTCAGCTCCTCATACATGGTCTAGGAACAGGTTAGAGTATTTTGAGAAGCTATGGATACTAGCAGGGAATGAAGATCGGACTAGATTTGATGCAGTGGATCGATGGCGATGATTCTTGCTTAGTTGTTACCAACCATTTCGATAGGTTCTTTTCACACCAAACCAACTCTTATGAGGATGTTTGTTTAGAAACCTCGGATGATCAGATGATCTCAAATAAAAGTTGCATTTCAAAATTTGAGAGGAGATCCATTCAATAATTGACAAGCTTAAAGAAATCAACCTCGGATGAAGAAAATCCGCGACATCATCATTTCATTGAATGAAGAAGAAACTAATGACTTAGTTAGGCTATTGACTATGTTTAAGGACTACCCTAGATTATCTCCAACGTAGTAGTCCACAAACTAGCAATAGATCCTAGCGCTAACCCTATCAAGCAAGCTCCTAGACGCATGTAATTAAAAAGTGAACATGTCATTTCTAAAGTCAAGAAATTGATCAGTGCTAGTTTCATCAGGGAAGAAAATACCCTACCTGGTTAGCAGTGCCATCCTAGTTAAGAAGAAGAATGGCCAAATTCACATTTGCATCGATTTCAGAGATTAAATAAGGCATGACCCTAAGGATGAGTTTCTTCTTCCTATATTAGAATTAATGATGGACATCGCCTCATCTCATGCGATTTTCATGGATGGGTAATCTAGCTACAACCAAATCAAGATGGCCCCTGAGGATGAAAGAAACACTACTTTTTGAACCCCAATTAGAATCTATTATTATAGGGTCATGCCTTTCTTAAAATGTGGTGCTACATACCAGGCCATGACTAAGATCTTCAATGAACTCATCCATCAAGTTGAGGTTGAGTGTTGATGATCTAATAGTAGTAGAGAAAAGGAAGACCACCTCTTTGACTTGAGAGTAGCTTTCAAATGGTTAAGATAATATAACCTCAAAATGAATCCCCAAGTGTGTATTAGAGTAGCTTTGGAAATTCTTTGGGTTTGCCACATGGGAATAGAAATAGATCCAAAAAAAGATCAAATCTATCTTAGAAATACCACCTGCTAAGAGTTTAACTCAACTCAGATCTTTCTAAGGATGGTTGGCATATTGGAAACATTTTATCTCCAACCTATAGGGAAGATGCAAGCCATTTTCAACACTTATCAAAAGGGACACATAGTTCAAGTGGGATGACAAGTGCTAGCATGCCTTTGAGGATATCAAGCAATATTTGGTGAAGATGCCTAGTATATCAGGCGGCCACTCATCCTCTACTTTTGCATTGGAAGACTCTCTCTGCTCTATTGCCCAATGATGAAGGAAAGAGAGTGCTCTCTACTACCTCATTCATCATTCTACTAAAGTGAACTATCACCTATTGAAACATTGCCTAGCTTTGATCTTTGCCTCCTAAGCTACATACTATATGTTTTCTCATAAGGTGAACTTGATTTCCGAACCAATCCAATTAGTATCTCATGACACGTGCTATTAGACATTTGGCATGATGGCCCATGATCTTCTCACGGTTTGATATCACATTGTACCCCTCCATGCGATAAAAGGACAAGCACTAGTAGATTTCTTAGAACACCCACTTCTGATTCTCTTAATGATGATCTCCGATGAACAAATCATGAACTTAAAAGAAGATTGACAACCACCGATGGGAGATGTATTTTTATGATGCAACTTCTTTTTATAAAGGAGAAGCACCATGATCTACTCTTCCAGGAAACAGGTAGAATAGTTCTCTTCTAACCCGCGATGTGATGAGATTCTCATACTATCTTTCCAATCCCTACACCAAAATGAGTAAGTAAGAGGCTTTGATTGTGTAGAATTAGCTATCACAAAGACATCAATATCTTTGGGGATTCTCGTTGGTCATCAACAGATTGTCCCAAGGTTCTCAAACCAAACTTCATCATTACCGAGTATACCATGAAGCTGTTGACCCAAATCCCTGAAGTCACCACCTACAAAGTTCCCCAGCGAGAGCGATGCTTGGCAAACTTGCCAATGAATTGGCATGTCCAGAAGATGAGTCCATTCCAATAAGGGTCCAAAATTGGCAAGTCCAATCCTTATTGATGCTGAACTCATCAAGAGACTTTCTTTTGAAGGGGAGGTTGTCGTTGCCTATAAGGACAATGAGTTGGATTAGAGGCAATTGTTCATAGATTGTTTGAACAAAACTATCTTAAAAAGTCACAAGCCCATTGAAATAGAGCTCTCTCTATGCTCTCGATGCACCCTGCTCCTTTGATAGATGTGTTACATTGTTTAGATAAATGAAGCAGTGGAATTATAACCAAGGTACATTCTGTAGCAAATCAATCATAAGATGAAGATGAAAATTAAGAGACTAGATACTATTGGCCTTGATGATTATAAGATAGATGTAGCTGAGATGCCATCTGTCGGTACGATGAGGTCCTACATCAACCACCTAACATTCTACAACCTACACTGGCCTCATAGCTATTTGAGTGTTGGGGTACCGACTTTGTGGGTTTGATCGATCCTCCTTCTTCCAAGGGTCATCAATTCATCTAAGCTACCACAGACTACTTTTCCAAGTGGGAGGAGGTAATCCCACTCAAAAAGTCACCATGCATGTGCTTCAATTTTTTAGAACCATGTATATAGGTTTGGGGTGCCTCGATGAATTATATCGATAATGGTATGCATTCAAAAGCACCAAGATCAACATCTTGCTAGAAGACATGGTATAGATTGGAGATACTCCACCATACTACCCCATGACAAATGGCGAAGCATTCAACAAAACTCTCATCCAAATACTAAAGAAGACACTTGATGATAACAAGCAGTGGAATGAGTAGTTGGTTGAAGCCTTGTGCCTACAACAACTCTAAATCAATATACCCATTTTCCTTAGTGTATGTAGTTGGTCTACCTTTAGTTCAACTCTCACTAAGGATAGCATTGGGTAGCAAGATCACTATAGAAGAATGCAAAGTTAATTAGAAGAGCTCAAGGTTTGGAGGAGAGTCTCTACTGTGTGCAACCTCGAGTTATACAAGGCTAAAATAATTCAAGCTCACATAGTTGCCTAGGTCTTTTGAGTAGGAGAACTTGTGTTAGTCTTAAGGAGACCAATTGTTGCCCATCAAAAGATGGGAGACAAGTTTGAACCCACTTGGGAAGGCCCCTATGTCATGGAGAAGGCCTACCAAGGAGGATCTTATCAACTCATTGATTGTAAAGGGGAACACCAGATGCTTCCAATTAATGGGCTCTATTTGAACAAATATTACCCATAAAATTATGTTTTAAAAATAATTATCATCAAATCAACAAAAATTTGATTCCATTTCACCAAAATCTTCTCTTCTTTCAAAATATTGTTTGCTTGTCTTTCGAATCCGCAATGACGTGTTTTAGGGTAGGTGTAAGAATCCCCCAGCGGCATCCTATCCCTCTTTTACAACATAAACAGAATAATCTGGCACTATTAGAATAGGTGTGAGAGAACTCGAGAGGCATCCTATTCCTTTTAACATGAACACAAAAATAAACATATATCTTTTATCTCGGGCTACTTTGATGTGGGAGCAAGCCCCCTATGACACTCACTCATTAGTCTCTCGTCGTCTACATGCTACCTCAGTATGTCACCCCTAGTGGTTATTTGTTGGAGGATGTGAGTCCCATGATTTCTTCCTAACTTGATCATTGCAAACCAATGAGCCTTAGTATGGTAGACTTCACTGCCTTCATGTTGATTTTGTTTAAGAGGATGTGAGTCCTTGAGCTTTCTTTTTGAACTAATCATCATGATCTAACTAGTAAGTATATTTGAGGTTTAGGATAAGTCTCCCAGGCTCCTTTCCTCTTGACTACATTTGAGTCCGTAAGCCCCTGGCATTCACTTTGTCGCCTAGGTCGGATGGCACTTGTCGAAGAGACTATCCAATTTTCAGAATGTGAGTCCTCAGTTTTCTTCCTAGGCTTGTTGCAAAAGCATCTTAGGTTGGTTGATGTTCTATCGACAATAACTCACGTGGATACACCACTCTTAGAGATGTGAGTCCCCTTTCTTTTTTGAATACCTTTGAATATATTGATATCATCATCTTCTCCAAAGTTTTGATCAAGCCCTTAGTCTCTCCCTTCATTCTATTTGGATCACATCCTTTGCGACCCCATTTAGACACTAGTTGAGTTACTCTTGGATTAGACAGTCCCCCTTTCCTAGTAATCACCCCTGTGGTTAGAAAATTTGTTCAGCAGTTGTACAGATTCTCCCTTGATTCAGTAAATCTAAGATAGGTCTAGGTTGATATAAGCTCTTTCTCAGTGTGATCCCTCACAATCTAATAGGGTCCATGATAAACAAACTAAATAAATAAATAAATTAATTTGCTTGTGGATTAAGAATTCAAGCCCCCAAAGGGCCCTTTTCCCAAGTAGGCATCTCTTTAGGCGGTGTCGTAGAACTCCCTATAGAATTGCTTGACTGAGTTGAGATAAATCCCGTGTACTCACTGTAGTCACCCTTAGGTGGTTCAATCTATTTTTCCATAAGCGAGGTTACCTCATGGTCATTCCCTTTGGAAGATGTAAGACTATGATATTCTTTTAGCATGGACCATCGGATCTAGGATGCTATAAGGCAATAAAGATAATTTTTTTGGTAGTTGGGAAGATCTTATAAGACTCTCAACATCTTTATGGAAGCAATTTGTTCCACTTACAGTATATTCTACATACAATACACACAATAATTTTAGAGACTTTTTTTGGGGTTGTTCCAAAGATGAGGATAGACACAGTTGAGATCTTAGCTTCTCTTCTTGAGCGATGATCCTCCCATTACTTATTATCCTAACACTTGGAGCACATATATGTGAGTATTTACATAAGTATTCACTAAATTCAATATGTTGCTTACCTAGTTGAGGCTAATTTCAAATATTATTTTTCATGTAGTTATAGCACATATTGGCTACTCAGGACATCTTTCAGCCATACTTTGACCGTACAGATGAGCATGAGTTACATGGAGCTGTAGATATATACAATATGATTTGTAGGGACTTGAGGCTGTGGGTACATATCAGCGACACACATTATGGACCAAAGCCTGCAGAGGGTGTCTCACAGTATGATTGGGGCATCAGACCATCTACATATCTGATCACATCCTTATGTACCGGCCTTTGAGTCTCCTCCTTTATCCCATCAGGTTATATAGACATCAAGAACACATTGGAGGAACCATCAAATGCATGATCATCCACCATGTACATTTGATCAGTATATACCTCATAGTGGTGCGATTCCATGTAGACAAAAGAGGCATTAACTATTTAGGATAGTGTGACCTATGTGTCTATAGTACATGTATTCATTTTTTTTATTATCTATCACTTATATATTATCTTTCTTTGTATTGTATTATAGTAGATGTTTCATTTTTCTATATCGTTATCTTACATATCTTGGAACTATATTGTAAGCTTTATCTAAATCAATAAGTAGCAAAAAGATAAACGCTAGTATACATATCCTTAATGACTTTAATATGCTCCATGTGTTTGGACACAAGTAATAACTCTAGTATACATATCCTTAATGACTTGAATATGCCCAATATTAACTCCTCTCTTTTCTACAACTCTCCAAAATACTTCTCTTGAAACTTTATCACATGCTTTCTCTAAATCAACAAATATCATATTTAGATCCTCCTTACTTCCTCTATACTATTCCATCAAACTCTTTAACAAATGTATTGCATACATAGTAAGAAAATCAGTAATATAATGCAAAAAAGATAAAGGCTTAAAACCATTCCTTGATGTAATCCAACTAAAATAAAAAAAATATTTTGTCAATTCTCCATGTGTTTGGACACAAGTAATAGCTCTAGTATACATATCCTTTAGGACTTGAATATGCCCACTATTAACTCCTCTCTTTTCTATAACTCTCCAAATTACTTCTCTTGGAACTTTATCACATGCTTTCTCTAAATCAGCAAATATCATATGTAGATCCCCCTTAGTTACTCTATACTTCTACTAAATCTCTTAACAATTAGCTAAAAAAAATTTCCTACTGGCTAGTTGCCCATTTAATGGGAACTAGACTCTGAGCTTGCCATTAAATCTAGCTCCATCAAACTGTTGACCTCATTTTTAGGATGAGTTCTCAAGCCTCCATCTTAGACATAGGACTCCTCTTAGGTTTTAAGAGTTCCTTAGTCTTAAACATCTAGTGATTAGTGGACCACTCAATAGAGACTTAGAAGAGTTAGCCATAGGAATCATGCCTTTGGGGTGTTAGAAAATTTGCTACCATAAATTCCTCACTTCCTTCCTTCAAGTCAAACTTAATCAATTCCAACTTAATTAATTTCCTCCAAATCCAAATCAATCCTACATGATTGAAACCCATGATTGAAACTAATGATTGAAGCTTATGATTGAAATTCCAAGTCAAAAATATTTCCTAAGTCCTTTGATTCTCTCTTAAGGACTTAGTCTAAATCAAATCTAAATCAATTCAAATTCATGAAATTCTCTCACAACCCATTTATATTCTCATTTATATTCACATATATAAATGAAATATAAATTCAAATTGATCAAATCAAATTCCAAATTCAAATATAAAAATAAAATCTTTCCTAAGTTAGTTTGACTCCCTCTTAAGGACTTAGCCTAAATCAAATTCAAATCACTTCAAATTCATGAAATTTTTTCATAACTCATTTATATTTTCATTTATATTCACATATATAAATGAAATATAAATTCAAACAACCAAAACCAACTCAAAAAATCAAACTCAAATTCAATCAAAATCCAACCTAAGCCTTTCAAGTCAAAATCTTGAACTTAGCCAAATCAAATTCAAAAAACTCTTATTTTTTCTTCATGATTCAATCAATCCTTCAATCATGAATCCAAAATAAAACATAAACTTCAATCACCAAACCAAAACTCAATTTAAAAATCAAAAAATTCCATGTTCACTTGAAATTCAAATGAATCAAAACCCATTTGACTTCAAACCACTTGCAAATGGATTTATATTTCAATCTTAAGTCCATATGTAAGTTCAATCAAACTTTGTCTTTGACCTACTTAGGCTCACTTGACCCAAACTGACCTAAAGTGCCCTTATGAGACAAATTCTAATCCTAACAAAATTGGATTGAACTAAGCTCATCTAAGCCTCACATTGTGAGCAACAATCATCATAAGATGATCAATCACTTAAATTGGGTCAAACCTAAGAGTTGACCAAGTCAACACTTAGCCAAAATCAAACTTAAACTAGCCAAAATCCACCATAGGATAAATTGATTGAAATCATTGATCAAAACTTATTCATGGTCAATGTTAGAACTTGACTAAGTCAACATTTGAGCCTAACCTAGCCCAATTGGCCACTTGACCACTTGACCCCACTTGACCCAACTTGACCTAAAAAGTCAAAATGTGTCTAAACTTGATCTAAGCCAAATTGATTGAAACCAATGGGAAGTTCATTCCAAATGATTGTTGAACTTGACCAAAGCCTCAATTGGCCAACTAGATCTAACTAGCCAATTGACCATGAACTTGACCAAGGTCAAATTGAGTCAAACTCAAATATAAACCAAATTGATTGGAAACAAAGATACCAATCCATTTCATATGACCAAACATAAACCAACCCATGACCTAACCCAAATAGCTCAAATAGGTCAATTTGGTCAACTTGACCCATTTGACCTAAATGAACTCAATTGAATCAAAACCAAATATAAACCAAATTGAATCAAACCAAAGCCAAAAATATTTCAAATGGTCATATGAACTTTACCCAACCCTTAGTTTGACCCAATTTTGAATTTGTCAACTTGACCAAGTTGACCCATTTTAAATAAATGGGTCAACATGAGCCAAATCATATCAAACCAACTCCAAATTCAATGAAACTTGGCCTATTTTTCAATTACCAAACATATTCAAATTGAAACCAAGCTAAATGACCATTTTACCCCTAGGCCGGTAAATTTTTCAAATTCACTTGGAATTTGGTCAAATGCTCTTCATGACCACTTGACACCCTCTTAGTGGACCAAGTGGACACTAGTGAGTGTGGTGCACCTAACCCAATGGGTTTAGGTCAGCTCAACCTGACCTAAGGCTAAAATTGACCACCTCACTTGAAATTAAGCACATGGAATCCCTCCTCCACTTGAATTAGGCACATGGGAGCTCCACTACTCCACTCCTCTTAGCCAAACTGAATGCAAGGACACTCCTAATAGCCTAATAAAGCCATGGAATGAGGTCAATTGGATCAAAATAGTAAGATCTTTCTCGACCATCTAATTGCTCTAGGGGGAGATATACTCTCCCTAATTTCAATTCATTTCATCATTCTCTAATTCAATTGAGCTTAGGGATGTCAGGGAAAGCCGTTGCAAACCTCCTCAAGCTTTCTAGAGTGAGTTTGAATTTCCATTTTTTCGATTTTCATAGATTGAAAATAGGGGAGCTCCACTTGAAATCCATCTCACTCAATACTCCAAACCAACCCAATCCCTCCTTGAGCACCCTCAGGGATCAAATCAAACTCACTCCAAGCTTCACACAAGTTCTCCAAGCAGGGAGTGCCTTTGACCAAGAAAGCTCAAGTGAAGGTGAAGTTGGTCCATAGGAAGATCCATCCAATTTCAACAGCTCAAACCTTCAACAAGGCTTCATTTCCCATAGATGAAGCTACTTCAAGGGAATTGAGCACCGATGATAGCCTCCGGTGAGGTATGCCATTAAATCGAGCTTTGATTAGCCATGGTGTGGAGCTGAAGTGAATTTCCATCTCATGAGAAACTAGCCATTGGATGTGATCTCCCTTGCATGGTGATGGTGTGGGTTGAGCTTGGATTCAATCTAAGCTCAATCAGTCAAATCTTCCCTAGAAGATGGGCGGTGGCCATCTCTCATAGGAAGATCATGAATCATGGGTCATCCATCGCATTTTTTGGATGGTGATTAAAACACTAGATCAAGGATTAACCCTTAGAACCCGTGGATCTCAATCATCCGATCCTTGATGGAGATAGAGAAAGCGTAGCATCATCGGATGACATTACGATGTGACTATTTAAATAGCCACTCCCATCGTGCCACATGGAAAGCTCACGTCACGTCAGCCTCCATGTGGCGCCAATGAGATTGGCTATATAATTAGGGGATTAAATTACCTAATTAATCATCAAAACTTCAAATATTCATATCTAAGTGTAGAAAAATCAAAAAAATATAAAATAAATTGCATGTGAAAGATAATTGAATGTCGAATATTATAAAATTGACTTTGTTGAATTTTGAATAGTGTTATTTTCTAAATTTAAGTTTTATTGGGAATGTAATTAGGCTAAATACTCTATGATTATTCCCTTAGTTAATCTTAAACTTCTCATGTGTATTTAGTGAGATGACTTTTGCCTCCCTTAATTTTCTTGGGATTTATTAATGTCTTAATTAGGGTAATTGATGGATTCATTCCTAATTACTCTCTTAATGTTATTAAGCTTAATTAAGTGTGTAATAAGTGGTTTAATCCCTTAATTTAGCTAATTAAGGTTTTTTTTAAGTGAATAGGAAGTTTAGGGAATAATTTTGGAATATTTTCCTTAAGCTATTCCTTAAACCCCCTCTTTCTTCCGTAATCCAAACTTAATTAAGGATTAATCCAGTAATTACCTACCTAATTAATTTTATAAAATTCTAAAACTTTCCACAACTTAACTAATTCACTTTGGGTAGATGCTTAGGTGTTCAATAACCTAAGTACATTAAGAAAATCAAAATCCAACTCACATGTGTGAGAAGGATTATGAAATTACTTAACTCAAACCCCTTAGCTTAATTAATCATTAATCATGAGCCAAATGCATTAAGCCCTTTTCTTCTTAGGTGCATTTCTAATTTAAATTTCTTGTGATTTTATTTCATATCATTGGCTCATAATTATTTGGTTAAATATGCTAATGGTATAGTGTAATTAACACACTTAATTTATACCTAATCAAAATATAAAATAATCTAATCATCTAAAGATTAAACTAAAATTGCCATACACATGGGGAAATGGGTTAGGACCAACAACATTCTTTCACATTTCCTAAATCAAACATAAAACAAATTCAAAATAAAATCACATTAAACAAACTTTGATTCACTTTAAACTTTCTTATTTCATAGGATTATCTTTAGGAATTAATTAGGGTGAATGAATTTATATTGCTTTCATCACTTTTTCTTTCCTAACATGCTAAATGTGTTTTCATATGAAATTCATTCATATCTTTTAAAAATCAAAATTAAAGTGAAATACTTTCTTTATGTCAAATTGCATGTTTTGGCTAAAGTAGAAATATGAATGGCTATTATCACTATTAAATTCAAAATTATTTTCAAACATATAAATCAAATATCAAAAAAGGTATATACTTATATTTTATTTATAGCTTACATGTGAATATAAAAATGTGTCTTATGTTTGCTTCCTTTCTTTCTTCTTAACATGGATTTGAATAAGATTTGCAAAGTGTATATTCTTTTAAAAAGAACACACTTGTTTAAAATCTATTCTTATCCTCTTCCATGTTACAACTTAAGAAGGATCTTTACATTTACACATATAAATTGCATAAACAAACCAAAAATTAGATAAACATAAACTTTGCATCTTTCTTTCTCCATTTTTTTCTTTATGCGTATGTGTATTTAAGGAAAGTGGTATATTAGTCCGACAACCCAGTTTGCAAGGCTTTAAGTAGCCCTAAGTAGGTCTTGTACCTTACACCCTGGTGCAAACAATGGATGTACTCACTTATGCCTTTCATACATACACATATGCATATGAATAAAGGATAAAAGAATACCCTTTTTCTACTTAATGAAAATCATGCATCATAAAGCATTCCAATTTTCTTAAGTAACATTTTTTGCATTCATCATAAAAGTGTGCTAAACATTTCCACTTATATGTATATATGCTTAGGATTCATTCATATGCATGTTATACATGTTGGAAAAAATGAAGTGATGTGTGTTTTATGATATTAGTTTACTTAATCTTAAAATGGCTTTCTTTTGAATAGGTTTGTTTAGGAAAATCTAAACTTAGGATTAATTAAAACATAATAAAACATTTACTAAACAAAATCAAATATGAATCCACTTTAGAAATTACTTAAGGTAGGGAAGGAAAGAGAAGTTCTCTTCTCTTTTCCCTCTCTTTATAACTTAATAATTAATTGTATAATTCACTTAAACCAAAATAAATCACCAAATAAAAATCAACTAATCAACTTGAATGAAACCACCCATCTAAATTAAACATCTGTACACTTAGAAAATTTAAGCCTTAAATCCATAGCTAAGCATACCACACAAACATTTTAAAGCACACATATTAGACTAAGTCAAATTTCTAGCTTCAGGTTAGGGCGGTGCATGGTTTGATATTTACTTTTATTTTGTAATATATTATTTCTAGTCTAGATGTTAGGGATAATGTGCATAGAATGAATGGTAGGATGATTTAGTGTAATCATTTTCTTACGCAGGGGATTGTGCTTAAGGGGCGTTGTAATAAAAATATAAATGCTTTAACTGTGCATTTGCTTATACCCCTAAGCATAATCCAATAGGCCAGGTGGACTTGGTTACCCATGTGTGAGGGTGTTAAGTCCAATATACATGCTTGAGATTTGTGTGGTTTGTTTAGCTAATCTCTATTTTATAGGTGTTATTTAGATTTACTTTTCCTCTTCATGTAATTTCTATAATTAGGATTTTGGAATGAATGTTATGGGGGATCAGGATGAGCATTGGTTATATGATTTCATCTTATGTATGATATGAATCCTTTGGAGCAACCACCTTCCAACCATCCAAAAGAAGGAACTAGAAGAAGAAAGAAGAAAGATTAAAAAAAAAAAATGAAGACCCCCATAATATGAATTTCCTTACTTGATTGTAAATTAGTTCATTTGTAATCCTAATTGTATAAGGGTAGAGTTCATCTACCCAATTTCTTTTTGGGTTTGTGTGGTGGTGCCCGACCATAAATGGCCTTTTATTCTTTTACATTAGCTTTATAAAATGTTTGTTGTTTTGTGTAGCTTGTGCATTAAAATGACATCCTTTTCCTAGTTTCTTCCTTGCTTTGATGTATGGCTAGATGATGATTAGCTCTTAGAAAAAATAAATCTTCTGCCAAATTAAACAACTCAAAATTAAAAATAAACAAATCATAACCTCACCTAAAGCTTAGGCTAAAAATTAAGATAAAAGAATTAGTAACTTGTTAGTTGGATGTTTTCTTTCTTTTCTAACATCATCCATAAAAAGCTTACTATTTCACTATTGATTAGAGGGCTTCCACCTTTGCTAGAGAACTTAGCTTGACCTTTGAGAGCCATGGTGGGAACACACCTCCTTATCTTGCTGATTTTGGCCCATAATCTAATTTCTCATGCATTAGACATAAAGAATCCGATAACCTGAGTCAAATGATTTTCCAAAATAAGAATAAATATATGAAAATTTTGCATTAGATTTAAGTCATGAATTCATGCCCTTACATGATCTAGTCTCTTAGTGAGTGTGTTTAAGGACTTAGTCTCTTTCTAAATAAATAACAGCCTTGCTATCTTGCATAAACATAAGACTTGCCTACATGAATTTAAAACGTAGGAGTTTGTTGGTTACCAGCGGTTGTAAATCCAATGTGTGGTTTATCCTCTCTTTTATGGAATAAACCAAATATCCATTTTAGCCTTAGATTTAGGTCATGCTTTTGGCCTAAAAACTCCATATTTAGATCTAAGGTTGCTTCTCCCATTTTGGTATAAATCCTCACCTCTTAGGCATTTTCATAGCCTTGTACCATGGAATTGTAAGCCTAGCATTCTAATAAAAATTCAACTCAAACAAATTAATTCAAATTTCAAAATATAAAGCCCAACCATAGGTAGTTTGGGATGCTTACTAGGCTTCCTAGTATCTTAAGCCTACTTGTTTCCATTTAACTTTGATAAAAACTCCCTCATCTTGATCGATCCCACTTGACTTTCTAAAATAAACTAATCGATTGATAGTCCTACTTTTCAAAATCTTTGAGCCAATGATCATTTACCTTAATTGAGGGTATTTTTTTGGATTCTCATTCCTTAGGATGTAATTAACTATGGGGGCTTACCTCCATAGGGAACATAATAAACCTGGTTTAAAATAAACCCTACTTTACATAGGAGTCCTTGTTGAGGTGAGGTCCATTGTAGGGTGGTGACTCCTATCTTTTAAGATAGTACACCTCTTCTCAATGTCATACTCGATCACCCTAATAAGAACATCTGGGATCTACGTGGTGTCCAAATGCAAAGAATATATTTATATCTTCATTTTATCTACATAGATTGAAGATAGAAGTATACTCTTAGAAAAATGAAAAAAAATTTCACCACAGGGTGCTCCGACACGTCGAATCTGGCATGGATACCTAGTCGCCCTTAATGGGCAATTATACCTATATTAATTATTTTTAATCTTACCTAATTTGTTAATTACATTTTAAACTATACCTATATTAAATATGGTGATTTGTGTAGTCCTTTGTCTAATGCTAATGGCGTACAATAATGTGTGATTGTTGGGTGAGTGAATAGAAGCAAGACATACAGTAGTGTGTTCGATGATGCTACTTGCTTTTTCTGAAAAAAACATAATTAGATAATTGAGTTGAGTATTAATTGTTTAATTTTATTAATTAATTAATTTATTTTATTACTACTTGTTGACCTCACTTTTAGAGTGAGCTCTCAAACTCCTCAGCATAGATCTAGGACTCTTATAGACATTAAGAGCTCCTTTGTCCTAAGACCCTCAATGATTAGTGCACTTGCTTAACCTAATGGAGACTTAGAAGGGTTAGTCATAGGGATAGGTTATGCCTTAGAGATTTAGGGAGGCTTGCCCATTTTGTGGCCTAAACCCAACCTTTGTTTACCTTCTTAAACAAACCTGAAATTCAATTCAAATACCAAATCCAAATCCAAATTCCAAATCAAATGATTGAAACTCATGATCAAACACAAAATTAAAATCCTAAGCCATTTTATCTTATGGAGCCTTAACCAAATTCAAACTAATTCCAATTCAATTAATTTTCTCCAAGATCAATTCAATCCCTCAATCATTTATTAAATTCAAGTCCAAACTCAATCTAAATGATTGAAACTTAAAATCAAATTTAAACTCCGAAATCCTCCTTAAGCCTTATGATTGAATTCCATGGACTTAGCTAAATCTCCACCCAATTGAAGCCAAACTTGATTGCTCTCTTCATAAATCATTTATATCTTCATTTATATTCATAAATATATATGAAATATAAACTCAAACAACCAAAAATAATTCAAGCTAAACCCAAATCCAATCAAATTTCTTCCTAAGCCATATGTACCTACCTCTATGAGCTTAGCCAAATCTTAATCCAAATCAACTCAAATCAACCCAAATTTAATTGATTTTCTCATAAATAAATTATTTAATCATTTATGTTCATAAATATAAATGAAACCCACATTCCCATAATCAAAACTAAATCAAACTAAATTGATTTTTTCTAAGTTCTTTTGACCTGCCTTCATGAGCTTAGTCAAATTACTTCCAAATCACTCCAAACTCAAGTGATTTTCTCATAAATCATTTCTATATTCATTTATATTCACAAATATAAAGAATATATAAATTCAAATAGCTAAAAATAAATCTAAAATCAAATCAAAATCGAATTCAAACCCTTTAAGCCAATTCCTTGGACTTAAGCCAAACTAGCCTAAATTAAGACAAAATCAATGGATTTTCTCTTATGGAAATCATTCCTTCAATCATCTATCCAAATATAAATGAAATCTATAATCATCAAGCTAAATTGAAATAAACTCTAGTCAAGCCCAACTTAGCCCTTTTGATTAGAAAATTCTAAATGAATCAAAACTCATCATAGCCCAAATTGATTACAGTTGGATTTATATTTCAATCATAAACCCAAATATAAATCTAACTAAACCTTAATCAAACCAAAACTAAGTCAATTGACCCATTTAGGTCCACTTGACCAAAAGTGGCCTAAATGAATCCATATGAACCAAGTTATAAAACCCAATTGGATTGAACCAAGCCCATTCAAACTTTTCATACCATGATCATTATTCTAGGATGATCAATTGCCTTATTAAATTGATCAAATTCAACTTGGCCATTTGACCAAGTCAATCCTTAGCCCATATGAAACCCAAATTAGTCAAAACTCACCATACACCAAATCAATTAAAACCATTGATTCATATCAACTCATAATTAATGATTGAACATGACTTAACCACCAATTGAGCAAAACCAAACCCAATTGGCCATTTGACTCAAGTTGACCCAAATTGACCTAAAAGGTCAAAATAGGTCAAATTATGATCCAACCCAAATTGATTGCAACCAATGTCTTAAGTTCATTCCAAATTCATTGTTGAACTTGAACAAAGCTCTAATTTGATTAATTGGAGCCAACTTAGCCCAAATTGACCTAAAGGGTCAAATTGGCCAAAATCCAAATTAAATTCAAATTGATTCAAACCAAAGCTTACAATCATTTTCAAATAACAAATTGAACTTGAACCAACACTCAACCATAGCCAATTTGGCCAATTTTGTCAAATTAGTCAACTTGGCCCATTTGACCTATATGAATCCAAATGAGCCAAAATCAAACCTAGGCAAAACTGATTGAATCTGCTTGAACCAAAACAATTCAATTCATCATTTAAACCTAACTCAAGCCTTAGTTTAACCCAATTTGACCAATTGGTCAACTTAACCCAACATGACCCAAATTGACCCATTTATCCAAATTGATCCAAAACCCATGAAACAAACCCTATGAGACACAGAACTAACTGACCCAAACCCCCAGGTCAAAAAATCAAACCCAATTGGAGCCAAACCCAAGACAAATCCCTCTTGGTTATGCCTCCCATGTGAGATTTTGCCAAAATTGGCAAAGTTCTTCTCCCATCACTTGGCAGCCTCACTCACATAGGTATCCCCTAGGCACCTAACCCAAGTGGGATAGGATTTCCATGGACCAAAGGGAGGTGAGTTAACTCACCTCCCTCCCAAGCTGAGAAACTAAAGGATCAAGGTAGAGCCATCAACCCACTCAAACCGAGCCACATGGACTCGATTGCGACCCTTCCGGCGCTCTGACGATGGCTGTCCAGTCAAAATCGGGGAAGCAATCCCTTCCATCCATCACACAAGATTGAGGGATATACTCCCTCAAATCTTACCAGAAAGGCACACATTCATTTTGAGAGAGCTCCTAAGGCATTTTTGAAACTCCCTAATACTCCCTAGAGCTTTCCTAAGGCTTCATCTCTTGGATTTTTCCTCCCCAATTGAAGCCGAAACAGAAAACCACTTCCCGATTCAAACTTCCTCATCTCTCAATCAAAACCAAATTCCCCCTATATACACCTTTATGGTGTTTATTTTTGGTTTCCATTGTGTGTGTATATGTGAGGGGACACCACGCAGATTTAAGGATATGCTTATTAAGGTGATCGGGTACAATATTAAAGAATAGTGTACTATCTTGATAGATAGAATTCACTACCCTATGATGGACCTAATCACCTAATATGGACCCCTAAGGCATGATGGGTCTTCGAATATACCAAAGATTTTTTCTCTACTTTACATGGAAAAGTAAAGCAGAGTTTATTTAAACTAGGTTCATTAAGTTCTCTATGGAGGCAAACCTCCATAGTTAATTACAACTTAAGGAAAGTGAATCCTGTAAGAATACTCTCGATTAAAGTAAGAAATTGTTATCTCAAAAGAATTCAAAGATAGGACTATCAAAGGATTTATTGTACTTTAGAAAATCAAGTGGGATGGATCAAAAGGAGAGAGCTATTATCGACGCCAAAGGAGATGAGTAGGGAGTGCTCATAATACTAGAAAACCTAGTGATCACTCTAATCTATCCTATGGTTGGGCTTTATATATATTTGAAATTGAGAAGATTTATTTATTTAAGTTGAAATTTTATTAGAAATCTAGAGCTTATAATTTCATGATTCAAGATTGTTGAAATGCTTAAGAGGTGAGGATTTATGCTTGTAGCCCGCAAAGGGAAACAACAACCTCGGATCCTAAATCTATTGATCTTTGGCGAGGGCCAAAGAATGACTTAAATCTAAGAAGAAAATGGGTATATGGTTTATCTCCATAAGAGAGAGTAAACCACCTAACTGCTAGACTTATTACTGCCTGGAGTGGTAGCTAGCTAACTCCTATGATTCAAAATCATGTAGGCAAGTCTTATACTTTTTGTAAGGTGGTTAGGTTATTATTATTTAGAAAAGAGACTAAGTCCTTAAACCTACTCCCTAAGAGACTAGAGCATGAGGGGTATGAATAATGACTTAAATCTAATGATAATTTTTATCTAATTTTATTTGATCTTGGATAATTTATTTTGACATAGGCTATGGGATTTTGTATGCCTAAATTTATGAGAAATTAATTATGGGCCAAATAAAGAGAGAAAGAGGTGTTCTTCCATCAGCACTAAAAAGTTAAGCTCATTCTATCTGGCACATATGGAAGCCCTCTCTAATCATGAGTTAAATAAGATGATATGCGTGTTGTTAAACATACAACATCCAGTTAAGGGGTTGCTAAATATTTTATTATCATTTTTTAAAAACTAAGTTTTAGGTGAGGTTATGAGTTATTTTAAAAGTTTAGTTATGAGTTGGTTAGTGGGATAGAAATTTTATTTATTTTATCCTAAGAGCCTAATCACATTCAGGCCATACAATAACCACCAATCATAAACAAACTATGGAAAGGCATGCTTTTTCTAATGCACAAGCTAAGAAAATCATCAAATAATTTTATAAAGTTATCGCAAAAGAATAAAAGGCTGACGCAGTCGGGTATCGCCATACAACTGGAAAAGAAATGTGGGTAGTTGATCTCCACCCTTATACAACCTGGATTACAAAAGAATAATTACAAATGATGAATGCTATGGGGGTCTTCATTCTTCATTTTTATTTTTTCATTTTGATTTGCTTCTTTTCTTTTTTTCTTTTGGCTTGATTGGAATATGGTTGTTCCAAAGGCATCACATGGTACTAAGACTTGGTCTTATAACCAATGTTTATCCTAATCTCCCATAACATTCATCCTAATCCTATTACAGAATTACATTAAAAGAAGGAAAGTAAATCTAGCTACACAAGCAAAATAAATGTTAGCTAAACACACCACAAAACTCAAGCAATTATATGAATATTTTGAACTTAGCACCCTACACATGAGTGAAAAAGTCCACCTATCCTAACTTGAGTTATGCTTAGGGGCTAAGCAACCTACACGAAAAAAACATTTATATTTTTATTATAACAGCCCTTTAAGAACAACCCTGTAGAAAGCATAATTTGGCTAATATCGACCTAACATCTAGACTACTCACATACACCCTAATATCTAGTCTAAAATAATGCATCATGAAACAAGCATACATCAAACCATACACGCTCTAACATAAAGCTAGAAATGATAACTTAGTCTAATGTGTGTGAATTAAAACTTGTGTGGAATGTCCTAACTAGGCTTTAGAGTTGTAATGTTCTAAGTGTGAGGGGTTTAATTTACAAAGTGTGGTTTCACTTCAAGTTGTTTATTTAATTTGCAAGTTTTAATTAATGTTTTCTTTCATTTCATTTGGCTTGCACTTAACAACTAAGTGTTATAAAGAGAAGAAAGAGAGAAAATCTCTCTTTCATCCCTACCTTAAGTCCCTTCTAAAGCAAGTTAATTAACCAATTTCTTTTATTGAATGACATATTATATGTTTTAATTAATCTTAAGTTTAGGTTCACTCTAAATGGCTCTATTCATTAAGAAAGACATCTTAAGATTAATTTGAATGAATTACTATCACATAACACATGTTCATTTATTTCTTCTCATCATGTATATCATGCATATGAATAATCTAAGCATACATTTACATGCAATGTAAATCTTAGCACCCTTTAATAATGAATGTAAAGAAGTATGTTTGGAATTCAAATATTTTATTTAATTGAATTATGAATGCATTCCTTTTTGATAGAAAAGAGAGACTTTTCATCCATTAGTCAAACACACATTCACATGTATAAAAGTTTTAAGTGAGTACAGTGCCATTATTTTCTACACTAGGGGCATAAGGTACAAGACCTACTTAGGGTTACTTAAAGCCTCATAGCCCCGGGATGTACAGACTAATATACCACTTTCTTAGATACATGTAAATGTATAAGAAACTATAAGGATAGGAAAGCCCATGCAAAAATTATATTTGATTTATACTTCTTATTCATTGGTCATATCACACATGCATATGTATAAGAGTTTTAAGTGAGTATGGCGTCATTATTTTCTACACTAGGGGAGTAAGGTACAAGACCTACTTAGGGATACTTAAAGCCTCGTAGTCCCTGGATGTTCAGACTAATATACCACTTTTCTCAAATACATATGAATGTACAAAAAGAATCATAAGAATAAGAAATCATGCAAGAAATTATGTTTGATTTGGTTATGTAATTTATGATTCTTTTTTATTGGCCACATCACACATACAGATGTATAAAAGTTTTAAGTGAGTACGGCGTCATTATTTTCTACACCAGGGGCATATAATACAATACCTACTTAGGGCTACTTAAAGCCTCGTAACCCTAGGATATCCAGACTAATATACCACTTTTCTCAAATACATATGAATGTACAAAAAAAATTATAAGAATAAGAAATCATGCAAGAAATTATGTTTAATTTGGTTAATATGATTTATATATGTAATTTGAAATCCTTCCTAAGTCTTGACATGGAGATGTATAGGAATAGATTTAGGCAAATGTTGTGTTCTTTTCAAATGAACTATACATTTGCAAATCCTATGTAAACCCATGCAAGATAAGGAAAGAGAACTTCATGTTACATGTGTTATATTATCAACACATGCAAGCTAATAAGTATTAACATCACTTCATTCATAATAATTGATTTATAGGATTTTGAAAATAACATTTGATTTAGTAGTGATAATAGCCACACCTATTTAATTTAAATCAACATGTAATTTGACATAAAAAAACCATTCCATTTAATTAATTTTAAAAGAAATGAATGCATGGTTACATATGACAAGCAACATTTAACATGAGTGGAAAGAATAAAACAAGACAAGCATGTGATTTCATTTTAATCTAATTAAGTCCTAAGGACAATCATATTAAATAATGCCACTTAGAATAAATCAAAGTTTCTTTAATGTCATTTCATTTTTTATTTGAGTTAAGGGAAGTGAAAGAAGTTTGCTGGTCCTAATCCCCATTCCCCATGTATAAGTTAATTTGGTTTAATGAAGAGGTAATTAAGTCAATTTTATGTCTTAATTAGGTTAGGGCATGAATTAAATGGATTAATTAAACCTTGCTTACATCGCCTTAAGTTAATTAACTAATTAATAATGAGCCAACATGATATGCAACCACATGAAAAGTAAATTTACAATGCTCCTAAGAAATGAAAGGTGCCTAATGCAATTGGCTCAAGATTAATAGTTAATTAAGCTTAAGGAATCTTTCTTAATTACTTTTATGGTTTTCTCACACATATGAACCAACCATAATTTCATTATCTCCCCCTTGGGTTATTGAACACCCAAAGAGCTACCCAAGATTAGATTAGAGAAATTAGGTTCAATTGGATTAATTCATTAATTAGTTAATTAGATTTGAATTAATCTTAACCAACTGAGATGGGCTTAGAAAAGAGACAAAGAAGAGAGTCTAAGTCTCAATCAAATCCTTTCAATTAATTGATTAAGGTTCGGTATGATTTGGGTTTTGATTAATTTTGTTAATTAATTAATTGAGGTAATTAATTAATTATATTTAAGAGGGATTAGAAGACTTAAAGAAAAAATTGGAAAAGGGAGTCCTAATCCATTTCCCTGGACTTCATCATCATTAATAGAGATTAACAAGCTTGATTGATTGACTAATTTACTATTCATTTATTTAATTATCACTAATTATATTAAGAAGATGATTAAAGCTTAATTCATTAATTTCCCTAATTAAGCAACCAATAAAATCACAAAAATATAGGGGAGGCAAAAGTCATCCCCATAAATATACACAGAAAGTTTGAGATTAATTGAATGATTAATTATGGAGTAATTTGGCTAACTATATTTCCAATTAAACCTTAATTAAGCCAAATTCACTATTCAAAATTAATTAATAATAATTCTCATAGATTCTACTCATCTTAAAAGAGAATCTGTGATTGATTATCCCATTGGGATCTAAGGTGAATCGCATGATTAAGGATAGGATATGATCTTAGCCATTAAACATAAGATAGATGGTTAGATAAAGAAATCATAAAGAAGGAAAAAATGCAAAATCTCAATGAATTTTTCGATGGTTCATATTTTAACTTCAAAAAAAAAACTTCAATTTCATATGAGATTGCATAATAAAAAGGGATTTCTAAGTGAAAATTAAAATCAAAATGTCACAAAAAACAAAAATATTTAATAAAGATTTGGGATTTTGGTGATGATTGAGCATGCTTTTATAAGAAGCCTGAATGAGCCTAGATCTTGCTTACTGATGATTTTTAATTTTACCAATTCCTCACCAAATTCACTTATTTTGGTGTTTTTAAAGTATGAATGATTGATGATTGATTTAACCTAAGGGATGAAAATGAGGAATTGAATGTGCTTTACTCTCTTGGTTTGAATGTGGTCGAAAATTCACATTTTCTTTGAATTTTGGCTCCAAAGACATTTATTTGGGATGATTGGGAATGGAAGGAAATCATCCTAGGTGGCTTATTTTGGTTGGCAAAGGCATGGAAAGTGTCTGTCATGAAGGACAAATGGGTGTCCTAGCAAAAGGGAGGTTGGAGTCCTTCATGCCAAGTGTTCTAATGGGAGAAGTGAGGTGATTTCACCTCCCCATGAGTCATGGCTGCCCCGACCACTCCTTGGATCAGAAATTAGTGTCCTTGGTGCCTATGTGGACTAATAGATAAGTGCTAAGTGGCCAAGAAAGAGAAATGACCACTTGGGCAACTATCTTTGCTCATGGGATGCCTTTAACCCAAGGACAAAGTGGTCATTTGGCATTGAATTTGATTTGAGCAGATTTGAAATGAGTCAAAAGTGAGTTGGATCAAACTTCATGTCATTTGAGTTCATTTGGTTTAATTTGGGTCAATTTGACCCATTTCAAAAAATGGGTCAAAATGTTAGAACCAATTGGTCAAATTATCAAACCAATGGTTGGATCAAGTTTAAACATGGGTTTATTAAATAAAGGTTTCAATCAATTTGGTTTAATTTGGATTTAATTTAGATTTTGGCCAATTTAATCCTTTAGGTCAATTTGGTGTTTTTTACCCAATTAACAAATTAGCTTGAATCGTTGATTTGGGTTTGGTGATGAAATATATAGGTTTTAAGTTCAATTTGATTTGGTTTAGGTTGATTTGAAAGGTCAAATTGGGCTGTTTTTTGTCCAATTGGTCAAATTGGGCTCAATTAGGGCTTTGGTTAAGTTCAATAATAAATTTAGAGTAAAATTGAGCCATTGATTGCAATCAATTTGGTTTAGGTTGCAAATTGGATTTTTTTTGGGAACCCCATGTAAGGGAATTTTATTGCCACAAAAAGAGGGTTACAAGGTCCTTAAAGGGGATAAACTCCAGAACTATTGCTCAAAGAGCTATAAGCCTCTAGGAGTAAATCCCCAATCTAAGTACAACCAGCAAAAGAAAAAAAAAAGCAATCAAAAGATACAAATTGATTGACATAATAAGCCAATGGAAGATTAGGGCCAATGCTCTGCAGGATGGGAGAATGCATGACACTCTGGAGCAAACCTACAAGAGGACAAGAGAGAAGCACCTGCATAGCATCCATTTGATAAAAGTCTTGATATCCTTAGTACCTGCAAATATAATCAAAACCATATACAGGGTAGATAAAGAGTCAGCAAAAGCAAGAATGAGAAAGGGGTTCCCATCCTAGAAATAAGACCTGATATAAGACACCATGTCAATGAATTCCCAGCACCAATATAAGTAGTTCATCATATTCAGCATTAGGCAGCAAGCTCACTATAAGTCCACCCATTTAGATAGAGCATGATAAGGTTCGAATATGAATTAGTTAAGATCATCTTAACAGTGATCTGCATTAGTCTAACAAAGCAAGGAAAAAGATAAGAGAAGCAAAAGTAAAATGAGCCAAGAAGCCCATAAACAAAGAAACAACAAATAGTCAACACCACATTGCCAGCCAGGAGAATTAAGTAAGCTGCAAGAAACCAGAAAGTCAGCAAACCCCCAGCCCAATTGACCACAGTTACAGAAGTCAGATGAGCTGGAAAGAAAGTAGCAGATAGTAAAAATAAGGTAGAGAGCAACTCCCCACCATAAAACATTCCAGTAAGAGATAATTAGAGGAAAAAATTCATTAATAGGTTGCTTAGTAGCAGAAACAGTAATCCAGTTCTGCCTAGTTTCAGTTCATATGGGCTTAAGGGTTGACTTAGTCAATGAGCTAGGTTGACTTGGTCTGACCCAATTCATGATAATTGATTAACCTAGTGTTAACCTCACTTTTGGAGTGAGCTTTCAACTTCCCCATCTAAGATAAAGGACTCCTCTTAGACATTAAGTGTTCCTTAGTCTTGAGACACTTCTACTGATTAGGTGAAAAGTTAACCTAACCCTAAAGACTTAGAAGAGTTAGCCATAGGAGTAGGTTATGCCTTAGGGGTATTAAGAAAACTTGTCTATCTTATAGCTTGAACCAAATCCTTAGTTCCTTCTTTGAAGTCAAACTTCAAATTCAAACTAACTTCAAATTCAAAACATCCTCAAATTCAAATCAACTTCAAACTCAAATCAAAATCAATTCCAACTTAATTGATTTTCTCAAATTCAAATCAACTTCAAACTCAAATCAATTCCAACCTAATTGATTTTCTCAAATCATCAAATCAATTCCAAAATTGAAATCATGAATCAATTCCAAATGATTGAAATCCATGATTAAATCAAATTTAAAATCTTTCCTATGCCATTTTGATTTCATCTTATGGACTGAGCTCAAATCACACCCAAATCAATTCAAACCCAAAATATTTTCTCATAACCCATTTATATTCTCAATTATATTCACATATATAAATGAAATATGAATTCAAATAACCAAAACTAAAATCAAAACTCAATTCCAAATCCAAAAATCTTTCCAATGTCACTTTGATTTCATCTTATGGACTTAGCTCAAATCAAATCCAAATCACTTCAAACTCAAGAGATTTTCTCATAACCCATTTATATTCACAAATAAAAATGAAATATAAATTCAGTTAACCAAAACCAAATTCAAAACTAAAGCCCAAATCTAACCTAAATCCAACTTATACCCTTTCAAGTCAAATTCTTGAACTTAGCCAAATCATTATGAAATCACTCCAAACCTTTGGATTTTCTCTTCAAACAATCAATCCTTCACTCACAAACCCAAATATAAAAACAAACTTTAATCATCAAACCAAAATCAAACTAACCCAAATCAAATCCATGTTCATCCTTTGAACTTAAAATTGTCAAATGAATCAAAACCCATTTAACACCAGATCACTTGCAATTGGATTTATATTTTAATCATAAGTCCAGATGTGAGTTCAACCAAACTTGAATCAAGCCTTGATCAAGTCAATTGACCTATTTAGGCTCACTTGACCTAAGGTGACCTAAAGCACTTTTTGAGCCAAATTCTAATCCAACCCAAATTGGATTGAACTAAGCCCACCTAAGCTTCACATTATGAGCAACAATCACTCTAAGATGATCCGTTACCCAAATAGGGTCAAACCAAGTCAAACTAAACCTTTGACTAAGTCAACATTTAACCCAAATGAAACCCAAACTAGCCAAAATCCACCATAGGCCAAATTGATTGAAACCACTGGTCTAAACTAACTCATAACCAATGATTGAACATGATTAAGCCATCAATTGACCCAAACCTAGCCCAATTGGCCACTTGACCCAAGTTGACCCAACTTGACCTAAAAAGTCAAAATGGATCAAATCTTGATCTAAGCCAAATTGATTGAAACCACTGGGTCAAATTCATTCTAAATCACTTTTTGAAGTTGACCAAAGCCTCAATTGGTCAACTAGACCCAACCTAGCTCAATTAACCATGAACCCAACTTGACCTAAAAGGTTAAATCAAGCTAAAATCAAATCAAACCAAAATTGATTGAAACTAAAGCTTGCAATACATTTCAAATGATCAACCAAGTCTAAATCAACCAATGACCTAACTCATTTGGGTCAAGTGGGTAAAATTGGTCAACTTGACCCATTTGACCTAAGTGAACTCAAATGAACTAAAACCAAATATAAATCAAATTGAGCCAAACCAATCACACCCATAGGCTAAAAATGATTCTTTGAACTTGACCTAACCCATGGTTTGACCCAATTTGATCAATTGGTCAACTTGACATCTAGGTCAAAGGGTAACCTATGATCAAATTCACTTGGAATTTGATCATATTCCAACTCAAGACCACTTGGCATCCTCCTAGTGGACCATTTGGACACCAAACAAGGTGGTGCACATGACCCAATGGGTTTAGGTCATCCAAACCTAACCCAAAACCAAAAATGACCCCTCATTCAAAAATTTTCACATGGATCACCTCCCACACTCATTTTAACATATATGCAACTCCATACTCCCACTCTTCTGACAAAATAGAACCACATGGAGCTCCGAAGAACCTAAACAACCCATTTCATGAGGGTAATTTGATCAAAATGGCAAGGAGGCTCTCGCCATCCATCAAGTAGGGGAGATATACTACCCCTCATTCCATTTCAATTCACTTCACTTGCATTGATCGAGGATTAAAGGAAAGCATCCATAAGCTTCCCTAAGCATTCCTAAGGTCATTCCAATTTCCCTTTCTCGATTTTGCCTAAGTCAAAAATAGGGGAGGTGAGGGAGATTTCAAACTCACTCAATTCTATACTAAAGTCCAATTCCTCTTGCAAGCACCATCAAGGCGCCAAGTCGAGCTTACCCAAAGCTTTTCCCAAGCTTCCAAGCCACGTGAAGGGGGAGTTCGATTGAGGTCATAAGCTATTGAAGCAAGCTTTGGTCAATTGGAAGATTCACTGCAAATTCAACCATCAAATTTCCAACAGGGATTTATCTCCACTAGAAAAAGCTACCACCATCGTTGGAAGCACCAGTGATAGCCTTTGGCAAGGTATGCTTCAAAACTGAGCTCCCATTGAAAAATATTTAGCCTTTGTGAAGGGAATTGTAATCCCATTGAATTTCCATCGGTAGATCTTCTTCTCTATGCTCCTTCATGGTGTCGGTTGAATCCTAGCCTAATCTGAGCTCAAGTGAGCTCGTATCAAGCCATGGAAAATGGACGGTCTCTGTCCCACATACGAGGGTGGAGAAGAATCATGGGACGTCCATCTCATGTGTTTTGGATGGACTGTCCTGATTAAAAAAAGTTAGATTCGCTAATTAATCCCTTTGAAACTACAGGTTTAATCCTGACCATCAAATCTTTGATCAGACGGCCTAGGGGAAAGCATGTAGCATCATCGATTGATGTGGAATCTGATTTGATAACTTAAATAAATAATCCCATCACACCACGTGGAAAGCGTGCACTGTGTCAGTAGCCCACATAGCACAAATGGGATTAGGTATATAATTAGGGCTATTTAATTACCTATTAATCACTAAAACGTCTTAAATTTATAATTAAATCTAGAAAAATTAAAAAATATATAAATAAGGGCTCATTTTAAAGATAATTTAGACGGGAATCCAATAAAATTGATTCTATTTAATTTTGAATAGTGGATTTTCTTAATTAGGGTTTAATTAAAAACTTAATAACCCTAATTACTCTCTAATTATTTCATTAATTAATTCTAAACTTCTCAAGCAAGTTTAGTGGGATGACTTCTACCTCCCCTAATTTCCTAGGAATTTATTAATGAGTTAATTAGGAAAATTAATTAATGAACCTCTAATCACTCTCTCAATATAATTAAGGATAATTATTCATTGAGATAATTAAACATTATTTAAGTGAATAGAAAGTTTATGAAATGGTTTAGAGATATTTTCCCTAAGCTATTCTCTAAACCCACTTTCTTCCTTAATCCAAACCTAATTAAGAATTAATCCACTAATGATCTACTTAATTAGGTTAATCAAAATTCAAAACCAAATCATTCTAGAACTCAATAATCTTAATTCTTGGGTAGATACTTAGGTGTTTAATAACCTAAGTAGCTTTAAGGAAATCTTATCCAACCCACATGTGTGGGAGGGTTATGAAAGTACTTAACTAAACCCTTTAGCTTAATTAATCAATAATTATTAGCCAATTACATTAGACCCCTTTCTTTCTTAAGGTGCATTGCTGATTTAAATTCCATGTGGTTGCATAGCATATGTTGGCTCATAATTATTAGGTTAATTTTGTTAAAGTGGTGTAGGTAAGGGGTAATTAATTAATTTAATTTACACCTTAACCTAAATAAAATGTAAAAATCAATCAAATCATTTACAAATTAAACTAAATCAATACACACATGGGTAAAATGGATTAAGACCAGTAAACTCGTTTCACATTTCCTAAATAAAATCAAATTCAAAACTAAAAAAAAAATCTCTTTAAACAACTTTGGTACATTTTGAATAATCTTATCTTATAGGATTGTCCTTAGGAATTAATTAGGATGAATGAAATCATATGCTTACATCATTTTATCTCTTTCCAAGCATGTTAAATGTTATTTGTCATGCGAAGTCATGCATTCATTTTCTTTTGAAAAATCAAATTAAATGAAATATTTCTTTTATGTCAAATTGCATGTTTTGGATAAAGTAAGAATATGAGTGGATATTATTACTATTAAATTAAAAAAATTCATTTTCAAAACCTATCAATCAAATATTATAAATGAAGGTATGCTACTTATAAATACTTATGAGCTTGCATGTGATTATAAGTACGAAAATGTGTTATGTGATCTTTCCTTCTCTTTTCTTAACATATATTTGAATAGGATTTGCAAAGTGTATAGTTCATTTGAAAAGAACATAACACTTCCTTAAATCCATTCCTATGCATTTCCATGTTATGGCTTAAGATGGATCTTCACATGTACATATGTAAATTGCATAACCAAATCAAACAAAAATAAAAGTCTTTTGCATGACTCTTTTTACATTCATTTCTTTTTGTACATGCACATGTATTTAATAAAAGTGGTATATTAGTCCAGACATCCTGGGGTTGTGAGGTTTTGAGTAGCCCCAAGTAGGTCTACACACCGATGCAAAAAAAAATAATCCATACACTTTTGTCTTTCATACATGTAAATGTGCATTTGATTAATGGATAAAAGAGTCCCACTTTTCTAATTAAACAAAATCATGCATTCATGAAATATCCAAAATTTTCTTAAACAAAACCTCTTTGTATTCATCATCAAAGTATGCTAAAGTGTTTGCATTGCATGTATAGCTATGCTTAGGATCATTCATATGCATGGTATACATGTTCAGAAGAAATAAATGGTTTTGTGTTATGTGATAGTAATTCACCTTAATTAATCCTAAGATGCCTTTCTTATTGAATAGGTTTATTTAGAGTAAATCTAAACTTAAGGTTAATTAAAACACATAATAAAACATTCACTAAAGGAAAATTATTAATGACTCTGCCCTAAAAATTACTTAAGGTAGGGATGAAAGAGAAGTTCTCTTCTCTTTTCTTCTCTTTACAACACTTAGTAATTAAATGTAGGTTCATTCAAACCAAATCAAATCACCAAATAAAATTGACCAAATCAATTACATCACTTAAAATGAAACCACCCTCTAAGTTGAATCTTTTCTCACTTAGAAAACTCCAACCTTAAAGCCAAGCTAAGACATGCCACATAAGCCTTAAATGACACAAAAATTAGGCTAAGTCACTATTTCTAGTCATATGTTAGGGCGTTGCATGGTTTGATGCCTGATTTTATTTTGTGATGTAATATTTTAGACTGGATGTTAGGGTGTATGTGCGTAGACTAGATGATAGGATGATCTTAGCCTAATCATTTTCTTCTATAGGAGATTGTGCTTAAGGGGCGCTATAATAAAAATATAAAAAATACTTTTTGCTGTGTAGGTTGCTTATACCCCTATGCTTAATCCAAAAATAGGTTAGGTGGACTTGGTTACCCATGTGTGGGGTGCTAACTCCAATTTATTCATGTACATGCTTGGGATGTGTGGTGTGTTTAGCTAATCTCTATTTTATAGGTTTTAGTTAGATTTACTTTTCCCATTTTCATGTAATTGTTGCAATTTGGATTTGGAATAAATGTTATGGGGCAGTGGAGGTGAACATTGGTCAGAAGACTATGCTTTATGTACCTTGTGAAGCCTTTGGAGCAACCACATTCTAATGAAGTCGAAAGGAAGGAAGGAAAGAAGGAAATCAAATATGAAGAAATGAATAATGAAGAAATAAAGAATGAAGACCCCCATAACATAAATTCTTTCTAAGTTGTAAATATTCATTTGCAATCCAGGTTGTATAAGGGTAGAGATCGGATACCCATATTTCTTTTCGGGTTTGTGTTGTGGATCCCAACCACAAAGGCCTTTTATTCTTTTTTGCAAGCTTTATAAAATTATTTTATGTTTGTTTAGCTAATGCATTAAGATGACATGTTTTTCCTAGTTTCTTCCTTACTTTAATGAATGGCCTAGATGAGATTAGGCTCCTAGGAAAATAAATAAATTTTCTATTCAGTTAATCAACTCAAGATTAAAATTAAATAGCTCATAACTTCACCTAAAGCTTAGGATATAAATTAAGATAATAAAAGATTTAGCATCCCCTTAGTTGGACATTGTTTGTTTCACAACATGCATAAAATCATCTTACTTCACTCTTGCTTATGGAGGGCTTCCACCTTTGCCAGAGAACATGGCTTTGAGAGTCATGATGGAAACACACCTCCTTCTTGCTAATTTTGTCCCATAACTAATTTCTCATGCATTAGGCATATGAATCTCATAGCCCGTGTAAAATTAATTATCCAAAAATGAAATTAAAAACTTAACAAAAATTACATTTGATTAAGTCATGTGTTCATGCCCTACATGATATAGTCTTTTAGGGAGTGGGTTTCAGGACTTAGTCTTCTTTATAAATAAACAATAGCCTAGCTATCTTGTAAAAGCATAAGACTTGCCTACATGTATTCAAAATCGTAGGAGGAGTTAGTTGGTGGCCACCCCCAGGCAGTTATAAGTCCAACAATCAGGTGGTTTATGTCTTAAAATGCCCGTTGGGTTCCCCAATAGGTGAAAAAAATTTAATAAAAAGAAAATAACTAAAGGAAACTTAACAAACCTGATTTAAAATAAATCCTACTTTACTTTTTCATGTAAAGTAGGAGAAGAATCTCTTGTACATTTGAAGATCCATTATCCTTAGGAGCCCTTATTAAGGTGATTAGGTCCATTATAGGATGGTGACTTCTATCTCTCGAGATAGTACATCATTCCTCAATGTCATACTCGATCACCCTAATAAGAACATCTACAGATCTACATGGTGTTCAACAAGAAGTATCATTTTTGTACTCATTTATTTTTCAAAGATAGATGAAGATAAAAAATAATTTCAACACAGATTTATTTGGCGACTAGGGGGAGAATTCCTCACTCCATCTTTGGTGAATGATCGTTGTCTCTAAGTATATATAGTGGGTTTGTATTCTATATGAATCCAATACTATCTTTCTTTTCCATTGGAACTTAGTTTATTTCATTCTTAAACTAAGCTAGCCAACATCCTTTAGGTTCAGGACCTCACTCTGTGTAGGTCTTAAAACCCCGTTCCCAATAGGTGAAAAAAAAATTTAATAAAAAGAAAATAACTATTCTTCCTTACCATTTTATGGTAAGGAAAGGTTCATTCCAAAATAATAATAATAATAATAATAATAATAATAATAATAATAAAGAAAATAAATCCTTTATAAAAATATCACTTTCCAAAAGCACTTTCAAAAAGAAATTCTCAAAATAAAATATTTGCACCTCATCTAACAATCTTCAAGATTGTTACATGTAGGACATTTTCAAAAATCAAAATCAACAATCATCTTTTCAAAAAGCACTCATGAACATCTTCATTCAATATACCCAAATTTATTGAACGAAGGTTTTCATTTCCAAATAAAATCAATAATCATCTTTTCAAAAAGAACTTAGAAAAATCCTCATTCAATAAACCCAAATTAATTGAATGAAGATTTCATTTCCAAATAAAACCAAAGTCATATTTTCAAAAGCACATATTTGAAAATGAACACCCTCATTCAATTTACCCAAATTTATTGAATGAAGATTTCATTTCCAAATAGAATCACATCATAACATTGAAATTCTATTTCAACATATCTCACATATGTTGAAGTTAGAATTTCTTTCTTTTCAAAAAGTACAAATTTTGAAGATGAGCCTTTCCATTCAATGCGTCTAAATATGTTGAGTGAAAGTTTCATTTCCAAGCAAAATCAGAACATTTGAAATTGTACTCAAGACATCCCACAGGTGTTAAGTTAGAATTTCCTTCTTTTCAAAAAACAATAATCACACATAAAAATTTCATCTTTCAAAAATAAAATTGACTTCCATCTTACATACCCAAATTTGTTAAATGAAAATCCTCTTTCAAAAAAAATCAATCACATTTGGACTCTTTATTTAGCCTACTTAAATTTGCTAGGTGAAGATCATCTTTTCAAAATCTCAAAATCAATCACATATGGATCCTTTATTTTGCATACCCAAATTTGCTAAGTAAAGATCCCTCCTTTCAAAATCAAAATGTCAAAATCAAAAATACATTTGAACCTAATTTACATACAAAAATTTGCTAAGTAAAGTTCTCATTTTCAAAGTTCAAAATCAAAACTCAAAACACACATGGATCCTTTATTTAACATACCCAAATTTTCTAAGTAAAGATCCTCTTTTCAAAACATCATAAAAATCAAACATATTTGGATCTCTTTTATTTAGCATACCTAAATTTGCTAAGCAAATAAAAATCTTTTCAAAAAAAATAAAAATAAAAATAAAAACAAAACACATTTTAATTCTTTCATTTAGCATACATAAATTTGCTAAATAAAGAATCCTCTTTTCAAAAAAAAAAGAAACAAAACACATTAGGATCATTTATTTAGCATACCTAAATTTGCTAAGTAAAGATCCTCTTTTCAAAATCACTAAACACAAATCACATTTTGATTCTTTATTTAGCATACACAAATATTGCTAAGTAAAGATCCTCCTGTCAAAAATCAAATTAAAAAAATAATAAATAAATAAAACACATTTGGATTCTTTCATTTAGCATACACAAATTTGCTAGGTAAAGATCCTCTCTTTTAAAGACAAAAATAAAATGCAAAACACATTTGGACTTTATTTAACATACCCAAATTTGCTAAGTAAATATCCCATTTTTCAAAATCCAAAACAAAAGAACACATTTGGATTCTTCATTTAGCATACCCAAATTTGCTAAGTAAAGATTCCCTTCTCAAATTCACACATAATTCACAAACAAGCAAAAAAAAGAAGAAATTTGTTTTCAAACAACTCATTTAGCATACTCAAATTTCCTAAGTGGGCAATTCCAAACAAAATCAATTGATCATTTACTTTAACATACTCAAATTTATTAAATGAAGGGTCCTCAAACACAAAAAAAAAATCAAATTCAAATATGAACCAATGGAAGCATCAATCTCTTCAAAAATATGTGAACCCATTTTTAACATAAACAAATTTGTTGAAAATGGATTATATATTCAAATAAATAAATAAATAATTCACTTCTCCAATTCTAAACCCAAAAACTCTCTCCAAATTTAAAGAGCCCCAATTAACATATTCAAATTATTGAGTGAGGGTTCAAGTTCTAATAATAAATTAAAGAAAAAATCTGATTCGAGTTTGTTTTCCAAAATTGTAAAATTTCAACCCGCCATCAAGTTTCTGTTAGTTCTCTAATGGTAGCTGGGTATCTTTACTTTTCTTTGGGGTAGATTTGGCCTTGGATGCCAACCTTCCATGACGACTGCTCACGATTCATTTTGGTCAAAGGGCTAGAATCACTTGTGAGGGGGATTTTATAACCGCAAGGAGTGTGGTGATCGAGCAGAAGCCGATCATCCATATTGAGATGCCATCTGACTTAGAGTTTCCATCATTGAAGAGGAAGGCTATGGTAGTTCAGTAGTAGCCATGCTAGTGTCCAGTTGTTCCTTGCTACCCCAAGATGGCTAGCACCCTCTCATTTCCCTCCAAGGGGAAGGCCCCTTATTTTATGGATAGTCTCCCCACCCATGAGGTGGGTAGTCTCGCTCCTTGCAATGCCACAATCAATGATACAAGATCAATCAACATCACGTACGCATAGCCAAGGAGCTAGAGGCAATTTTTGAAGCTGCTGTGGAGGAGTTACCCATGATAGTTTCTCCTCTTATCATAGAGAACAAGTTTCACCCTCTCTCTGGATCTGATAGAGAAAAAGATATTAGGAGGATCTCAATTTTACCTCCACCTATAGTATAGTATGAGGCTTCTATCAAAGATAAGGGAGGTGGTATGTCGGCCTTAGATTAGTTCTACGTTGAGTTGGAGGGGCTTATGATCGTCAGGGTTCAATTTGATTTATGTTCGTCATCCCACAGCAGGGGAGCACATCAGAGAGAGGCTAGGAGGCTTGTGTAGTACAGGTTACTGAGAGGCAGAGGTATAGCCAAAACCTCAACCTCATCAATTTTTTTGATTGATTGCTGATCATCTACAACATTGTATTGACTGGTACTATCCACCATAAGAGAGAAGCTCCTACATAGAGAGAGTCGATGGTGCCTCTGCCACACCACTCTACTCCACATCCACCATCTCCAGTACAAGTTCCATCTTTCACTATAGTTGAAGGCCAAAGATCCGAGAAAGCCTCACCGGGTGATCTAGCTACCAAGAGATCCCATTTCCATACACACCACCTTGAGTGCAGCTCTCCTGCTTGACCTTCTTCCCTAATTATGGTGAAGAGGGAATGGTGACCTCGGAGCATAGTAGTTGTGCCATCAATACCACCACCACAAAGGAGCATGGATAGTGTAGTAGGGGGAAAGGAGAGAAACCATTCCCCATGGCTATAAATCCTCTTAAGAGTACTACTCCACCAAGATCTAGTAGACATCTATCCCGAGTGTCCTCATATTAGCTCAGCAAGGGAGGTTATATGTCTCTTTGTTCATGATAGTGAGCCCACCACTAGTCAGTCACAAACATTTGTGCCCATGCAGTTGGACTGTTCACTCGATGATATTGTAGCACAGTACCTAGTTGAAAAGAAGGAGATCCTAGGATACGACTGGTATGACTTAGAGGAGGAGAAGGACAGTTTTAATCTTAATGAAGATGATTTATTAGAGGATTCAACGAGAGTGCACATAGTGGGTTCCCTCCTTGGATCAGGGTTTGGAAGGTGTTGCAGACGACACGACAACAACACCTCCTTTAATAACTTAAATGAAAGGATGAACAGATAGATAAAATGGGAAAGAGGCTTGAGGATTTACTAGAAGTAGTCTTGGCACTTCAGAACTAAGCCCTGACAGTACATCCTACTATTGCAGAAATAGGTCAACCTAAGTTGTTTCATGTCTTGAATCAACCTAAGAGTTTACCTCTGGTAGAGCAGGGTAGCACAATCTTGTATAGGAAGATAGTGGATAGTACCACCAAATAAGAAATAAATATTAAACTCATGTTCTAGCAGCTGGTGAGAGAAGCACTGGCGTAAGCCCGAGGAGGATCATCAGTTCCAAAGGGTAGACCCTACCCAGAGGTATTTGATGTCATCTAATATCCTAAGGGTTTTGTGCCACCTTCTTTCAAGAGTTTTGATGGCAGGAACCCATAGTGCACTAGCCAAATGTTGTGTAATGCTCAAATGCTTTATTCTAATTTTTGTCAACGAAGCAAAGATAGCCTTTGATTGGTATGTCGAACTCCCCAACACAATTCAAAGACTTTTAGTTGGAGCAACTCTTCATCAAGAGGTTTGTTGAGCTCAAAGGGTGATCAGATCTCTTGTAGCTCAACAACACCCTGGTGAGTCCCTCATTGATTATATTCTCAGATAGTGCAATTTTAGTAAAAATAAAAATGCAACTGTCTGAACAACACACCATTGAAATTTTACTAAAGAATATTCATGGCCCGGTCGCCTTCATGCTCAAAGATTTTACCATCAAGATATTTAAGAAGCTAATCAACAGATTTACAAGGAGAAGCCAAAAGTTGCCTTTTGATCAATCATCAAAGCAAAGCCATAGAAAGCTTATGAGAAGAAGCTAGGCGTAACAATGGATAGGGAAGCCAGAGCAAGAGAGACCTCGAGCTCCACAGCCATCACTTCCACCTTCTTTACCACCACCTAGGCCATCCAATCGGCCTCCACAGCAGCCTCCATGGCCTTCACCACCTCCTCCAAAGCCATACACACAACAACAGTGGTACACATATCCTCCACCAGAAAGCTTCCATCTACCTACTATTTTGGATAAACTAAACAAACTTTATTCATTTAAGAGGGAGGTAGTTAGGAAATTATTTAAGAACCTCTTAAAAAAACCTGACTTTTATCTACCCAAGCCTAGGAAGCTGGAGGAAGTCGGCAAGAGCAATGATCCTAACTTTTGCCCCTACCATCGCATATTAGGCCATATTTTGGAGGATTGTTTTACATCCAAAGACTAGCTTGAGCATAACTATAAGACAGGCACCATAGTAATCCCAAAGGAATACCTAGTGGAACAACCATCCAGTTTCATTAGGGTAATCCTTCGGGATACATGCGATCCTCTTAAAACCAAAGAAGGTTGGGATATCTCCTTATCACGAACCTTTAAAAAGATTATTTCAAAAATCAAGAAACTTTCCATGCAGGTGTCTGGGGCAGCTCGAACCTCTAACATCAAGGAAGTTCGCACATTGTCAAAGACAACTTGGCAAAAGTGGAAGCTAGTCTAGCCCGGGATAGCCAAGCAACCACCACCAGCTAGCCTCCATTCCATTATTGCACTACTACTTCAACTTTACTTTTCTCTAGTAGACAACTTGTATGACGAGGGCCAAATCCTCACCCCACTTACTTATGAGATTTCTACTATGTACCTCCTTCTAAATCCAAAAAATTGAGGTATAAAGTTTGTTTGAGTTACATCTGTGTCACTTCTGATGGGTTGTCTAATTCTACTCTTATAGAAAGCTCTTCAAGTCTAAATAATAATTATAACAACTCTGATCTTCCTCTTTCTAATTTAGAGATGGATTTTCTTCATGGAATAACACGGGTTCACCTCTTGAGATAGACTTGGAATCATCTGATTCCAGGGTCCTATAGGAGAAGTTATAGGTGAGCCTGACGAGCAGGTATAATCTTCCACTAAACTACCATAAGAGATCACCAAAGTTAACCTCCATAGTGGCAAGGTTCTACCTCCTAGGGTAGCACCTCAAGATAAGAGAAAATAAGTAATTGATACTAATGAGCAAGAAGCCCCTCCACAGGATGCTCCACCCATGGATATGCTTATGGAGGATCAGCCCAAAGTGGATTACAATGCCTCACTCACCTAAGCAAGTTGCCAGCTAAGTTAAGCATCGATGATTCCCTTTTATTATCCAAAGATATGAGGGAATCATCAATCAAGACTCTTCTTGATTTTGAGATATGCTTAGCTCAGCTGACCGCTGTTGGAGAAGAGGCACATTACTCAAGATAAGCCCAAGGAGTTACCTTCACCGATGATGACCTTCTACTGGGGACATGGAGTCCCTCTCATACATGGATTTAGACTTTATAGATTTCGATTGATATAGGTGCATGGGGTGAATCTAAGACCCTTACTATATTTAAAAATTGACATCTCTACACTGAGGAGATTGGATGATGTTGAGAGGATTTAATGAATAGGTGAGAGGCTTTAGCTATAGTGTTACCTTGAAATAGACTGAAGACAAAGCCAAGTTCTACATAATTGATTTGAATACTTCATTCATTACTTTGCTTAGTAGGCCTTGGATACACCAAAATAAGGTGATTCCATTCTCCCTCCATCAGTGCATCAAGTTTTAGATGGATGGAATTGAATACTATGTTAAAGGAGATGAAAAACTATTTTTAGTTAGAGAGGTTGAGATATATAAAGATGCAATCTACTATCTTCCTCAAAAAAAATTTATTGTGAACTTGGTCAAAATTCAAATTCAAAAGAAAAAGAAAGAGAAGAAAAAGAAAAATAAAAAGTAAAGGAAAAGAAGAAAGAAAATACAAGTGAGCGAGAAAAGGACATCAAGCAAGAAGTAGAGCTGCATGTCACATTCCACTCACAGTTCATCCCATCATATGGACATATGGGTAGGATGAATCAACCTCCACCGTGCAGAGAGGACACAGATCTAGAGGATAAGACCCCTTGGCCACGCCAACAAGGGTTATGTTCCAGTCAGAGTACCTACTATTCACATAGACTTGGAATCCAGCTCGAAGGATGAGTCTCATGTGATTAGCATACTAGCTAAGCCCTCTCAATGGGTTTCATTGGAGGTGACACTTGAGTAAGACAGTGACAAAGATCAGACCTCCAAGCAAAGAATGAATATATTCGAATCTAGTTTATGTAAAACCATTAGGCATCAGTTGGGAACTTTAGCTCTAACCTCACTTTCTTCTCAAAAAGTTGAAGGTTTAGTAGTTAAGGAAGCCCCTATGTCTTCCATGGATGTTAAGCCGAAGAGATTCCTATTGGGATCATCATCCTCAAGTCTAGAAGCTGATGTAGAACTTGAGGATAATTCATATAAAGATTTAATGGAATTGCCTTTTGATTGGTACTCACCTTGTGTTCTTAATCTTGCAAAGAAAGCTTTGATTCCTTATACATGGTGTAAGTATAGGTCAGAATATTTTGAGAAGCTATGGAACAATAGAGGCAGGGATGCACAATCAAGATCAGGATTAGGATTTGAGTACAGTCAATTTATGATGACACGCTTAGTTGTCACCAATCATCATAGTTCATCTAAACCACAAACTCTATGATAAAGTGTGTTAAGAAACTTCAGATGATCTAGATGACCTTCAAATCAAGGATGCACTGCTAAAATTTGAAGAAGAAATCCATTCAATAATTGACAAGCTTAAAGAAACCAACCTCAGGACAGAAGAAGATCCACGCCTGATATACATCAACTCTATGTTGAACGAAGAAGAAACCAATGACTTAATTATGCTATTAATAGAGTTTAAGGACTGCTTTGCAAGAAGCTATGAAAAGAAGCCCAGATTATCTCCTAACATAGCAGTCCACAAACTATCAATATACCCTAATGCCAACCCTATCAAGCAAGCTCCTAGACGCATGCGATTAGAAATCGAACAACAGGTCATTTCTAAAGTCAAAAAAATGATCGATGTATATTTCATCAGGGAAGAAAAATATCCTACCTGGTTAGCCAGTGTCGTACCAGTTAAGAAAAAGAATGTCCAAATTCGCATATGCGTCGATTTTAGGGACTTAAATAAGGCATGTCCTAAGGATTAATTTCACTTCCTATACTAGAATTAATGGTGGACATCGCCTCATCTCATGCATTATTCTCCTTTATGGATGAGTCATCTGACTACTACTAAACAAGATGGCTACTGAGGATGAAAGAAACACTATATTTTGAACCCCGATCAAAATCTTTTATTATAAGATCATGCCTTTTGTCCTTAAAAATACTGGTGCTACATACCAACAGGCCATGACTCAGATTATCAACGAACTCATTCATTATCAAGTTGAATGCTATGTTGATGATCTAGTAGTCAATAGCAAAGAAAAGGAAGACCACCGCTTTGACTTGAGAGTAATTTTCAAACAGTTAAGATAATTTAACCTTAAAATGAATCCCCTGAAGTGTGCATTTAGAGTAGCTTCAGAGAAGTTCCTTGGGTTTGTTGTCTGACACTGGAGAATAGAAATAGATCTAGAAAAGATCAAAGCTATCTTAGAAATGACACCCCCTAAAAGTGTAACTCAACTTAGATCTTTCCAAGGGTGGTTGGCGTATCTAAGATGCTTTATCTCCAATCTATCAGAGAGATGCAAGCCATTTTTAGCACTTATCAAAAAGGATGTCAAGTTCAAGTGGAATGATAAGTGCCAGCATGCCTTTGAAGATATCAAGCAGTATTTGGTGAAGCTGACAGTTCTAGCAGACCCTATCCCGGGAAAGCCACACATCTTCTACACTGCTACATTAGATGACTCCCTTAGCACTTTGTGGGCTCAAAGCAATAACGAAAAGAAGGAGAATGCTCTATATTACCTCAACCGTCATCTGATCCCTGCTGAAGTGAACTACCCACCTATTCAAAAACATTGCCTAACTTTGATCTTTGCATCCCAAAAGCTACATCACTATATGCTTTCTCATAATGTGAACTTGATTTTAAGAATCAATCCACTACAGTATGTCATGACACAAAAATGTTATGCATATTGGTATTTGATTCTCTCACATGATCACATTGTACCCCTCTATGCAATGAAAGGACTAACACTAGTGGATTTCTTAGCAGCACACCCACTTCCTACTAATTCTCCATTTAGTGACAATCTCCCTGATGAACAAATCATGAACTTAGGAGAGATCAACAATCGCTATTGAGAGATGTATTTTGATGGTGTAGCTTCCTTTCATAAAGGAGAAGAACCACTATCTACTCTTCTAGGAATGGCAAGGGTAGGAATAGTTCTCTTAACTCTAGATCGTGATGTGATGAGATTCTCATACTATCTATCCAATTCATGCATCAACAATGAAGCTAAGTATGAGGATTTGTTTACCGGCTTAGAGTTAGCCATTATAGTATATGTCAAAAGCATCAACATCTATGAGAATTCTCAGCTAGTCATCAACCAGATTGTTGGGTCCTATAAGGTTCTGAAACCCAAGCTTCATCATTACCATGAGCACACCATAAGTTGTTGGCCCAAATCCCTGAGGTCACCATCTACAAGGTCCCTCAAGGAGAGAACACAATAGCAGATGCTTTGGCCAAACTCGCCAAATAATTGACATGTCTTAAAGATGAGTCTATTTTGGTAAGGGTCCAAAATAGACAAGTCATATCCCTTATTGATGCTGAACTTATCGAGAGACTTTCTCTTGAAGGGGAGGCTTCCATTGTCGAAAAGGATAAGGAGTTGGATTGAAGGCAACCATTCATGGATTGCTTGACTAGAGGCAAACTATCTCAAGAGAAGTCATAAGCCCTTCAGATGAAATAGATAGCTCTCTCTTATGCTCTCGTAGATGGCACCTTGTGCCGACAGTCTTTCGATCAAATGTGGCTACATTTTTTGAACAAACATGAAGCCCATAGGATCATGATCGAGGTATATTCAGGTCTATGTGGAGTGCATCAATCCAGTCCTAAGATGAAAGCTAAGATCAAGAGACTAGATACTACCTTGTGATGAGCATAACATGGTTAGGAGATGTCATTGAGGTACATGGTGTGGTCCTCCATTAACCACCCAACATTCGACATCCTACATTGGCCTCATGGCCATTTTAGTGTTGGGGTACCAACATTGTGGGTCCGGTTGATCTTCCAAGGGTCATCGATTCATCTTAGCTACCACTGATTACTTTTCCAAGTGGGCAGAGGCAATCCCACTTCGAGAGGTCACATCTCAGCATGTGCTCCAATTTTTCAAGAACCATACCATATATAAGTTTGGGGTGCCTCATTATATCCGATAATGGTACTACATTCAAAAGCTCTAAGATCAACAGCTTCGCCAGAACAGATGGTATAGATTGGAGATACTCTACCATCTACTACCCTAGGGAGAATGGCCTAGTAGAAGCTTTCAACAAAACTCTCATCTAGGTACTAAAGAAGACTATGGATGACAACAAATGACAGTGGCATGAGCAATTAGTTGAAGCATTGTGGGTATACCGCACCACATACAAAACTCTAACTCGGTCTAGCCCATTTTTCTTAGTACATGGATTTGAAGCGGTTACACTATTAGAAGTTCAACTCCCATCACTAAGGATAGTATTGGGTAGTAAAATCACTACAGAGAATAATGCCAAATTATGGTAAGAAGAGCTTGAAGGTTTGGAGGAGAGACGCCTACAGACGTGTTAGAACCTCAAGTTATACAAAGCCAAAATGATTCAAGCTGACAACAAGCTGGTCCTCCCTAGAAATTTTCATGTAGGAGAACTTATTCTAGTTCTAAGGAGACCAATTGTTTTAACCCACTTGGGAAGGCCCTTTTTTCATAGAGAAGGCCTATAAAAAAGGATCTTATCAGCTTATTGATTGTAAATGGGAGCACCCAGTGCTTCCAATTAATGGGCTCTATTTGAAGAAATATTACCCATAAAATCATGTTTGAAAATAACTATCATAAAAAAAATTCACTTCAAATTCATCAAAAACACAAATTGAACATACCCCAACGCTACTAGAATAGGTGTGAGATAACCCAAGAGGAATCCTATTTCAACTAGCATAACTAAGTTAGGTGTAAGAGAACCCAAGTAGCATCCTTTCTTAGTGGAATTGAAACTGCCATCCATGGCACCATTTCATCAAATTTCCCAACATATTTTAAGGTAGGTATGAGTTAACACAAGCAGAGTCCTATTCCCTTTAACAAAAACACAAAAATAAACACATATCTTTTGTCTAAGGCTATTTTGATGTGAGAGCAAGCCCTTGTGACACTCACTCATTAGCTCTGGCCAACATTGCTTGTACATCACCATCAAGTCACTTGTCTGGGGGATGTGTCCATGCACTTTCTTTCTGACTTGACAATTACAAACCTACGAGCGCCTTGATAGTTTGGTAGACTTCACTGCATAGACAGTAAGCTACCTCATGTTCACTTCATTTAAGAAGATGTAAGCCTACATGCTTTCCTCTTGAACTAGCCATCATGCATTAACTAGGTTGAGTATATTTGAGGCCTATGATAAGTCCCTAGTGGCTCTTTTCCTCTTGACACTTTGTTGATATAGTCCCAGTGACATTCACTCAAGAGTCACCTAGGTGGCACTGCCAACATGACACTATCCCCGGAATCGCCCACCATGGAGTGGAATCGATGCTTTCTTCCAGATCACAAACCGACATATGGTTGATGTATGCGATAATGACTCACCTAGTGGATACACCACTCTTGGTAGATATGAGTCCTCACACTTTCTCCTTGAGTTGGCCAATGAATACCTATAGAAATTATCTTTTTCAGGGATTAGGATAAAGCCCTTAGTGGCCCATCCCTTATGGGCACTCCATTTGGATCATGTCCTTAGCGACCCTATTTAGAAACTACCTGGGTTACTCTTAGATTGGACAGTCCCCCTTTCCTAGTTGCCACCCCTGTGATTGGAGAATTCATTCATCGAATGCATAGATTCTCCCTTAGTTCAGTAAATCTGAGAAAGGTCTAAGCTAATATAAGCTCCTTCTTAGTATGATCCTTCATAAATAAACAGGGTCCATGATAAACAAACAAAACAAAATAAAAAAATTAATTCGCTCATGGATTCAGAATTTAAGCCCCCAGTGGCCCCTTTCCCAAGCAAGCATCCTATCTTTAGGGTAGTGTCAACAAAACTCCCTATAGGAATTCCCTGAATATTCTTGAGTAGAGATAAGTCCATGGGTCGTTACTCTCTCAGTAGTCACCCTTAGGTCAGCTTCAATCTATTTTACCACAAACAGGTTACCCTGGCAATCATTTTGCTTTGGAAGATGTAAGTCTACTACACATTCTTTTTAGCATGACTTTCACAAACCAACGGGTAGCCCTAGGTCAGGTTGACATGTTTTCTTACTAATGTGTCACCCTAGTGGTCTTCTATTTAGAAAAAAAATATGAGTCATCGTGCTTTCTTCCTTGAATTAGCCATTGTAAACTGAAAGACAACCCTTTGGTTGGATAGTTCTCCCCTCAGTCGAGAAGCTACTGCCTTTGGATTGGTAAATCTGTGTTAAATCAAGGCCAACATGGCCCCTACTTAGTGCAGTCCATCGCAAATTGATGGGATCCATCAAATATTATTTTAAAAAATGAAACTAATTTTGATTACCTTTGAGTTGGTTTAAGTCCCTCAGGCATTCACTGTAGTTTAGGTTGACTCATGTGACCAACCATCACCCTAACCGATCCCTACTTTGGAAGATGTAAGTCTACACTTTCTTCTTAGGACTGCGCACAAAGGTCATCCCTTTGGTTGGATAGTCTATGTGGTTGGTACCTCGAAATAGATCAAGGCCAACATGGTTTTAGTACGATCCATCGCAAACTAGCAAGGTTCATCTCAAAAGTTCAAATTTTAAAATCTAAATCAAATTCAACCTTCCTCTCCAGTGCAGTCAAACTAAACAAACTAAACAAATCCAATCAAACTTTTTAGTGGAGTCAAATCAAATCAAACACATCAAATAATTCTACTTCTCCCCAGTGAGATACAAGTCTTTCTAGTTCCCCAGCGGATCTCGAAATCTAATCCCTCAACGGATTTCATACCCTATTTTCCCCAGTGGATGACTTGAACTTGCTCCCCTACAGGAGAATTCATATTTTCATCCCTAGTGGGGCACCAAATCATAAATCAACAAATCAAATTTGTTTTTTCCCCAGCGAGACACAAATCAAATTAAACCTCTCATCCCTCAGCAGATGACTTGAACCTTTTTCCTTAGTAGAAGGTTCACATACTCAACCCCTAGTGGATTCCTCCCTCACTCTCTTATGCCTTTGACATGAGTAGAGTCACACTGCACTAAGCTCTTGATTCCTTATACACCTTGAGTTTAGGAGTAGATCATTTTTGTTAGTGCTTGTGATCGTTCAAGCATTATTGATTATCTCGGTCAACACCAATATGTGCAGTATGCCTTGTCAGTCATACCACACCTATTGGGCACCCTTTGTTGACCTCACTTTTGGAGTGAGCTTTCAACTTCCCCATCTTAGACATAAGACTCCTCTTAGATAATAAGAGTTCCTTAGTCTTAAGACACTTTTAGAGATTAGGTGAACACTTAACTTAACCTTAGAGACTTAGAAAGGTTATGCCTTAGGGGTATTAGGAAAACTTGCCTACCCTATAGCTTAAACCAAATCCTTACTTCTTTCTTTCAAGTCAAACTTCAAATTCAAACCAACTTCAAATTCAAAACATCCTCAAATTCAAATCAACCTCAAACTCAAATCAAAATCAATTCCAACTTAATTATTTTTCTCAAATTCAAATCAACTTCAAAAATAAATCAATTCCAACCTAATTGATTTTCTCAAATCAGCAAATCAATTCAAAATCCAAATCATGAATTAATTCCAAATGATTGAAATCCATGATTAAATCAAATCTAAAATCTTTCCTAAGCCATTTTGATTTCATCATATGGACTTAGCTCAAATCAAACTCAAAATTTTTCTCATAACCCATTTATATTCTAATTTATATTCACATATATAAATGAAATATAAATTCAAATAACCAAGACTAAAATCAAAACTCAATTCCAAATCAAAAATTCTTTTCTAAGTCACTTTGATTTCATCTTATGGACTTAGCTTAAATCAAATCCAAATCACTTCGAACTCAAGAGATTTTCTCATAACCCATTTATATTCTCATTTATATTCACAAATATAAATGAAATATAAATTCAATTATCCAAAACCAAATTCAAAACTCAAACCCAAATCTAACCGAAATCCAACCTATACCCTTTCAAGTCAAATTCTTGAACTTAGCTAAATCATTATCAAATAAATCCAAACCTTTGGATTTTCTTTTCAAACAATCAATCCCTCAATCATAAACCCAAATATAAACATAAACTTCAATCATCAAACCAAAATCAATCTAACCCAAATCAAATCCATATTCATCCTTTGAACTTAAAATTATCAATTGAATCAAAACTCATTTAACTCCAAATCACTTGCAATTAGATTTATATTTCAATCATAAGTCCATATATGAGTTCAACCAAACTTAAATCAAGCCTTGATCAAGCCATTTGACTCATTTAGGCTTACTTGACCCAAAGTGACTTAAAGCACCTTTTTGAGCCAAATTCTAATCCAACCTAAATTGGATTGAACTAAGCCCACCTAAGCTTCACATTGTGAGCAACAATCACCCTAAGATGATCAATCACCCAAATTGGGTCAAACCAAGTCAAACATAGCCTTTGACCAAGTCAACACTTAACCCAAATGAAACTCAAACTAGCCAAAATCCACCATAGGCCAAATTGATTGAAATCATTGATCTAAACCAATTCATAACCAATGATTGAACATGATTAAGACATCAATTGACCCAAACCTAGCCTAATTGGCCACTTATTGTTGACCCAACTTGACCTAAAAGTCAAAATGGGTCAAATCTTGATCTAAGCCAAATTGAAAACAATGGGTCAAATTCATTCTAAATCACTTGTTGAACTTGACCAAAGCCTTAAGGCCAACCACCCAACCCAATTGATTATGAACCAACTGACCTAAATGGTCAAATCAAGCTAAAATCAAATCAAACCAAAATTGATTGAAACCAAAGCATGCAATACATTTAAAATGATCAACCAAGCCTAAACTAACCCATGACCTAACCCAATTGGGTCAAGTGGTTCAAATTGGTCAACTTGACATATTTGACATAAATGAACTCAAATGAACCAAAACCAAATATAAATCAAATTGAAACAAACCAATGACACCCATAGGCTACAAATAATAATTTGAACTTGACCTAACCCATGGTTTGACCCAATTTGACCAATTGGTCAACTTGACCCATGTTGACCCATTTTGACCTAAATGGGTCAACTTGAGCTAAATCATATCAAATAAACTCTAAATTCATTGAAAATTGGCACAACCCATTTTTTAATCAGTCCAAATAATCCCAAATCAAAATCCAAGCCAAATGACCATTTTACACCTAGGTCAAAGGATAACCTATGGTCAAATTCACTTAGAATTTGATCATATTCCAACTCAAGACCACTTGACATCCTCCTAGTGGACAATTTGGACACCAAGGAGGGTGGTGCACATGACCCAATGGATTTGGGTCAGTGGAACCCAACCTAAAACCAATACCGACCTCTCCACTCAAAAGTTTCCACATTGATCACCTCCCACACTCATTTTAACACATGTGCACCTCCACACACCCACTCCTCTGCCAAAATCGAACCAAATGGAGCTCCTAACAACCTAAATAACCCATTCCTTGAGGGAAATTTGATCAAAATGGCAAGGATGCTCTCGGTCGTCCGATCTAAGTAGGGGGAGATATATTCCCCCTCATTCCATTTCAATTCACTTCACTTGAATTCGATTGAGCTGAGAGGATCAAAGGAAAGCATCCATAAGCTTCCCTAAGCATTCTTAAGCTCATTCCATTTTTGCTTTATCAATTTTCCCTAAGCCAAAGATAGGGGTGGTGTGGGAGATTTCAAACTCACTAAATTCTCAACTAAAGTCTAATTCCTTTTGCAAGCACCATCAAGGCACCAAGTCGAGCTTACCCAAAGAATTTCCTAAGACTCCAAGCCATGGGAAGCGGGAGTTTGATCGAAGCCGCAAGCTATTGAAGCAAGCTTTGGTCAATTGGAAGATCCACTGCAAATTGAACCATCAAACTTTCAATAAGAATTTGTCTTCACTAGACGAAGCTACCTCCACCATTGGAAGCGCCGGTGATAGCCTCTGGTGAGGTATGCTTCAAAATAAAGCTCCCATTGAAAAATCATTGGTCCTTTATGAAGGGAATTTTAATCCCTTTGAATTTTTACATTTAGATCTTCTTCTCTATGCTCCTTGATGGTGTAGGTTGAATCCATGCCCAATCCGAGCTCAAGCGAGCTCGGATCAAGCCATGGAGTACGAACGATCTTCGTCTCCCACAGGCGAGGGCAGAGATGAATCATGGATCATCCATCTCGCATGTTTTGGATGGACAATCTTGATCACGCTAGATCTCTTTCCCACGGGTTTAATCCCGTCCGATCTTTGATCGGGAAGGAAAGCGTGTAGCGTGGCTAGCGCATCGATTTGATAACTTAAATAACCAATCCTGTCATGCCATGTGGAAAGAGTGTGCTGCATCAGTAGGCCACGTGGCATCGATGGGATTGGTTATATAATTAGGGTTATTTAATTACCTATTAATCATTGAAACTTGCTAAATTTATAATTAAATGTAGAAAAATCAAAAAAATATAAATGAGGGCTCATTTTAAGGATAATTCAGAGGGGAATCCATTAAAATTATTTTTAGTTAATATTAAATAGTGGATTTTCCTTAATTAGGATTTAATTAGAAACTTAAACCAAATTACTCTATAATTATTTCATTAACTAAATCCACACTTCTCAGGCATGTTTAATGGAATGACTTCTGCCTCCCCTAATTTCCTTGAAATTTATTAATGAGTTAATTAGAAAAATTAATTAATGAATCTCTAATCACTCTCTTAATGTAATTAGGAATAATTAGGCATATGATTAGTTGTTTAATCACTTCATTGAGATAATTAAACATTGTTTAAGTGTATGGAATAGTTTTGTGATAATTTCCCTATGCTATTCCATGAACCCCCTTTCTTCCTTAATCTAAACCTAATTAAGAATTAATCCACTAATGATCTACTTAATTAACTTAATCAAAACTCAAAATTAAATCATTTTAGAACTTAATAATCTTAATTCTTGGATAGATACCTAGGTGTTCAACAACCTAAGTGGCTTTTAAGGAAATCATATCCAACCCACATATGTGGGAGGGTTATGAAAGTACTTAACTAAACCCTTTAGCATAATTAATCAATAATTGTGAGCCAAATGCATTAGGCCCCTTTCTTTCTTAAGGTGCATTGCTGATTTAAATTCCATGTGGTTGCATATCATATGTTGGCTCATAATTATTAGGTTAATTATGTTAAAGTGGTGTAGGTAAGGAGAAATTAATGTATTTAATTGACACCTTAACCTAAATAAAATGTAAAAATCAATCTAATCATTTACAAATTAAACTAAATCAATCCACACATGGGGAAAATGGATTATGACCAGCAAACTCTTTTCACATTTCTGAAATCAAATCAAACTCAAAACTAAAACAAAAATCTTTTAAACGATTTTGGATCACTTTGAATAATCTTATGTTATAGGATTATCCTTAGAAATTAATTAGGATAAATTAAATCATATGCTTACATCACTTAATCTCTTTTCAAGCATGTTAAATGTTGTTTGTCATGTGAAGTCATGTATTCATTCTCCTTTGGGAAATCAAATTAAATGAAATGTTTCTTATATGTCAAATTGCATGTTTTGGCTAAAGTAAGAACAAGAGTGGCTGTTATCATAATTAAATTAAAAAAATCATTTTCAAAATCTATCAATCAAACATTATAAATGAAGGTATGCTACTTATAAATACTTATGAGCTTGCATGTGATTATAAGTACAAAAATGTGTAATGTGATATTTCCTTCTCTTTTCTTAACATGGATTTGAATAGGATTTGCAAAGTGTATAGTTCATTTGAAAAGAATATAACACTTGCTTAAATCTATTCCTATGCATTTCCATGATATGGGTTAAGAAGAATCTTCACATGTACATATGTAAATTGCATAACCAAATCAAATAAAAAAAAAATCTTTTGCATGACTCTTTTTCCATTCATTTTTTTTGTACATGCACATGTATTTAAGAAAAGTGGTATATTAGTCTGGACATCCTAGGGTTGCGAGGCTTTGAGTATCCCCAAGTAGGTCTTGTACCTTACACCCCTGGTGTAAAAAATAATGGTGTCATACTCACTTATGTCTTTCATACATATAAATGTGCATTTGATTAATGGATAAAAGAGTCCATCTTTTCTACATACAAAATCATGCATTCATGAAATACCCAAAATTTTCTTAAACAACATCTCTTTGCATTCATCATCAAATTATGCTAAAGTGTTTGCATTGCATGTATAGCTATGCTTAGGATCATTCATATGTATGGTATACATGTTGGAAAAAATAAATGGTTGTGTGTTATGTGATAGTAATGCACCATAATTAATCCTAAGATGCCTTTCTTTTTGAATAGGATTATTTAAAGCAAATATAAACTTAAGGTTAATTAAAACACATAATAAAATATTCACTAAAAGAAAATCATTAATGAATCTACCCTAGAAATTACTTAAGGTAGGAATGAAAGGGAAGTTCTCTTCTCTATTCTTCTGTTTACAACACTTAGTAATTAAATGTAGGTTCATTCAAACCAAATCAAATCATCAAATAAAATTGACTAAATTAATTAAATCACTTAAAATGAAACCACCCTCTAAGTTGAATCCTTTCACACTTAGAAAACTCCAACCTTAAAGCCTAGCTAAGACATGCCACATAAGCCTTAAATGACACACACATTAGGCTAAGTCACCATTTCTAGTCCTATGTTAGGGTAGTGCATGGTTTGATACTTAATTTTATTTTTGTCATATAATGTTTTAGACTGGATGTTAGGGTGTATGTGAGTAGACTGGATGATAGGACTATCTTAGCCTAATCATTGTCTTCTACAGGGGATTGTGCTTAAGGGGTGCTGTAAGAAAAATATTAAAATGTCTTTTGCTATGTATGTTGCTTATACCCCTAAGCATATTCCAAAAATAGGCAAGGCACACTTGGTTACCCATGTGTAGGGTGCTATGTCTAATTTATTCATATACATGCTTGGGATGTGTGGTGTGTTTAGCTAATCATTATTTTGTAAGTTTTAGTTAGATTTACTTTTCTTATTTTCATGTAATTGTTGCAATTAGCATTTGAAATAAATGTTATGGGGAAGTGGAGGTGAACATTGGTCATAAGACTATGTCTTATGTACCATGTGAAGCCTTTGGAGCAACCACATTCCAACTAAGTCAGAAGGAAGGAAGGAAGCAAATCAAAAGTGAAGAAATGAAGAATGAAGAAATGAATAATGAAGACCCCCATAACATAAATTCCTTCTAAGTTGTAATTATTTATTTGTAATTCAGGTTGTATAAGGGTAGAGCTCAGCTACCCATATTTCTTTTCATGTTTGTACGATGGAGCCCGACCATAAAGGCCTTTTATTCTTTTACGTTAGCTTTATAAAATTGTTTGATGTTTGTTTAGCTTGTGCATTAAGATGACATGTTTTTCCTAATTTCTTCCTTACTTTGATGAATGGCCTGGATGTGATTAGGCTCTTAAGAAAAAAAAATTTCTATCTAATTAATCAACTCGTGATTAAAATTAAACAACTCATAACTTCACCTAAAGCCTAGGATATAAATGAAGCTAATAAACAATTTAGCAACCCCTTAACTGGATATTGTATGTTTCACATCATGCATAAAATCATCTTGCTTTACTCTTGCTTATGGAGGGCTTCCACCTTTGCAAGAGAACACGGCTTGGCCTTTGAGAGCCATGGCGGAAGCACACCTTCTTCTTGTCGATTTTGGCCCATAACCAATTTATCATGCATTAGGCATATGAATCCGATAGCCCATGTCAAATTAATTGTCCAAAAACAAAATTAAAAACTTAATAAAAATTTACATTAGATTAAGTCATGAGTTCATGCGCTACATGATCTTGTCTCTTATGGAGTGGGTTTAAGGATTTAGTCTTCTTTCTAAATAAACAATAGCCTAGCTATCTTGCAAAAGCATAAGACTTGTCTACATGTATTTAAATCGTAGGAGGAGTTAGTTGGTCCCCCAGGCGGTTGTAAGTCTAACAATCAAGTGGTTTATTCTCTCTTGTGGAGATGAACCATATACCCATTTTCGCCTTAGATTTAGGTCATGCTCTTGGCCCTCGCCAAAGCTCCCTAAATTTAAGATCTGAGGTTGGTGTTTCCCTTTATGGGCTACAAGCATAAATCATCACCTCTTAGGCATCTCCAAGATCTTGTATCATGGAATTATAAATCCTATATTTCTAATAAAAATTCAACTCAAACAAATAATTCTCTTCAAATTCAAAAATATAAAGCCCAACCATAGGATAGTTTGTGATTCCCACTAGGTTTCCTTAGCTTCGTGTGCATCTCATACTTATCTCGCTTTCATTTCGATAATTACTCCATCCTTTTGATCAATCCCATTTGCTCTTCTAAAAATGACCAATTGATTGATAATCCTATCTTTGAAATCTTTGGAGACAATGATCATTTACCTTAATAGAGAGTATTCTTAAGGAATCTCATTTCTTAAAATTTAATTACCTATGGGGGCTTGCCTCCATAGGGAACTTAATGAACCCGATTTAAAATAAACCTTTACTTTTCATGTAAAGTAGGGGAAGAATCTCTAGAAGAATCATTATTTTATTAAGGTGATTAGGTCCATTGTATGATGGTGAATTTTGTCTCTCAAGATAGTACATCATTCCTCAATGTCGTACCTATCACCTTAATAAGAACATCTACGGATCTACGTGATGTCCAACATGAAGTATTATTTTTTTCTCATTTATTTTTCAAAGATAGATGAACATAAAAAATAATTTCACCATACCTAGGATGATCAACAATCATGACATGAAGTTTGGATTGGCTTAATTCACTTTGATTTGAATTGAATTGGGTTTTGGTTCATGTAGGTCAAATTTGCCACTTTGGGTCAAGTGAGCTAATTGGGCTTAGTTGGCTTGATTTTGAGTTGGGTTTGATTTATATGAGTTTATATGTGACTTTGTGATTGACATATAAAATCAGTTGCAATTGGTTTAGGCTCAAATGAGTTTTAACTCATTTGAATATTTCAAGTCAAATAGGCTAGGTTGGGTTTGACTTGAGTTGACTTGGTTTTGATTTGATAATTATAGTTTATGTTTATATTTGGAGTAATGATTGAAGGAGTGATTGAATCATGAAGAAATCCATGGGTTTTGAGTTAATTTGGGTATCATTTAGCCAAGTTCAAGAATTTAGCTAAAAGGGAAAAAATAGGGAATTTGATTTGATTTCAGTTTGATTTTGGATATTTGAATTTATATTTCATTTATATTTGTGAATATAAATAAAGATATAAATGGGTTATGAGAAAATCATTTGAGTTTGGAGTAATTTGGAAGAAAATTTGACCAAATCTAGGGATGTATGTCAAAAGGGCTTAACTTGGGAATTGATTTGAATTGGGTTTCAATCATTTGGATTTGATTTATGATTTGAAATTTGATTAGAATTGGTGATAATTGATTGGGTTGATTGAATTTGGTTAAGTCCATAAGATAAAATCAAAAGGGCTTAGGAAGGATTTGGAGTTTGAATTTAATCATGGGTTTCAATCATTTGATAGTTGGGTTTGATTTGGAATTTGGATTTGAATTTGAGATTTGATTTGGAAGAAGAAAGCAAAGATTTGGTTTGGGCAATAGGGTAGGTAAGTCTTCCTAAATCCCTAAGGCACAACCTTTCCCTATGGCTAACTCTTCTAAGTCTCTAGGGTTAGGTTAAGTGTTCACCTAATCACAAGTAGTGTCATAAGACTAAGAAACTCTTTATTTCTATGAGAGTCCAAGATCTATGATATGGAAGTTGAGAGGTCACTCTAAAAGTTAGGTCAAGAAAGGGTGCCCAATAGGTGTGGTGTGACTGACAAGGCACACCGTGCATATTGGTGTTGACCAAGATGATCAACAACATCCAAAGGATCACAAACACTTACATAAATGATCTACTCCTAAACTAGAGATGTAGAAGGAATCAAGATCTTAGTACAATGTAATTTCGCTCATGCTAAGGGCATAAGGGAGGAAGAAGGGATCCACTAAAGAATTAAGCATGTGAACCTTCCACTAGGGAAACAGGTTCAGGTTACCCACCAGGGATAAAGAGTTTGAATTTGAATGCAAGATACAATTTGGGTAGAGTATTCACTGAGGATTAGAATGTATAATCCACCTGGGACAGATGCATGAACCTTCCACTAGGGAAGTAGGTTCAGGTTATCCACTAGGGATAAGGATTTGATGAGATTTCTTTCGAAGGTGCACTCGCTAGGGAATGCAAGTTTGAATTGGATTTAATTGACTCCACTAGGGAGGTTAGGATGATTGATGTCTCACTGGGGAGAAGTTGTTTGATTGTTTATTTTAATTTTACATTTTGAGATGGACCTTGTCAATTTGTAATGGACTGCACTAAGAAGGGGCCATGTCAATCTTGGCCTATCTTAGATTTACCAATCCAAAAGGGTAGGGTAGTTCACACCACATGGTAGAACTAACCAAGGGTTACCTTTCAATAACTATGCTAGGGAGAACGTGTAGCAGACTTACATCTCCAAAAGCAAGGGACAACCACTAGGGTGATCTATTGGATGTAACAAATCAAATCCAACCTAAGGCGACTATTGAGTGAATGTTGTTGGGGGATTTATATTGGCTCAAAAGTAATCAAGATAATGTCATTTGATTGAATTTCATTTTTTTTAATTTCATTTATTTTAATTTGATGGATCTCGTTAGTGTGCGATGGATCAACTAAGAAGGGGCTAATATTAGCCTAGACCTATCTTAGATTTACAAATCCAAAAAGATAGTCTACTGGCCGTAGTGTAGAGCTAACCAACTTAAGGGGTGCCTTTTGGTGTACAATGATCAAGTTAGGAAGAAAGTGTAAGGACTCATATCCTCTTAGACAAATAACCACTGGGGTGACAGGTTGCTTGCGCAACTAATTGAACCTGACCTAAGGTTGTCCATTGATTTATGGCAGTTGTGTTGGAAAGAATGCATAGAAGACTTATATATTTTAAAGCAAAGATGACCGCTGAGGTGCCTCGTTGGTGGCATAGTAAGTTTAACCCAACCTAAGGGCGACTACTAAGAGAGTGCCGACCAGGAGATTTATCTTAACTCAAAGTAGTTAGGCAATTCTTATTGGGAGATTTGCTGATACTACCCTAAAGATAAAATGGCTGCTTAGGAAAGGGGCCACTAGGGGCTTGAATTCTTAATCCACAAGCAAAGATATATTTTGTTTGTTTGTTATGTTATCGTGGACCCTGATGGTTTATGAGGGACCACATTGAGAAGGAGCTCATATCAGCCTAGTCTTATCTTAGACTTATTGGACCAAGGGAGAATTTGCATATTCGTAAGATAATTCTCCAACCACAAGGGTAGCTACTAGGAAAGGGGAACTATCTAATCCAAGGGTAACTAGGGTAGTGTCTAAATGGGGTTGCAAAGAACGTGATCTAAATAGAGTTCCCACAGAGGAGGTGCCATTGGGGGAGTTATCCAAAACCATGTAAAAGAAAGCCGGTAGGTATACGGTGGCCAACTCAAGGAAAAATATGGGGACTCACATTTTCCAAGAGTGGTGTATCCACGGTGGGTCACCGTCAGCATGGCGATAATCAACCAACCTAAGGTGCCCATCCATTTACAATAATCAGTCTAGAGAGAAGGCGTGTAGGCTTACATCTCTCGAAAGTGAAACTGATCACCGGGATAGTCTATCTTTGGCTCGACAGGAGCTATCCGACCTAGGGTGACTACTAAGCGAGGAGTCCTATGTAAGGACTAAACCCAAGCTTCAAGTAATCAAGAGGAGAGAAGCCACTAGGGGACTTATCCTAAACTTCAAATATACTCGACCTAGTCAATACATGATGGATAGTTCAAGAAGAAAGCTTGTAGTCTTACATCTTCTTAAATGAAGTCGACATGGGGTAGCTTATACTGTAAGTCCTACCAAATTGACAAGGCGCTCATTGGTTTGCAATGGTCAAGTTTGGAAGAAAGTGTTGTGACTCACATCTGTCAGAAAAGTGATCACTAGGGTGACGCACTAACAAGGAAGCATATTTGCCTGACCTAGAGCAGCTAATGAGTGAGTGCCATGGAGGGCTTACTCCCACATCAAAATAGCTCAATATAAAAGATATGTGTTCATTTGTGTTGTGAAAGAGGGAATATGATGCCGCTTGGGTTCTCTTACACCTACCCTAAACATGTAGAAGAATGGTTGAAATGGTGCCGCAAGGGAAATCTTGACTCCACCAAGAAAAGATGCCACTTGGGTTTTCTTACACCTAACTTAATTGTACTAATCAAAATAGGATGTTGCTTGGGTTCTCTTACACCTAACCTAGTAGCACTGGAGGATCATTTATAATTTGTGTTTGTGTTATGGAGGGATATGATGTTGATCGAGTTTTCTTACATTTACCCTAAACATGTCATGGTAGATTCACAAGCAAAAGATATTTTTAACACAGAAGAGATGAAATTTGATATAAAAATAAGTTTTACTGATGATTATTTTCAAACAATGTTTATGGATAGTATTTCTTTAAGTAAAACCCATTGATTGGAAGTATCGGGCGCTCTCCTTTATAATTTATAAGTTGATACGATCCTCCTTGGTAGGCCTTCTCTATGGAAAAAGGGCCTTCCCAAGTGGGTTCGAACTTGCCTCTCATCTTTTGACGGGAAACAATTGGTCTCTTTAGAACTAAAACAAGCTCTCCTACTTGAAAAGATCTAGGATGGACCAACTTGTTGTGAGCTTGAATCATTTTGGCTTTGTATAACTCAAGATTTTGGCATGCCCGGAGGCATCTCTCCTCCAAATCTTTGAGCTCTTCCAACCACAACTTGGCATTCTGCTCTATTATGATCTTACTACCCACTGCTAGCCTTAATGATGGGAGTTGGACTTCTAATGGTAGAAAGGCTTCGAACCCATACACTAAGGAGAAATGAGTAGATTGAGTTTGAGTTCTGTATGTGGTGTGATAAGCCCATAAGGCTTCAACTAACTACTTATTCCACTATTGCTTGTTGTGAGTATCTTCTTCAATATTTGGATGAGGGTTTTGTTGGATGCTTCTGATAGACCATTTGTCCTCAATAGATGGTGAGAAATATATTGATTTTAGTGCTCTTGAATGTAGTACCATTATCAGATATAATTCATCGAGGCACCCCAAACCTATATATGATATGATTCCTAGAAAATTGGAGCACATGTTGAGTTGTGATCTTTCTGAGTGGGATTGCCTCTGCCCACTTGGAAAAGTAGTTGGTGGTAGCTAGAATTAACTTGTGATCCTCAGAAGAAGGAGGATCGATCGGACCAACTATGTCGGTACCCCAACACTCAAATGGCCATGAGGCCAATGTAGGATGTAGAATGTTGGGTGGTTGATGTAGGACCACATCATGTACCTGACATTGGTAGCATCTCCTAGCTACATCCATGTTATCTGTGATCATCAAAGGCCGAAGTATTATAGTCTTTTGATCTTAGCTTTTATCTTAGGATCGAATTGATGCGCTCCACATAAACCTGAGTGTACCTCAGTCATGATCCTATGAGCTTCATGTTTATCCAGACAATATAACCATATATGATCGAAAGGCTGCCGGTATAAGATGTCTCCTACAAGAGCACAGGAAAGGGCTCTCTGCTTCCCCTAATGTGCTAGTGACTTCTCTTGAGGTATTTTTCCAGTATGTAGATAATCCATGAATGATTGCCTCCAATCTAACTCATCATCCTTTTTGGCAATAATAACCTCCCTTTCAAAAGAGAATCTCTCGATGAGTTCAACATCAATAAGGGATAAGGCTTATCTATTTTGGAATGGACTCATATTCTAGACATGCCAACTCTTTGGTAAGCTTGGCTAATGCATCTACTACTATGTTCTCTCCTCAAGGAATCTTGTAGATGGTAACCTCTGAGATTTGAGCCAACAACTCCATGGTGTACTTATGGTAATGATGGAGCTTAGGCTTTAGAACATTGTAGAAACTAGTGATTTGATTGATGACAAGCTGAGAATCACCAAAGATGTTGATACTCTAGAAGTATAGTGTAATGACTAACTCCAGACTGGAAATTAGAGCCTCATATTCAACTTCGTTATTGGTGCATGGGTTGGACAGATGATATAAGAATATCATCACATCACAGTCCAGAGTTGGGAGAACTATTCCTACCCCTACCTTTCTTGGAAGAGTAGATCATGGTTCTACTCCTTTTTGAAAGGAAGTCGCACCATCAAAATACATCTACCAGTAGTGAATGCTAGTGTCCCCTAAGTTTATGATTTATTCATCGAGGAGGCCATCACTAAGCGAAGAATTAGCATAAAGTGGGTGTGTTGCTAAGAAATCCGCTACTGCATATCCTTTCACCGCACTGATGGGTACAAATGTGATATCAAACTATGATAAAATCATGGACTAGTGTGCCAACCGTCTGAATAAAATTGGTCGTGTTATGAGATATTGCAGTGGATTGATCCTGGAGATCAGATTCACCTTATAAGAAAGAAAGCAGTGTCGTAGCTTTTAGGATTCAAAGATTAAAGCTAGGTAGTGCTTTTCAACAGGTGGGTACTTTGCTTCAGTAGAAATTAGATGACAACTGAGGTAGTAGAGAGCATTTTATTTCCCTTCATTATTGATTTGAGCCAACAAAGTGCGAAGGGAGTCTTCTAATGTAGTGGTGTAGAGGATCAATGGCTTGCTCAAAATAGGGGCTGCTAGAACTAGCGGCGTCATCAGGTAGTGCTTGATGTCTTTAGAGGCATGTTGACACTTATCATCCCACTTGAACTTGGCATCCTTTTTGACAAGTGTTGTGAATGGTTGGCATCTTTATGATAGGTTGGATATGAAGCATCTTAGATATTCCAACCGCCCTTGAAATGAATTGAGTTGAGTTAGACTTTTAGGGGGTGGCATTTTTAAGATAGCCTTGATCCTCCTCGGATCGATCTCTATTCCCTGATGTTGGACAACAAACCCATGAAATTTCCCTGAAGCTACTCTGAATGTACACTTCAAGAGATTCATTTTGAGGTTAAATTATCTTAACCATTTGAAAACTACTCTCATGTTGAAGAGATGATCTTCCATTTTTTGCTTTTGACTATAAGATCATCAATATAGCATTCAACTTGATGATGAATGAGTTCATTGAAGATCTGAGTCATGGCCCGCTGGTATGTAGCATCGACATTTTTAAGGCCAAAAGGCATGACCATATAATAATAGATTCTGATCGGGGTTCAAAAAGTAGTATTTCTTTCATTCTTGGGGGCCATCTTGATTTGGTTGTAGCGAGATGACCCATCCATAAAAGAGAATACTGCATGAGATGAGGCGATGTCCACCATTAATTCTGATATAGAAAGTGAAAATTCATCCTTAGGACATGCCTTATTTAAATCCCTAAAATCTACGCATATGTGAATTTGACCATTCTTTTTATTAACTGGAATGACACTAGCTAACCAGGTAGGATATGTTTCTTCCTTGATAAAGCCAGCATCGATCAATTTCTTGATTTTAGAAGTGACCTGTTGTTCAATGTCTAATCGCATGTGTCTAGGAGCTTGCTTGATAGGGTTAGCATTAGGTTCTATTGCTAGTTTGTGGACTGCTACATTAGGAGATAAACTGGGCATTTCTTCATAACTCCATGCAAAGCAACCCTTAAATTTAGCTAATAGCCTAACTAAGTCATTAGTTTCTTCTTCATTCAACAAGGAGATGATGTATGTCGGACGTGAATTGTCTTCAGTTCCTATGTTGATCTCTTTAATTTCATCGATGGTTGATCTGATTTCTTCTTCAAACTCTAGCAGTGCCTCCTTGACTTCAAGCTCATTTGGATCATCTAAAGTTTCTAAACATACCTCCTCATAAGAGTTAGCATGATTTGAGAATAACCTATAAAACTCCAAATGAGTGGTGATGGCTAGGCAATGGTTGTCATCATCGACTGGACCCACTGTGCCTAATCCTAGTCCCGGTCTTGATTGAAAATATATACTTTGGTTGTCCCATAACCTTTCAAAGTAATCTGACCTGTGTTTAGACCAAGTATGTGGGATTAATCCCTTCTTTGCTAAGTTAAGAATTCAAGGCGAATACTTATCAAAAAGCAATTGTATTTAATCTTTATATGGATTATCCTCAAGTTCTACATCAGATTCTTAACTTGAGGATGATGCTCGCAGCAAAAATCTCTTTGGCTTGACATCTGTGGATGACTTGGGGGCCTCCTAACTACTAAAATTTCAATTTTTTGGGGAGAAAGTGAGGTCAGAGCTAAGGTTCCCAACTATTGTTTGGCTATTCTACACAATAGTGATTCAAATACATTCATGCTTTGCTTGGAGGTCTAGTCTTCATCGCTGTCTAGCATGAATGTCACCTCCAAAAGGACTCGTTGAGATGGGTTGGTCGGCATGCTAACCTGTGGTGTTTTATTTTTAAATTGGAATTGAAAAATGCTTGTTGGGACACCACGTAGATCTGTAGATGTACACATTAGGGTGATTGGGTGTGATATTAAGGAATGACATACTATCTCGAGAGACAGAAGTCACCATCCTACAATGGACCTAGTCAGCTAATAAGGACTCCTAAGGACAGTGGGTCTTCAAAGGTGCCAGAGATCTTTCTCCTACTTTACATGGAAAAACAAAGTAGGATTTATTTTAAACTAGGTTTGTTAAGCTCTCTATGGAGGCAAGCCCCTATAGTTAGTTACATCTTAAGGAATGAGATTCCTTAAGAATACTCTTGATTAAGGTAAATGATCATTGTCTCTAAATATTTCAAAGATTGGACTATCAAAAAATTAATTATTTTTACAGAAATCAAATGGGATTGATCAATAGAAGGGAGTTATTATCGAAACCAAAGGGGGTTGAGTAGGGGATGCTCATGATACCATAAAACTTAGAGAACATCCCAAACTATCCTATGATTGGGCTTTATATTTTTAAATTTTGAGAAGAATTATATGTTTGAGTTGACTTTTTATTTGAAATCTTGGCTTACAATTCCATAATACAAATCATGGAATTGCCTAAGAGGTGAGGATTTATGCTTGTAGCCTGCAAAGGGAAACCATAATCTCAAATCCTAAATCTAGGGAGCTTCGATGAGGGCCAAAGCATGACTTAAATCTAAGGCAAAATGGGTACATGGTTTACCTTCAAATCCACCCAACTATTGGACTTACAACTGCCTATGGGGTGGCCGCCAACTAACTCCTCATACTATTTTAAATACATGCAAAAATATCATATTCTTTGCAAGATAGCTAGAATGTTGTTTATTTAGAAAGAAGACTAAGTCCTTAAACATACTCCCTAAGAAAGTAGATCATGAAAGGCATGATTAATGACTTAAAATAACACAAATTTTGTTTAGTTTTATTCTGATTTTAGGACATTTTTATTTGACATAGGCCATAGTATTTAATATTCTAATACATGAGAAGATTGATTATGGGGCAAAATTAGAAAGAAGGAGGTATGTTTTCACCATGCCTCTCAAAGGTTAAGCCATTTTTCTCTAGAAAATATGGAAACCCTCCATTAGTAAGAGTGAAGCAATATGTTTTATGCATGATATGAGACATACAACATCCAACTAGGGGATGGTTGCTAAATCTTTTATTATTTTGATTTATATCCTAGGCTTTAGGTGAGGTTATGAGTTGTTAAATTTCATTTTGAGTTGATTAATTATATAGAAAACTTAATTTTCCCTAAGAGTCTAATCACATCCAGGCCATTCATCAAATAATGAAGAAACTAGGAAGATCATGCCATCCTAATTGAGCAATCATAAATAAAACATCAATCAATTTATAAAATTAGTGCAAAAGAATAAGAGGCTAATGTGGTCAGGCTGCACAAACTCAAAAAGAAAAATGGGTAGTCGAGCTCTACCCTTATACAACTCAGATTATAAATGAATGATTACAATTAAAAAGGAATTCATGTTATGGGGGTCTTCATTCTTCATTCTTTATTCTTCAGTTCTTCCTTTCTTCACTTCTTTCTTTCTCTTTGTTTGTCTTGGGATGTAGTTTGATCCAAGGCTTCACATGATATATAAGACATGATCTTATAACCAATGTTCATCTTAATTCCCCCATAACATTCATTCCAAATTTTAATTATAAAATTTATGTCAAAATGAAAAAGATAAATCTAACAAAACCTGCAAAATAGAGATTAACTAAACATACCACACAATCCCAAGCAATTATATGAATATTTTGGACTTAGCACCCTACACATGGGTAACCAAGGCCACCTTTTGTAATTTGGATCATGCTTAGGGTTATAAGCAACCTGCACAACAAAAGCATTTATACTTGTATTGCAGCACTCCTTAAGCACATTATCCTCCAAAAGACATGATTAGGCTAAGATCATCCTATCATCTAGTCTACGCACATGCACCCTATCATCCAGTCTAAAAAAATATTACATCACAAAATAAAATCAAGCATCAAACCATGCACCACCCTAAGATAGAGCTAGAAATGGTGACTTAGCCTAATGTGTGTGTTCAATTTAAGGCTTGTGTGGCATGTCTTAGCTAGGCTTTAAGGTTGGAATTTTCTAAGTGTGAAGGGTTCAATTTAGAGGATGGTTTCATTTTAAGTGATTTAGTTGATTTATCAATTTTAGTTGATGATTTGATTTGGTTTGAATGAACTTACTCTTAGTTACTAAATGTTATGAAGAAAAGAAAAGAGAAGAGAACTTCTCTTTCATCCCTACCTTAAGATATTTCTATGGTATATTCATTACTGATTTTTCTTTAGGGAATGTTTTATTATGTGTTTTAATTAATCATAAGTCTAGACTTGCTCTAAATAGCCCTATTCAATAAGAAATGCATCTTAGGATTAATTAAGGTGAATTACTACCACATGAAACACAACCTTTTATTTCTTTCCACCATGTATACCATGCATATGAATGATCCTAAGCATACATATACATGGAATGCAAACTTTATCACACTTTGATGATGAATTCTAAGAGATATGATTTAAAAATTTGGAAGTTCCATTGGTGCATATTTTTATTATGTAGAAAGGGGGATTTCTCATCCATTAACAAAATGTACATCAACATGTATAAAAGACATAAGTGAGTACGGTGCCATTATTTTCTACAATAGGGGCGTAAGGTACAAGACCTACTAAGGGCTACTTAAGCCTCGCAGCCCCAGAATGTCCATACTAATATAACACTTTTCTTAAATACATGTAAATGTACAAAAAGAAATAAATGGATGGAGAATCATGCAAAAGATTTTTGTTAGATTTGGTTGTATAATTTACATGTGTAAATGTGAGGATCGTTCTTAAGTCATAACATAGAAATGCATAGGAATATATTCAAGCAAGTGTTGTGTTATTTTCAAATAAACTATACACTTTGCAAATCCTATTCAAATCCATGTTAAGAGAAGAGAAGAAAACAACATAAAAACATCTTATGCTATAATCACAAGCAAACTTATAAGTACTTATAAGGAACATCACTTCATTCATAATCTTTAATTTATAAGTTTTAGAAATAATTTTTGGTTTAATAATGATAATAGCCATTCATATTCTTAACTTTAACCAACACATGCAATTTGACATAAAAAGAATCATTTTATTTAATTGGGTTTTCAAAAAAAAAATGAATGTATGACTTCATATGGAAAATAATATTTAACATGCTTGGAAAGTAATAAAGTGATGTAAGCATATGACTTCATTCACCCTAATTAATTCCTATAGAAAATCCTATAAAATAAGATTATTTAAAGTGAATCAAAATTCTTTAAGGAGATTTCTATATTTTTTTTATTTTTGATTTGACTTAGGAAATGTGAAAAGAGTTTGCTGGTCCTAACCCATTTCCCACATATGTGAATTGGTTTAGTTTAATTTTAGAGTAATTTAGGTTGATTTTATGTTTTATTTAGGTTAAGGTTTGAATTAAGTCCATTAATAATTCCTTACCTATACCACTTTAACATAATTAAATAAATAATTATGAGCCAACATATGATATGCAATCACATGGAATTTAAATCAGCAATGCACCTAAGAAACAAAGGGGCCTAATGCAATTGGCTCATAATTATAGAATAGTTAAGCTAAAGGGTTTAATTAAGTTCTTTCATAGCCATCCTACACATGTAGTTTGATTATAATTTCTTTTGAAGTCTATTAGGTTATTGAACACCTAAGAATCTACCCAAGAATTAAGTGATTAAGTTCTGGAGTGATTTAGTTTTGAGTTTGATTAATTGAAGTAGCTAATAAGGTGATTAAGCCATTAATTAATTTACAAATTTATTAAGTATTTATCCAAATGAAATAAACTTAGGGGAAAAGATTGGAAGAGAAATCCTAATCTCAATCCATAAGTCCATTCACTATTTCATGATGATTAACAAGCTCAATTAATGAAATTATCACTATTTAATAGGTTAATTAATCATTTAATTAATTAAGGAAGTGATTAGGAAAGAAATAAGAAAATTCCTTAATTAATCTAATAATAAATTCTAAGAAAATCATGAGAGGTAGAGGTCATCCCACTAATTAATCCTAAGAAGTTTGGAATTAATTACTGAAGTGATTAAGGAGCAATTAGCCTAATTATATATCCAATAAAACCTAAATTGAGTGAAAATTACTATTCAAAATCGACTAAACTTAATTTTATATTATTTACCTTTGAATTATCTTTAAAATGAATTTGAGTTTTTATTTTTTGGATTTTTTTATAATTAGTTATGAATTTTGCAAGCTTCAGCATTAAAAAAGAATTAATTAGTGCTAATTAAACCCCTAATCCTGTCGAGCCATGTGGCAGTTGATGCGGCATGTTATCCATGTGGTGTGAAGGGATAGGTTATTTAAGTTGTCACATCTGTCACTGAGTCGGTCGTCGGTGGACGCACTTTCTCCAAGGGCCATCCAATAACGCGAAACGGATATCGTCCATTCCAATAAATTCGACGATCATGATTAATCTTGGGATTTAGACTAAAATTAGAGGGGGATCTATCATGATTTAATCATAATTGTCCGTTCCAATAATGCGAAACGGACGATGTGTGATCTATCTCCTCCGAGAGGCGAGAGACGGATGTCGTCGATCGATCATCGCTCGATCTGAGCTCACATAAGCTATGATGGAGTTTAAACTCACCCTACACCTTTAGGGAAGAACAAGCAAGGTATCCAATGGTCACGATCTCAAGGGATTATAATTTCCTTCAAAAGAACCAAGCAATTTTTATCCTAAGATCAGTTTTGAGCAGTATGTCACCGGAGGATATCAATTGCGCTTCCAATGGAGGACGTAGCTTCGTCTAGTAGAGATGAAGCTCTATTGAAGGTAACAAGTCTTGATTTGAGGTGGATGGCTCGGTTGAACAAGCTCCCCTTCAATGGTGGTCGAGCTTGATCAAAGTCCTCCTTCCCGTGGCTTGGTGACTTGAGAAATAACTTGATTGAGCTCGGTGATGTCCCTTGATGGTGCTTGTAAGTTTACTTTGGTTTTGATGAAGAATTGGATGAGTTGGAATTGGGATGGACCTCTCTTATTTTGACTTTAGGTAAAATCGAGAATGAGAAATCAAGGCAGCTTGGAAATGGCTTAGGGAAGCTTGGTTTTGATTCCTAGCGCTTAGTTGAATTTAGTACTTTTCACTTGAGTGGGAATGAGGGGGAGTATATCTCCCCCTCCTTGATTGGACAATGAAGAGTAAGTTGCCATTTTTGATCAATTGCTGAGATTGGTTGATCAGTTTGGGCTATTTAGCATCCCATGTGATTCATTTTAGGTAGTGGAGGGAAGGAGAGTGAGTGCCCATGTGCTAGGTGAGTGCATTGGGAGATCCAAGTGCTCAATTCCCATTGGAGGGGTCGATTTGGCCCTAGTTTGGGTCATGGCCAATCCAACCCCATTAGGTCATGTTCACCACCTTCCTTGGTGTCCATGTAGACCACTAGGAGGATGTCAAGTGGCCTTGAGAAGGAAATGACCAAATTCCAAGTGAATTTGGTCATATGATACCCTTTGATCTAAGGGTAAAATGGTCATTTGGCCTTGATTCTGATTTAGGCATATTTGAAATGATTTAGAAATGGGCTGGGCCAAATTTCAAGTGATTTAGAGTTCATTTGGTTTGAATTGGTTCAATTTGACCTATTTAGGTCAAGTTGGGTCAATTTGGGTCAGGTTGACCAATTGGTCAAATTGGGTCAAACCATGGGTTAGGTCAAGTTCAAATGATCATTTAGAGCCTAGGGGTTTCATTGGTTTGGTTCAATATGATTTATATTTGGTTTTGGTTCATTTAGGTTCATTTAGGTCAAATGAGTTAAGTTGACCAATTTGACCAATTTGACCTAATTAGGTTATGTCATGGGTTGGTTTAGGCTTGGTTGATCATTTGAAAAGTATTGCAAGCTTTGGTTTCAATCAATTTTGGTTTGGTTTAATTTCAAGTTGATTAGACCTTTTAGGTCAGGTTGGGTTCATGGTCAATTGGGCTAGGTTGGGTCTAGTTGGTTAATTGAAGCTTTGATCAAGTTAAACAAGTGATTTTGAATGAATTTGACCCATTGGTTGTAATCAATTTGGATTAAATCAAGATTTGATCCATTTTAACTTTTTAGGTCAACTTGGGTCAACTTAGGTCAACTTAGGTCAAGTGGCCAATTAGGCTTGGTTTGGCTCAATTGATGGCTTGGTCAAGTTTAATTATTGATTATAGATTGGTTTAGATCAATGGTTTCAATCAATTTGTTTTATAGTGAATTTTGGCTAGTTTGGGTTTCATTTGGGCTAAGGTTGACTTAGTCAAGGGCTAGGTTTGACTTGGTTTGATCCAATTTGAGTGATTGATCATCCTAGGATGAATGTTGCTCACAGTGTGAGGCTTAGATGGGCTTAGTTCAATCCAATTTGGGTTTGATTAGAATTTTGCTCAAAAAGGTCCTTTAGGTCACTTTAGGTCAAGTGAGCCTAAGTGGGTCAATGGGCTCGATCAAGGCTTGATTCAAGTTTGGTTGAACTCACATATGGACTAATGATTGAAATATAAATCCAATTGCAAGTGATTTGGAGTCAAATGGGTTTTGATTCGTTTGAAAATTTCAAGTTCAAAGGATGAACATGGGTTTGACTTGGGTTAGTTTGTTTTGGTTTAGTGATTGTAGTTTATGTTTATATTTGGGTATGTGATTGAAGAAGTGATTATTTGAAGAGAAAATCCAAAGGTTTTGATTGATTTGAGAATGAGTTGACTAAGTTCAAGAATTTGACTTGAAAGAGTATAGGTTGGATTAAAGTTGGATTTGGACTTGAGTTTTGAGTTTAGTTTTGGTTATTTGAATTTATACTTCATTTATATTTGTGAATATAAATGAAAATATAAATGGGTTATGAGAAAATCTTTTGAGTTTGGAGTGATTTGAATTTGGTTTGGTTAAGTTCAAGGATTTGACTTGAAAAAGTATAAGTTGGATTTAAGTTGGATTTGGAATTGAGTTTTGAGTTTAGTTTTGGTTATTTGAATTTATACCTCATTTATATTTGTGAATATAAATGAGAATATAAATGGGTTATGAGAAAATCTTTTTAATTTGGAGTGATTTGGATTTGATTTGAGCTAAGTCCATAAGATGAAATCAAAGGGGCTTAAGGAAGATTTTGGATTTGGAATTGATCATGGGTTTTAATTATTTGAGATTTGATTCATGATTTGAATTTTGGAATTGATTTATGATTTGAGAAAGTCCATTAAGTTTAAATAGATTTAAGATTTGATTTGAAATTGGTTTGTTATTTGGATTTTGGAATTGATTTATGCTTTGAGAAAATTGATTGAGTTGGAATTGATTTAAGATTTGATTTGGAATTGGTTTGAAAGAGGGAAACAAGGATTGGGTTTAAGCTTTAGGGTAAGCAAGTCTTCCTAATACCTCTAAGGCATAACCTATTCCTATGGCTAACTCTTCTAAGTCTCTAGGGTTAGGTTAAGTGTTCACCTAATCACTAGAAGTATCTTAAGACTAAGAAATTCTTAGTGTCTAGAGGAGTCCTATGCCTAAGATGGAGAAGTTGAAAGCTCACTCCAAAAGTGAGGTCAACAAAGGGTGCCCAATAGGTGTGGTGTGACTAACAAGCCATACCGCATGTATTAGTGTTGACCGAGATGATCAACAATGCCAAACTATCATAAACACTAATAGAAATGATATACTCTTAAACTCGAGGTGCAGAAGGAATCCAGATCTTAGTGTAATGTGACTCTACTCATGTCAAAAATATAAGAGAGCAAAGGGGAATCTAATAAGGATGGGGTGTGTGAATCCTCCACTAGGGAAGCAAGTTCAAGTCAACCACTAGGGGATGAGAGGTTGTGAAATCCATTGGGGAATTAGAATTTGGAATCCACCGAGGATAAAAGATGTGAACCTTCCACTAAGAGAGCAAGTTTGGGTTGGATTGAATTGATTCTACTAGGGAAATTAAGGAGAAGCTGATTGATTTGATTGTTTAATTTGGCTCCATTGGGGAGGAGGGTTGATTTTGTTTCAGATTTTAAATTTTGAATTTTGAGATGGACCCTATCGGTTTGCGACTGACCACACTGAGTAAGAGCCATGTCGGCCTTAGCCTACTTCAGATTTACCAAATCCAAAGGGGTAGTCTACCAACCACATAGTAAGACTATCCAACCAAAGGGGTTGCCTTTCGTGTGCATCAGTTGTACTAGGAAGAAAGCATAGTAGACTTACATCCTCCAAAGTAGGGATCAGTCATTGGGGTGATCAGTTGGCAAGGCAACGAGTTGAACCCAACCTTAGGTTGACTACTGAGTGAATGCTAATGGGGGACTTAAATAAGCTCAAAGATAGTCAAGATTAATTTCATTTTTTAGTTATATTTGATGGATCCCATCGTTTGATGAGCACCGAGTAGGGGCCATGTCACTTGCCTACTTGACGATCAAAGGGAGTAGCTTCTCGGTCGAGGGGAAAACTATTCAACCAAATGGGTGCCTTTTAGTTTGTAGCGATTAATTCAAGGAAGAAAGCACGAGTACTCACATCTTTCCTAAATAAAAGACCACTGGGGAAACACATTAGCAAGGTAACATGTCAACACGACCTAAGACTACCCGTCGATTTACGACAGTGATGCTAGAAAGAATGTGTAGTAGACTTACATCTTCCAAAGCGGAATGACTATCGGGGCAACCTGTTTGTGGCAAAATAGATTGAACCTGACCTAAGGGCGACTATAGAGAGAGTGTCGACCCGGGGACTTATCTTAACTCAAGTGTAATTAGGCAATTTTTATAGGGAGTTTTGCTGACACTACCTTGAAGATAGGATGCCTGCTTGGGAAAGGGGCCACTGAGGGCTTGAATTCCTAATCCACAAGCGAATAAATTTGTTTGTTTGTCTGTTTATTTATTTACCATGGACCCTACTGGTTTATGATGGATCATATTGAGAAGGAGCTTATATCAGCTTAGACCTATCTCAGATTTACTGAACTAAAGGAGAATCTATGCATTCGCTAAACAAAGTCTCCAACTGTAGGGGTGGCTACTAGGTAAGGGGGACTATCCAATCCAAGAGTAACCCGGGTAGTGTCTAAATGGGGTCGTGTGGTGAAAATTTATTTCCAATTCTTTATCTAATGTTTCTTGAAGAGAGAAATGAAATAAATGAAGAACCAAAAATATTTCTCAAAAATACTTCTTGTGTTGGACACCACGCAGATCCATAGATGTTCTTATTAGGGTGAACGGGTACGACATTGAGGAATGATGTACTATCTTGAGAGAAAAAAAGTCACCATCCTACAAATGTCCTTAATCATCTTAATGAAGACTTCTAAGGACTATGGGTCTTCAGATGTACCAGAGATTCTCCCTCTACTTTACATGGAAAATTAAAGCAAGGTTTATTTTAAACCATGTTCTTTAAGTTCCTTATAGAGTTAATTACGTCCTAAGGAATAAGATTCCTTAAGAATACTCTCGATTAAAGTAAATGATTGTTGTCTCCAAAGAATTCAAAGATAGGACTATCAATCAATTAGTTTATTTTTAGAAGATCAAGTGGGATTGATCAAGAGGAGGGAGTTATTATCAAAACTAAAGGAAAATAAGTAGGGGATGCTTATGATACTAGGAAGCCTAGTAAGCATCTAAAACTATCATGTGGTTGGGCTTTATATTTTTGAAATTTAAGTGATTTATTTTTTTAAGTTGAATTTTCATTAGAAATCTAGGGCTTACAGTTCCACAACACAAGATCATGGAAATACCTAAGAGGTGAGGATTTATGCTCGTAGCTCACACAGAGAAGTAGCAACCTCTGAACCTAAATCTAGGGAGCTTTGGCGAGGGCCAAGGCACGACCTAAATCCAAGACAAAAATGTGTATTTGGTTTACCTCCATAAGAGAGGGTAAACCACCCAACTTTTGGACTTACAACCGCCCGGGGGTGGTCACCAACTAACTCCTCCTACGATTTTAAGTACATGTAAGAAAGTCATATGCTTTTGCAAGATAGTTAGACTGTTGTTTATTTAGAAAAAGACTAAGTCCTTAAACACACTCCCTAAGAGACTAGATCATGTAGAGCATGATTAATGACTTAAGTCTAATGCAAATTTTTGTTATATTTTATTTTCATTTCTGGACAATCAATTTGACACAGGCTTTAGGATTCATATGCCTAAATTATGAAAAATTGGATTATGGGCCAAAATCAACAAGAAAGGAGGTGTGTTTCCGCCATGGCTCTCAAAGGTCAAGCCAAGTTCTCTGGCAAAAGTGGAAGCCATCCATAATAAGAGTGAGACAAGATGCTTTTTTTATGCATGATGTGAAAACATACACCATCCAACTAAGGGGTTGCTAAATCTTTTATCTTGTTTTATAACCTAGGCTTTATGTGAGGTTATGAGTTATTTATTTTTAATTTGAATCGATTAGTTTGATAGAAAATATATTTTTCTAAGAGCTTAATCGTCATCCAGACCATACATCAAAGCAAAGAAGAAACTAGGAAAACATGCCATATTGATGCACAAGCTAAAAAAGCATCAAATAATTTTTAAATCTAGCCCAAAAGAATAAGAGGCCATTTATGATCGGGCTCCACCGCACAACCCCGAAAATAAATTGGATAGCTGAGCTTTACCCTTATACAACCCGGATTACAAATGAATTGAGTACAATCAAGAAGGAATTCATGTTATGGGGTCTTCATTCTTCATTTCTTCATTCTTCATTCTTCTTTCTTCTTTCTTATTTTTTCTTTCTTCTTTCTTCTTTCTTCTTTTGGTTGGTTGGAATGTGGTTGCTCCAAAGGCTTCACAAGGTACATAAGACAATCTTATAACCAATGTTGATCCTAATCGCCCCATAACAATCATTCTGAATCCTAATTATAAAATTACATGAAAATGGGAAAAAGTAAATCAAACTAAAACCTGCAAAATAGAGATTAGCTAAACAAACCACACAATCCCAAGCATGTATCTAAATAAATTGGACTTAACACCCTGCACATGGGTAACCAAGTTCACCTAACTTATTTTGGATTATGCTTAAGGGTATAAGCAACCTACACAGCAAAAGTATTTATATTTTTATTACAACGCCCCTTAAGCACAATCCCCTACAGATGATAATGATTAGACTATGATCATCCTATCATTTAGTCTATGCATATACACCCTAACATCCAGACTAAAATATCACATAATAAAATAAAAGCAAACATCAAACCATGCACCACCCTAACATAGGACTAGAAATGGTGACTTAGCCTAATGTGTGTGCCATTTTAGGCTTGTGTGGTATATATTAGCTAGGGTTTAAGGTTAGAGTTTTCTAAGTTTGAAAATGTTCAACTTAGAGGGTGGTTTCATTTTAAGTGATTTAGTTGGTTTGTTTTATTTTATTTTATGATTTGATTTGGTTTGAATGAACCTACATTTAATTACTAAGTGTTGTAAAGAGAAGAAAAGAGAAGAGGACTTCTCTTTCCTCTCTACCTTAAGTAATTTCTAAGGTAGATTCATTATTAATTTTTTTATTTAGTGAATGTTTTGTAATTTGCTTTAATTAATCCTAAGCTTAGATTTTCCTTAAACAAAACTATTCAAAAAGAAGGGTATTTTAAGATTAAGTAAAGTGACTTACTATCACAAAACTCACAACACTTTATTTCTTTCCAACATGTAACATGCATATGGATGAATCCTAAGCATAGCTATACATGCAAATGAAAGTGTTAGCACAGCTTAATGATGAATGCTAAGAGATGTTGCTAACGAAAATTGGGAATGTTTCATGTATGCATATTTTTATTAAGTAGAAAAGAGATTCTTACGTATTGCTATGTATGGAAACATGAGTGATTATGAATTACCATTATTTTCTACACCGGGGTGTAAGGTACAAGACCTACTTGGGGCTAATTAAAACTCCTGTCTAGATGTCAAATATACCACTTTTCTTAAATACATGTGCATGTACAAAAAAATAAATGAATGGAAAATGAGTCATGCAAAAAGTTTATGTTTGTTTGTTTGATTTTGGTTATGCAATTTATATGCGCAAATGTAAAGGTACTTCTTAAATGATAACATAGGAATGAATAGGAGTGGATTTAAGCAAGTGTTTTGTTCTTTTCAAATGAACTATACACTTTCCAAATCCTATTCAAAACTATGCTAAAAGAGAAAAGCAGGAACGTCACATAATGCACATCTTATATTATACTCACATGCAAGCTGATAAGTAATTATAAGTAGCATACCTTTTATTTGAAATGTTTGATTTATAAGTTTTACAAATAATTTTGGATGTAATAGTGATAATAGCCATTCATATTCTTACTTTAGCCAAAACATGCAATTTGACATAAATGAAACATTTCATTTTAATTTGATTTTTCAAAAGACATGAATGCATTATTTTCATATGACATACACATTTAGCATGCTAGAAAAAAATAAAGTGATGAAAGCATGTAAATTCATTTATACTAATTAATTCCTAAAGACTATCTTATGGAATAAGATTATTTAAAGTGAATCAAAGTTGGTTTAAGGAAATTTTGATTTTGTTTTGAGTTTGATTTGAATTTAGGAAATGTGAGATGGTTTGCTGATCCAAACTCATCTCCCATATGTTCGTGTTATTTTAGTTTAGTTTTTAGAACCATTAGATTAATTTTATATTTTGTTTAGATTAAGGTGTAAATTAAGTTCATTAATTACCCCTTACCTACACCTCTTTAACATAATTATTCAAATAATTGTGAGATAACATATGATATGAAACCACATTGAATTTAAATTAGCAATGCACCCTAAGAAAGAAAGGGCCTAATGCAATTGGCTCACAATTATTGATTAATTAAGCTAAGGGGCTTAAATAATTACTTCCATAACCCTTCCTTTATAGGTTGGATTTGAACACCCAAGTATTGATTTTAAATTTTTAAAATTTTGATTAATTAAGCCATTTAATAAAATGATTAAACTATTTAATTAATTTGCATCTTAATTAGATTTATATCCAAATAAAATAAACTTAGGGCAAAGATTTGGGAAAGAACTCCTAATATCATTCCCTAAGTCCATTCACTATTCTAAGGTAATTAAAAAACTTAATTAATGAATTTATCACTATTTAATAGGTTAATTAATCATTTAATTAATTAAGAGAGTAATTAGAAGTGAATCAAGCAATTACCCCAATTAAGCCAACACTAAATTTCAAGAAAATCATGGGAGACAGAGGTCATCCCATTAATAAAGTTTAGAAAGTTCAGAATTAATTACTGAAGTAATTATGGAGTAATTAACATAATTGCATTCCCAAGAAAACCCAAATTACAAAAATTTACTGTTTAAAATCAATTAAACTTAATTTTGGATTATTCCCCTTTGAATTATCTTCAAAATTCATTTGAGTTTGTATTTTTATAATTTTTATATAATTAGTTGTGTATTTTTGAAGTTTGAGTGCTTAAGGATAATTAAATAATCCCTAATTATATAACTAATCCTGTCGGTGCCACGATGACCATTGATGTGATGCGCACTTTCGACGTGGCACGATGGGATTCGTCACTTAAGTTGTCACATACTATCGCGTCGGTGGCTACGGTTTCTCCACGGGCCGTCGATCAAAGATCGAGATCGATTAAACCCGTGGTTCTAATAAGATAAATCAGATGATCTAATGTGGATAAATCAGGACCGTCCATCCAAAATATGCGGGATAGATGGTCCATGATTCATCCTTGCGCTCGCTTGCAGGAAACCACGACCATCCATCCCCCATGGCTTGAACCAAGCTCGATTGAGCTTGGATTGAGCTAATATTGAACACACTCCATCAACATACAAGGAGATGAAGATCTAACGGTGGAAATAACTTGGGATTACAATTCCCTTCAAAAAGGACCAAAGAAATTTAATGCAAGCTCAGTTTTGAATAGTACCTCAATGGAGGCTATCATTGTGCACCCAACCATCGAGGTAGCTTCATCTAGTGGAGACAAAGCCCTGTTGAAGGTTTGAGGGTTTGAGGTTTACGTATTGCTAGATCTAGAATGGAGAAATCTCTAGGCTTGCGGCTTTGGTCTAGCACCCTCCTCTTATGCCTTGGAACCTTGGGAGAAGATTTAGATGAAATCGATTGGGTCCTCTAAGGGTGCTTAGAAGAGCAATTGGGTTTTGGTTGAATGATGGATGAGTTGGAATTTTCAATGAGCACCCCTATTTTCAGCTTGTAGAAATCGAGAATGGAGAATTCAAAGTAGGTTGAGGAAGCTTGGAGGAACTTGGAGAAGCTTGCTTTGAGTTCCTATAGCTCAATCTAGTGTGAATGAATGCAAATAAAATGAAAATTGGGGGAGTATATCTCCCACAGAAGGATCGGATGACCGTGAGCCTCTCTTCCATTTTTGATCAATTGATCAGATTGATTGAGTTTGTTAGGTCATTTTGGATGCCATGTGATTCAATTTTGGCATAGGGGAGTAGTAGAGAAGTTTCCATGTGTTAAATGAGCTGTGGGAGGTGATCCCATGTGCTCATTTTGAGTGAGGTGGCCAATTTTGGCCTTGGGTTGGGTTTGGGTCATGGGTTTGGCTGACCCAAACCCACTGGGTCATGTGCACCACACTCATTAGTGTCCACTTGGTCCACTAAGAGGGTGTCAAGTGGCCATGAAAAGGATATGACCAAATTCCAAGTGGAATTGGCCATATGTTTGTGAGACACTATAGCACCCAAGAGGGGGGGGGTGGGTAATATTAAAATTTTCAAAACTTAAATTTTAATTTTAAATAGAAAATTAGATTTTGATTTTATAATGATAAGATATAATTCTAAATGCAGCAAAAATAAAAATACAATAAAGCAAATAGAGACAAGAGGCACGATTTTTATGTGGTTGGCCAAACCCCAAACCACTCGTCCACAGCCACCCTAGCTAGGAATCCATTAAATGAAAAGGGTTTACAAAAGTACTCTCCTATGCGAGTACAACCCCTACAACAATATGTACTCTCCTACAAAGGCAGTACAATAAATTTTACAACAAAAAAAATACAAAATAATAAATTTTGATAAAGTAAATCTCTCACAAATATACTAAGCAATCAAATTCAAAAGTGATCTCACAACTTATAAATGATCACTTTACAACTTAAAAAATTTGGCAAGGCAAAATGCTCACTTAATAAAATAAATATCTTAAAGTGATCTTACTAGGATGTTTATGTTATTATAATTTGTAGAATAATACAAAATGATTTCAAAATAAATTCACAATATTCTTTTTCATAATAAAATAAATTTCAGCAAGGAGTAATTTATTTTAACCAAAAGATTCTTCCAATTAATGCTAATGATCACAAAATAAAAAAATAAGTATATGATAGATCTAAGTTGGCTAGTAAGCTTTCAATTAAAAGAGAGATCTAGCAAATATGAAAATAATTTCAGCACAATAATTTATTTTAAAATGCTTAAAATATACTTCTAAAATAGATCTAAGAATAAATGATCTTTCAAAATAAGACCAAAGAAGAAATATTTCAAGAAACCAAAAGAAATTTGTAGGAAGCTAAAAATTTCAGCAAGTTGAAATAGATCCTACAAATTATCACAAGAGTTTTTCACCAAAAAAAAAAAAATGATTGAGAAACTTTGATGTGAAAACCAATGTTCAAAGACTAATCCACCAAAAAGTATAAATTAGAAAGAAGAAATATATGGTGAAAATAGCATGAACAACTAAGAAGTATTAAGATCAAGAAAACAAACTCAAGTAATTTAAAAAGGCTTGCTTCATTGAAGATGTTGAAGCTTCCAAACCAAGGATTTGATCTTGCAATATTTGGAGAACACTTGGAAGGAACATTTAAGAGATTTTCTCTTAGATTTGCTGGAGAGATTTTGAATTTTAATGAGGGATGCTTTCATGAAGAGAATGAGGGCTATTTATAGGCAAGAAGGTCATTTAAAAAATTATTTCAAAGAAATATATTATACAAACCTCATGCTATCATGTGATAATTTAATATTCAATAAAAATATAATTTATATTAAACAAAATTAAATTTAGCAGAAAAATTCCTATTCACATGGGAAAGTCAAAAGTAATCAAATGTAGCTCTTAATATATTCAAAGTATGTAGCATGCATCCATTATTAAAATCAGGTAATGTTTTAAAAAATCATAATAAATTCAATTTTAATGCAAAGTGGGTCATGTAACCAGTTATTTTAAAGGAAAAAAATCCAAGGAATCCGATGGAGATAAAATCAGTATGAATTCTTTGATTAAACAATGACTTTGGCTAAAATACAAAATTTTATATATTTTTGTTAATTTTGACATGTGACATTTAAAATTATGATATAATTTATATATAATCATAAATATGTTAGTTATCATATAACCAGCAAATTAAATTAAAATACCTAATTATATTAAGTAAACAAAATAATTATACTTAATAGTTATGATCATTTATTATTGCTATCATATAATTGAATGTTAATTTATGTAGAAATTAACCTCATTAAAATAGGTTAGTTGTTATTGATTTCACAAAGAGCCATATGAATAGTCATATAACCTCATGAGCTTCACATTATCCCTTTCATTCTTTTATTCTTGCAATTTCTTCTAACAATTTGTGAGATGTATTGGATATGTAATTAGCAATTGATATATCTGAAACACATAAAAATATTCATTAGAACATCCAAGCATTTGTTTGTTATCATCAAAATTAATCAAATTGAACATGAGGCTAATTAAGCCAACAATCTCCCTCTTTTTGATGATGACAAACTAATGTTTGTATTGATTTTGATGAAGGTGCAAATTGACCTTTCATCATAGTTTTGAAAGAAATTCTATTAAAAAAAATTTATGCATATGAGATGAATAATGTTGCTCCCCCTAAATGTATGCATTAAATAGACTTAATATTAACCAACATTTTACTCTTCTCCCCTTTTGACAACATCAAAAGTGAGAACAAACTACATACAATTTTAAATATTAGGATCTAACATTCCAAGCATCGTCTTAAAGTACAAAATGTTCTTAGTAAGGGTTTTGTAAAAATATCGCAATTTGTAAATCGGTGCTAATAAAATTAATATTAACATCACCTTTCAAAACATGATCCCTAATAAAATGATGTTTAATTTTTATATGCTTGGTTTGCGAGTGCTGAATAGGATTTTTAGTCAAACTAATAGCACTAGTATTATCACACTGAACTAGAATGTGATCTTGCTTAATACTAAAATCTTCTAGTTGTTGCTTTAACCAAAGGAAAACAACAGAACTAGCGGTATGTACTCATTCGATGGATAAAGCTACAAAATTTTGTTTCCTAAATGACCAAGACACAAGTGATGATCCTAAAAAATGACATGTGCCAGATGTACTTTTTCTATCTACTTTGCATCCTGCAAAGTCAGCATCAGAATAAGCAACCAAATCACATGATAAAGAATTTTTAGGATACCATAAACCTAACCTAGTAGTGCCTATCAAATATCGAAAGATACGCTTGACTGCTATTAAATGAGATTCTTTCGGGTTGGCACAGCGAGCACACAAACAAACAACAAACATAATATCAGCCTACTAGCGACAAGGTATAAAAGTGAACCTATCATACTCCTATAAAGTTTTGATCAACAATTTTCCTAATTCATCTAAATCCAATTTTATAGATGGGCTCATAGGAGTTTTACTAGATTTAAATCATTTCATGTCAAACCTCTCAAGCAATTCATTTATATACTTAGTTTGACAGATGAATGTGCCATTTTCTTGTTGCTTCACTTGAAGACCTAAGAAAAATTAAGTTCTCCCATCATACTCATTTCAAACTCTTTAGACATCAAAGATGAGAACTCATGGCATAAAGATTCATTTGTACTTCCAAATAATATATCATCTACATACACTTGTACCATAATCAAATCATCATCTATGCTCTTAAGGAATAAGGTGGTATCTACTCTTTCTAAATCCATGATCTATCAAAAGTTACTTAACCTATCATACCAAGCACGAGCCTGCTTTTAAACCATATAAGGCTTTCTTTAATTTATACACATGATTTGGAAAATCAAGGCTCTCAAATCTAGGTGGTTGCTCTACAAATACATTTTGGTCAATAAATCCATTCAAAATGCACTTTTGACATCCATTTGAAAAAGTTTAAAATTTCTAAAAACAAGCATAAGCAAAGTAACGATAGCTTCTAGTCTTGCTAGTGCAAAAGATTCTTCAAAATCTATACCTTCAACTTGTGTGTACCCTTGTGCAACTAACCTAGTTTTATTTCTAACAATACAACCAATCATCTAGCATATTCTAAAGATCCATTTTGTTCCAATGACATTTTGATCTTGGGGTCTTGGGACTAATTCCCAAACATCATTTCTTACAAATTGATTCAACTCCTCTTCCATAGTAATAATCCAAAAATTATCATTTAATGCTTCTTCTAAATTTTTAGGTTCAACCTTAGATAAAAATACTGAATAATCTACAACTTCTCTACTATGTCTTCTAGTCATAACTCCTTTTGAAGGATCTCCTATAATTAGTTCCTTTGGATGATTTTTATTATATTTCCATTCTTTTGGCAATGAATCATCCATATTATCTTCTAAAGATATTTTCTTAAAGTTATCAATCTCTTCATCAATCACTTCATTTCTAATAGGATCAATCAAATTTTCATCAAAAATAACATGTATTGATTCTATACAATTATTTTTCTTTTATTGTAAACTTATAAGCTCTACTAGAGAGAGTATCTTAAGAAAATACCATCATCGATTTGCAATCAAACTTATCTAAATGATCTTTTCCATTATTCAAAATAAAGCATTTACATCCAAATACATGAAAGTGTTCAATCTTAGGCTTCTTTCCAAAAAAATAATTCATAGGGTGTCTTCTTCAAAATTGGTCTAAAATAGATCCTATTCATTACATAACATGCATATTTCTCGCCCAAAAATATTTTGGCAATTTATACTCATCAAGCATAGATCTACTTAATTCAATTAATATTCTATTTTTCTCTCTACTCCATTTTGTTGGGGAGTTCTAGGTGCAGAAAAATTATGTCTAATCCCATGTCATCATCACAATAATCCTCAAATAATTTATTTTAAATTGCCACCATGATCGGTTTGAACCCTATTAATCAAAAGGCCTTGTTCTCTTTGAATATATTTAGAAAACTTTCTAAACTCACCAAAAACATCATCCTTGTAAGTTACAAATAAAACCCAAGTATATCTAGAGAAATCATCAACAATCACAAAACCATAATTTTTTTTTACCTAAGCTAGTGGTGCTAATAGGACCAAATAAATCCATGTGCATTAATTCTAGAGGTCTAGAAGTAGAAACAATATTTTTACTTTTAAATGAGCTTCTAGAATGTTTACCATGAATACATGCATCACAAACATAGTTTGAATAAAAATTTAATTTAGGCAACTACTAAATCAAGTTTAGCAATTTTATTAAGTGTGTGCATGTTAATATGACATAGTCTCCTATGCCATAACCATATATCATCATGAGTGCTTTTAAAACAAAGTAAGTTTAAATTTACATCATGAAAGCTATCTAAATCTATGACATAAATATTTTTGTATCTTTTCCCTACTAGCAAAACATTTTCATTATTTTTTATAATGCAATATGATGCATGTAATACTACATTCAAACCTTTATCACATAATTGACTAATAGAAATTAAATTATGTTTTAATCCTTCTACTAGAAAAACTTTATCTAAAGTGATAGAATTCTTACAAATAGAACCAATGCCAATGATTTTTCCCTTCGCATTATCTCCATATGTAACAAATCCTCCATCACTTGATTCTAAAGTTATGAATTTATCTTTATCTCCTATCATATGTCTTGAACATCCATTTGTCCACATGCCTTCTTTGATTTTGCTTTGAAGGCATTCCTACAAAATAAACTCACATGTTAACTTTTGGAACCCAAACATGTTTGGGTCCACATTCTAAATTTGAAGTAAGATATTTAGCATGCATGGTTTGTGTAGTGCTTGTACCTTTTGGTACCCATACATAAGATGATTGCTTAGTATTTTGTATTTTACGTGCATAGCAATCAAATGAAATATGCCCTTTTTTTTGTAATAGTTGCACCAAACATTAGTGTTTGCATATGATTTAGAATGATAATTATAAGGTATATGAGTGGGATGTGTATGATGCAAATAATTTTATTAAATGTTTTCTTGATGAAGTATTATAATGAACTTGTGATTTTAAACATAATTCTAATCTTGCTTTTAATAAGATATTCTCTCTTTCAAGTTTACCTACAACTAAGGAATAATTTAATAAAGAAGTATTTTTACTTTTTAAATTATCACATTCATTTTTAAATCACAAAATGCATATCTAAATTTTTATGTTCTTTTCTAAGGTTTTGTATTTTCTTTTAATTTTTTATATTCAATAACTAAATAATTAAAAACATCATCTAATTCATCATAAGATATATCATTACATACCTCTTGAGAATCTAAGTCAGATTCTCCATTTGCCATAAGACATATGTTGACCTCTTCATCCGATGAGCTAGTACTTGATTCATTTGAATTTAGATTGGCCCATAAAGCGTCTTCTTCTTCTTATGGTACTTTTCTCCTTCATATTTTTTCTTTTGTTTACATCAATTTCTTTCTTCTTTGATTCAACAAGTTCGGACAATCACCTCTATGTGTCCGCTTTTTTTCTGATATAGCAAATGATCCCTTCACCATAGGAAATTTCTTAGTTTGAAATTTATAATTTTTAGATTTTTATACCTTTGATTCTTCTTCCTTAGCAAGTTCCCAAGCCTTTTGGAAAGCATGACCACCTCATCACAATCACCATCCGAGCTTGAGGTGTTATGCTCATCACTATCATCAACTTGTAGTGCAATGGCTTTTCCTTTCTCCTTCTCCTTCTTCTTTGAGTTATCCATCTTATCCCTTTGAGCAATAACTGTTCATGTGCTATCAAAGAACCCAAAAGCTGATCAAGTGGATAAGTAGATAAATCTTTAGCTTCACTAATAGAGTTACTTTAGCTTCCCATTCTTTTGGAAGACATCTAAGAATCTTATAAACTAAGTCTTGATTCTATATGTTTTCCAAGAGAATGTAATTATTTTTTCATAAATCTAGTATACATATCGAAATAGATTCGAAGGAGACATATAAAATAACTCATAATCATGAACAAGTCTATTTATGTGAGCATCTCTAACTTCACTAGTTCCTTCATAAGTTATAATAAGTTTATCCCATATTTCTTTTGTTGTACTTAACATAAAAATTTTCATGTAATCATCGTAATAAAGCACAATGTAAAGTATTACAAGCCCTAGCATTTAATTCATCAAGTTCTCTTTCGGTTATAGACCATGCCTCAAAAGGTTTTCTACTTTAATGCCATTTACTTCTCGTGGGTGTATGATATTGATGTGTCAACATATACCACATCGTGCATCTTGACCTCTTAAGAATGTACTAATTCTATTTTTCCAATAATCAAATGGTACACTATCTAAAAGTGGAGGTCTATGAGTGGATTGTCCCTCCGATAATGAACCCTTTGTGAAACCTTGTGCCACAATGAAAAGATTTACTCTTGGATGTTAAGCCAATAAAAGAGCCTAGGCTCATACCAATTGAGACACTATAGCACCCAAGAGGGGGGATGAATTGGGTAATATTAAAATTTTCAAAACTTAAATTTTAATTTATAAATAGAAAATTAGATTTTGATTTTATAATGATAAGATATAATTCTAAATGTAGCAAAAATAAAAATACAATAAAGTAAATAGAGACAAGAGCGATTTTTTGTGGTTCGCCAAACCCCAAAGCAGCTCGTCCACCAGCCAGCTAGGAATCCATTAAATGAAAAATGGTTTATAAAAAGTACTCTCCTATAACGAGGTGAGTACAACCCCTACAACAATATGTACTCTACTACAATGGGGCGAGTACAACCCCAAAATAAATTTTACAACAAAAAAAAAATACAAAATAATAAATTTTGATAAAGTAAATCTCTCACAAATATACCAAGCAATCAAATTCAAAAAGTGATCTCACAACTTATAAATGATCACTTTACAACTTAAAAAATTTGGCAAGGCAAAATGCTCACTTAATAAAAATAAATATCTTAAAGTGATCTACTAGGATGTTTATGTTATTATAATTTGTAGAATAATACAAAATGATTTCAAAATAAATTCACAATATTCTTTTCATAATAAAATAAATTTCAGCAAGGAGTAATTTATTTTAACCAAAAGATTCTTTCAATTAATGCTAATTATCACAAAATAAAAAAATAAGTATATGATAGATCTAAGTTGGCTAGTAAGCTTTCAATTAAAAAGAGAGATCTAGCAAATATGAAAATAATTTCAGCACAATAATTTATTTTAAAATGCTTAAAATATACTTCTAAAATAGATCTAAGAATAAATGATCTTTCAAAATAAGACCAAAGATGAAATATTTCAAGAAACCAAAAGAAATTTGTAGGAAGTTAAAAATTTCAGCAAGTTGAAATAGATCCTACAAATTATCACAAGAGTTTTTCACCAAAAAAAAATGATTGAGAAACTTTGATGTGAAAACCAATGTTCAAAGACTAATCCACCAAAAAAGTATAAATTAGAAAGAAGAAATATATGGTGAAAATAGCATGAAAAACTAAGAAGTATTAAGATCAAGAAAACAAACTCAAGTAATTTAAAAGGCTTGCTTAGTTGAAGATGTTGAAGCTTCCAAACCAAGGATTTGATCTTGCAATATTTGGAGAACACTTGGAAGGAACATTTAAGAGATTTTCTCTTAGATTTGCTGGAGAGATTTTGAATTTTTTAATGAGGGATGCTTTCATGAAGAGAATGAGGGCTATTTATAGGCAAGAAGGTCATTTAAAAAATTATTTCAAAGAAATATATTATACAAACCTCATGCTATCATGTGATAATTTAATATTCAATAAAAATATAATTTATATTAAACAAATATTAAATTTAGCAAAAAAATTCGGCTATTCACATGGGAAAGTCAAAAGTAATCAAATGTAGCTCTTAATATATTCAAAGCATGTAGCATGCATCCATTATTAAAATCAGTAATGTTTTAAAAAATCATAATAAATTCAATTTTAATGCAAAGTGGGTCATGTAACCACTTATTTTAAAGGAAAAAATCCAAGGAATCCGATGGAGATAAAATCAGTATGAATTCTTTGATTAAACAATGACTTTGGCTAAAATACAAAATTTTATATATTTTTGTTAATTTTGACATGTGACATTTAAAATTATGATATAATTTATATATAATCATAAATATGTTAGTTATCATATAACCAGCAAATTAAATTAAAATACCTAATTATATTAAGTAAATAAAATAATTATACTTAATAGTTATGATCATTTATTACTTTGACAATTTTATTGCTATGTAGAAAAACATATAATTGAATGTTAATTAAATAAAGATTTATATAAATTAACCTCATTAAAATAGTATGTTAGGTTGTGAGCAAATTGATTCATGCCAAAGAACTCATATGAATAGTCATATAACCTAAAATCATGAGCTTCACATTATCCCTTTCATTCTTTTATTCTTGCAATTTCTTCTAACAATTTGTGAGATGTATTGGATATGTAATTAGCAATTGATATATCTAAAACACATAAAAATATTCATTAGAACATCCAAGCATTTGTTTGTTATCATCAAAATTAATCAAATTGAACATGAGGCTAATTAAGCCAACAATGTTATCCCTTGACCTAGAGGTAAAATGGTCATTTGGCTTTGATTTCACTTCAGGCAGATTTAGAATAGTTTGAAATTGGGTTGGACCAAATTTCAAAGAATTTGGAGCTGATTTGATGTCATTTGGCTCATGTTGACCCATTTAGGTCAAAATGGGTCAACTTGGGTCAAGTTGACCAATTGGTCAAATTAGGTCAAACTAAGGGTTGGGCCAAGTTCATATGACCATTTGAAATATTTTGGTACCATTGGTTTGGTTTAATTTGATTTGTATTTGATTTTGATTCATTTGAATTCATTTAGGTCAAATGGATCAAGTTGACCAATTTGACCCATTTGACCTAATTGGGTTAGGTCATGGGTTGGTTTAGGTTTGGTTGGTTATTTGAAATGTGTTGCAAGCTTTGGTTTCAGTCAATTTTGGTTTGGTTTAATTTTGTCTCAATTTAACCTTTTAGGTCAAGTTGGGTTCATGATCAATTAGGCTAGGTTGGGTCTAGCTAGCCAATTGAAGCTTTGGTTAAGTTCAATAAGTGGTTTAGAATGAATTTGACTCATTGGTTTCAATCAATTTGGCTTAGATCAAGATTTGACACATTTTGGCTTTTTAGGTCAAGTTTGGTCAACTTGGGTCAAGTGGCCAATTGGGCTAGGTTAGGCTCAAATGATGCCTTGATCAAGTTCAAACCTTGATCATGAATTAGTTTTGATCAATGGTTTCAATCAATTTGGCCTATGGGAGATTTTGGCTAGTTTAGGTTTAATTTTGGCTAAGTGTTGACTTGGTCAACCCTTAGGTTTGACTTGGTTTGACCCAATTTGAGTGATTGATCATCTCATGATGATTGTTGCTCACAATGTGAGGCTTATGTAGGCTTAGTTCTATCCAATTTTGGTAGGATTAAAATTTAGCTTAGAAAGGTATTTTAGGTCACTTTGGGTCAAGTAAGCCTAAGTGGGTCAATTGACTTGAGCAAGGCTTGAATCAAGTTTTCTTAAACTCACATATGGACTTATGATTGAAATATAAATCCATTTGCAAGTGATTTAGAGTCAAATGGGTTTTGATTCATTTGGCAATTTCAAGTTCAAAGGATGAACATGAGTTTGATTTGGTTTTGAGTTTTGAATTTGGTTTTTATTTGATGATTAAAGTTTATGTTTATATTTGGATTCATCATGATTGAAGGATTGATTGAATCATGAAGAAAATCCAAGGATTTGGATTGATTTGAATTTGGTTTGGCTAAGTTCAAGAATTTGACTTGAAGGGTTAGCTTGAATTTTGTTTAGATTTGGGTTTGAATTTTGGATTTAGTTTTGGGTATTTGAATTTACATTTCATTTATATTTGTGAATAAAAATAAGAACATAAATGGGTTATAAGAAAAACTTTTGAATTTGAATTGATTTGGATTTGATTTGAGCTAAGTCCATAAGGTGAAATCAAAGGGCTTAGAAAAGATTTTTGAATTTGGAATTCAATCATGGGCTTCAATCATTTTGAATTGATTCATGATTTGAGAAAATCCATTGGAATTATTTTAAGGTTTGAGAAAATCAACTAAGTTGGAATTGATTTGAGATTTGTTTTGGAATTGGTTTGAGTTTGAAGTTGATTTGTATTTGAAGCTAAATTGATTTTGAGTTTGATTTGAATTGATCAGAAGTTTGACTTGAAAGAAGAAAGTGAGGATTTTGTTCAAGCTATGGGGTAGGCAAGTTTTCCTAACACCCCTAAGGCATGACCTATTCCTATGGCTAACTCTTCTAAGTCTCTAAGGTTAGGTTGAGTGTTCACCTAATCACTAGAAGTGTCTTAGGACTAAAGAACTCTTAGTGTCTAAGAGAAGTCCTATGTCTAAGGTGGAGGGGTTGAGAGCTCATTCCAAAAATGAGGTCAATAGGTCGCAAAGGATGTAATCCAAATAAAGTTCCTGTAGGGGAGGGGCCGCTAAGGGCTTTATCCAAAACTTGGAGAAGATAATGTCTATAAGTATTTAGTGGCCAACTCAAGGAGAAAGTATGGGGAATCATATCTTCCAAGAGTGGTGTATCCAATGGGTGAATCGTTGTCAGCATAGCAAACATCAATCAACCTAAGGTGCCCATTGATTTGTGACAATTAGCCTAGGAAGGAAACATTGGGGACTCACATCCTCTTACAGTGGAATTGATTGTCAGGATAGTCGTCTTGACTTAGGTGCTATTGGGCTAGACTCTTGAGTCCACTAGGGGACTTATATCAACTTAAAAGTAGTCAAGAGGAAAGGAGCCACTAGAGGACTTATCCTAAGCCTCAAATATACTCAACATAGTCAGTGCATGATGGCTAGTTCAAGAAGAAAGTATGTAGGCTTACATCCTCTTAAACAGAGTCAACATGAGGTAGCTTATTGGCTGCATAGTGAGGTCAATCAAACTAACAAGGCGCTCATTGGTTTGCAATGGTCAAGTCAGGAAGAAAGCACGGGGACTCACATTTTCCAGACAAATGACCACTAGGGTAAAACACTAGCAAGGTAGTATGTCTGCCCGACCTAGAGCAACTAATGAGTGAGTGCCACAAGGGGCTTGCTCCCACATCAAAAAAGCCCGAGACAAAATATATGTGTTTGTGTTTGAAGAAAATAGGATGCCGCTTGGGTTCTCTTACACCTATCTTAAAATATGCTTAAGAGTTGATGAAATGATGCCACAAATATTAGTTATGATTCCACCAAGAAAGGATGCCGCTTGGGTTATCTTACACCTAACTTAGTTGTGCTAGTTGAAATAGGATGTCTCTTGAGTTCTCTTACACCTACTCTAGTAGAATCAGGGAATTGTGTTCAATTTGTTTTCGTGTTGTGAACGAAGCATATGATGCCTCTTAGGTTCTCTTATACCTACCCTAAAACACGTCATGGAGAATTCACAAACAAGCAAATAATGCTTCAAAAGAAGAGAAAATTTTGATGAATTGGAATGAAATTTTTGAAGATAATTATTTTTAAACATGATTTTATTGGTAGTATTTCTTTAAATAGAGCCCAATAATTGGAAGCATCGGGTGTCCCCTTCACAATCAATATGTTGATAAGATCCTCCATGGTAGGCCTTCTCTATGACAAAAGGGCCTTCCCAAGTGGTTCAAACTTATCTCCCATCTTTTGACGAGCAACAATTGGTCTCCTTATAACTAAAACAAGATCTCCTACTTGAAAAGCTCTAGGGTGGACCATCTTATTATGAGTTTGAATCATCTTGGCTTTGTACAACTCGAGGTTCTAGCATGCCCATAGGTGTCTCTCCTCCAAGCCTTCGAGCCCTTCTAACGCAACTTGGCATTCTGCTCTATAGTGATTTTACTACCCATTTCTATCCTTAGTGATCGGAGCTGAACTTCTAATGGTAGAATAGATTCAGACCCATACACTGAGGAGAATGGGGTAGATTGGGTTGGAGTTTTGTATGTGGCGTGGTATTCCCACAAGGCTTCAACTAGCTGCTCATACCATTATCGTTTGTTATTGTCAAGTGTTTTCTTTAGTATCCAGATGAGAGTTTTATTGAATGCTTCTGCTAGGCCATTTACCCTGGGACAGTAGATAGTGGAGTATCTCTAATCTATACCATGTCTCTTAGCGAAGTGTTGATTTTGGTGCTCTAGAATGCAGTACCATTATCAGATATAATTCATCGAGGTACCCTGAACCTATATACAATATGGTTCTTGAAAAAGTGAAGCACATGCTGAGCGATGACCTCTCTGAGTGGGATCACCTCCGCCCACTTGGAAAAGTAGTCAGTGGTAGCTAGAATGAACTAGTGAACCTTGGAAGAAGGAGGATCAATAGGACCCACTATGTCAGTACCCCAACACTCAAATGGCCATGAGGCCAATGTAGGATGTAGAATATTGGGTGTTTGATATAGGACCACATCATATACTTGACACTGATGGCATCTCCTAGCTACATCCATGCAGTCTATAATCATCGATGATGAGTAGTATCCTATTCTCTTGATCTTTTCTTTCATCTTAGGACCGGATTGGTGTGCTCCACATAGACTTGAATGTACCTCGGTCATGATCTTATGGGCTTCATGTTTGTCTAAACATCATAGCAACGTTTGATCGAAAGCCCATCGGTACAAGGTGCCATCCACGAGAGCATAGAAGAGAGCTCTCTACTTCATCTGATGGGCTTGTGATTTCTCTTGAGGTAGTTTGCCTTTGTTTAAATAATCTATGAATGGTTTCCTCCAATCCAGCTCCTCGTCTTTATTAGAAATGACAACCTCTCCTTCAAGAGAAAGTCTCTCGATGAGTTCAATGTCAATAAGGGATAGGACTTGTCTATTTTGGACCCTTATTGGAACAGACTCATCTTCCGAACATGCTAATTTCTTGGCAAGTTTGGCCAAAGCATCTTCTCTCCTCAAGGGACCTTATAGATGGTGACCTCGGGAATTTGGTGAAACAGCTTCATGGTGTACTTGTGGTAGTGATGAAGCTTAGGTTTTAGAACCTTATAGGATCCAACAATCTAGTTGATGACCAATTGAGAATCCCCATCAATTTTGATGCTTTTGACACACTATAATGGCTAACTCCAGAGCGACAATCAAAGCCTCATACTCAGCTTCATTGTTTGTGTATGGATCGGAGAGATAGTATGAATCCCATTACATCATGGTCTAGAGTTAAGAGATATATTCTACCCCTACCTTTCCTGGAAGAGTAAATCGTGATTCATCTCCTTTTTAAAAGAAAGGTGCACCATCAAAATACGTCACCCATCAATGATTGTTAACCTCCCCCAAGTTAATGATTTGTTCATCAGGGAGATCATCACCAAGCGGAGAATCAATAGGAAGTGGGTGTGCTATTAAGAAATCCACTAGTGTCTATCCTTTTACCGCATGGAGGGATACAAATGTAATGTCAAACTGTGAGAGAATCATGGACCAACAAGCCAACCGTCTGGATAACATCACCCGTGTCATGAGATACTACAATGGATTGATTCTCAAAATCAAGTTCACCTTATGAAAAATAATATAGTGCCATAGCTTTTGAGATGTAAAGATTAAAGCTAGGAAATGTTTTCAATAAGTGGGTAGTTTGCTTCAACAGGGATTAGACAATGGCTGAGGTAGTAGAGAGCATTCTCCTTTCCTTCGTCATTGGTTTGGGCCAATAAAGCACCAAGGGAATCATTCAATGCAACAATGTAGAGGATAAGTGGCTTGCCCGGGATAGGGCCTGCTAGAACTGGTGGCTTCACTAAATATTATTTGATGTCTTTAAAAGCATACTGACACTTGTCATCCCACTTGAAGTTAGCATCCTTTTTGACAAGTACTGAAAGTGGCTTGCATCTCCTCAATAGATTAGAGATAAAGAACCTTTGATACGCCAACCACCCTTGGAATGATCTAAGTTGGGTTAAACCTTTAGGGGTTATCATGTCTAATATAACTTTAATCTTTTTAGGGTCTATCTCTATTCCCTAGTGTTGGGCAACAAACCCAAGGAACTTCCCTGAAGCTACTCCGAATGCACACTTCAGGGAGTTCATTTTGAGGTTGAATTATCTTAACCATTCAAAAATTACTCTCTTGTCGAAGAGATGGTCTTCCTTTTCTTTATTGTTGACTACTAGATCATCAGCATGGCATTAAACTTGATGATGAATGAGTTCGTTGAAGATCTGTGTCATGGCCCGCTGGTATATAACAGCGAAATTTTTAAGGCAGAAAGACATGATCTTATAATAATAGATTCTGATCAGAGTTTGAAAAATAGTGTTTCTTTCATTCTTGGGGGTCATCTTGATTTAGTTGTAGCCAGATGACACATCCACAAAGGAGAATACTGCATGAGATGAGGCGATGTCCACCAAATTCTAGTATAGGAAGTGGAAATTCATCCTTAGGATATGCCTTATTTAAGTCCCTAAAATCGATGCATATGCGAATTTGGTCTTTCCTTTTCTTAACTGGCATGACACTAGCTAACCAAGTATGGTATTTTTATTCCTTGATAAGCTAGCATCAATCAATTTCTTAACTTCAGAAATGACCTATTGTTCGATTTCTAATCACATGCATCTAGGAGCTTTCTTGATAGGGTTAGCGTTAGAGTCTATTGCTAATTTATGGACTACTATGTTAGGAGATAATCTGGGCATCTCTTCATTGCTTCATGCAAAGCAGTCCTTAAACTCAGTCAATAGCCTAACTAAGTCATTGGTTTCTTCTTCATTCAACAGAGAACTGATGTATGTAGGGCATGGAGCTTCTTCTGTCCCAAGGTTGATTTTTTTGAGCTTATCGATAGTTGAATGGATTTCTTCTTCAAATTTTGGAGGTCCATCTTTGATTTGATAATCATCAGGATCATCTAAGTTTCTAAACACACTTCCTCGTAAGAGATAGTGTGGTTTGAGAAGATCTTATCGGACTCCACATGATTGGTGATAACTAAATAGTAACCATCATCATCGATTGGACCCACTATACCGAATCCTAGTCCTGGTCTTGATTGTTCATCCCTGCCTTTTTTGTTCCACAGCATCTCAAAATACTCTGACCTATGCCTGGACCATGTATAGGGAATTAATCCTTTCTTTGCAAGATTATGAACACAAGGCGAGTACCAATCAAAAGATAACTCCATTAAATCTTTATATGAATTATCCTCAAGTTCTACATCAGCTTTTGGACTTGAGGATGATGATCACAATAGGAATCTCTTTGTCTTAACATCCATGAAAGATCTAAGGGCTTCCTTAACTACTAAACCTTCAATTTTTTGAGAAGAAAGTGAGGTTAGAGCTAAAGTTCCAACTGTTGCCTAATAGTTTTACATAAACCTGATTGGAATACATTCATGTTATGCTTGGAGACCTGGCCTTCATCACTATCTATCTCAAGTGTCACCTCTAATGAAACCCACTGAGAGGGGTTGGTTGGTGTGCTAATCACATGAGACTCATCCTCTGAGCTAGATTCTAAGTTTATGTGAATAGCAGGAGTACTCCTGTGAACTGGAACATAACCCCTGTTGGCTAGTGGTAAACTAGGGGGTCTTCCACCTCTAGAATTTCCATTATGTCCACCTTACCTCTGCCTAGTGGAGGTCGTGTCATCCTACCCATATGTCTGTATGGTGGAACGAACAATGGGTGGAATGTAACATGCAACTCTACCTCTTCCTTGGTGCCCCTTTCTCGCTCACTTGGACTTTCCCTTTTTTTTGTTTTCCTTTTCTTTTTCTTTTTATTTTGTATTTCAATTTTTACCAAGTTCATGAGAATAAGCATTTTAATTTTGAGGAAGATAGTAGATCGTATCTTCATATATCTCAACCTCTCTAACTAAAATTTTTTTTTTCATCTCCTTTGACATAGTATACGATTCAATCTCTTTGAAACTTGATTGATGCACAAAGGAAAGATAGAATTATCTTATTAAGTGTATCCAAGGCCTACCAAGTAAAGTAGTGAATGCTGTATTTGAATCAATTATATAGAACTTGGCTTCAATCTTCCAGTTGCCTATTTTTAAAGGTAACACTATGGAGCCTAAAGCCATCTCGCCCTGTTCATTGAATCCTCTCAACATCATCCGATCTCCTCGGAGTGCGGAGATGTTAATCTTCAAATAAATAAGGGTTTTTAGGCTCATAATATTCTCTAATGCACCTCGATCAACTAAAACCCTAGAAAGTCTGAATCTACCCATATCCACTATGATGTAGACGGGATGTTTATGCTCCATGTCCCCTAGAAGAAGGTCTTCATCGATGAATGTGACTCCCTGGGCTTCACTTGAACAATGTGCCTCCTCTCCAATAGTGGTCAGCTGAGCTAAGCATATTTTTTATTCAAGAAGGGGCTTGATTAATGATTCCCTCATCTCTTTTGATAAGATAAGGGTATCATATATGCTTAGTTTAGAAGACAATTATCTTAGGTGAGCGAAGACATTGTAATCAACTCTAGGCTAATCCTCCACAAGCATATCCATGGGTAGAGCATCCTATGGAGGGGCTTCTTTCTCGTTAGTACCAATGACTTATTTTCTCTTATGTTGAGGTGCTTCCCTAGGAGGTAGAACCTTGCCACTATGGAGGTTAACTTCGGTGACCTCTTGTGGCAGGTTAGTAGAAGATTCAACCTGCTCATTAGGCATACCTATAGTTTTTCCTATAGGACCCTTAGAATCGGATGATTCCAAGTGTATCTCAAGAGGTGAACCCATAGTATTTAAAAAAGGAAAGTCCATTTTTGAATCAGAAAGGGGATGATCAGAGTTGTTATTATTATTATTATTAAGACTTGAAGATTTTCTAAAAGAGTAGAGTTAGACAACCCATCAGAAGTGACACAGATGTAATTCAAACTAGCTTTATTACTTGATTTCTTAGATTTAGAAGGAGGTACATTGTAGAAATCTAGTAAAGTACGTGGGGTGAGAGATTTGATGCCCTCATCCATCGATATAAGATGCCTACTAAAAGAAGAGCTAGCTGAAGTAGAAATGTTAGCTGAAGTAGTAGCTGCAATGGTGGAATGGAGGTTGGGCTCGATCGGTGGTTGCGCAACTTGCTTATCTTGGGCAAGTATGGGCTACTGCTACTGTTGTTGAGCTCTTACTTTCCTCAAGTTGTCTTTCACAACTTACGAACATTCCTTAATGTTGGAGGTTCTAGGTGCCTCAGGCACCTGTAAGGAAAGTTTCTTGATTTTAGAAATAATCCTTTTAGAGGTTCAGGATAAAGAGATATCCCAACCTTCTTTTATTTTGAAAGGATCACATGTATCCCTAAGGATTATCCTAACAGAACTGGATGGTTATTACACTAGATATTCTTTAGGGATTACTATAAAACTTGACTTATAACTATGCTCAAGCAGTCCTTAAATGTAAAGCAATCCACCAAACATGGCTTAGCATGAGGTGGTAGGGGAAAAATTAGGATCATTACTCCTGCCCACTTCATCCAGCTTCCTAGGCTCGGGTAGCTAAAATTCAGGTTTCTTTAAGGGCTTCTTAAAGATTTTCCTAACTACCTCTCTCTTAAATGAATAAGTTTTGTTTATTTTATCCAAAAGAGTAGGTGGATGATAGCTACTTAGGGGAGGACATGTGTACCACTGCTGAGAGTATGGTTAAGGAGGCAGAAAAGGCCAAGGAGGCTGTTGTGATAGTCGATAGGATGGTCGAGGCGGTGATAAAGAAGGTGGAAGCGACAACTATGGAGCTCAAGGTCTCTCATACTAATCTCTGGCCAGTTGCTTCCCTTTGTCCAATGCTGCTACTGCCCCTGGCTTCTTTTCATAGGTTTTCTACCACTTTGACTTTGATGACTGATCTTGAAAAGGCAACTGTTTGGCTTCTCCTTGTAGGCTAGCCACCTTGTTGATTAGCTTCTCAAATATCTAGATGGTGAAACCTTTAAGCATGAAGGCGACCGGGCCATGAATATTCTTTAGCATAATTTCAATAGCTTATTGTTCAGACAACTATGGTTCGCATTTCATGCTTAAATTACACCATCTAAGAATAATCAATGAGGGACTCACCAAGGTGTTGTTGTGCTACAACGCGATCGCCCACAGTTACCCTTTGCTGAGCTCTAAAAAGCCTCTTAATAAAGAGTTGTTCCAACTCAACAAAAGTCTTCACTGAATCATTGGGAGTTGACATACTAATCGCTATGCCCATAAACTCCGACAAAGAGAGATGGAACAATAGTGCATCGCTATCACTAGCATTACAACAGCTAGCCCTGAAGTGTGTTATATGTTGGCGAGGGTTCCGACTGCCATCAAAGCTTTTGAAAGAAGGAGGCACAAAACCCTTAGATTATTAGACAGCATCGAATTCCTCTAGGTAGGGTCTACCCTTTGGAACTGATGAACCACCTCGAGCTTGCACCAGCGCTTCTCTCACTTGTTATTCAACCATGAGTTTAATATATTTTTCTTATCTAAATATACCATCCACTACCTTCCTATACAAGCTAGTGCTTCCATGGTCTACCAGAGGTGAACTCTTGGGTTGATCCAAGACATGCAATAACTCAGGCTGACCAGTCTCCACAATAGTAGAATGTGCTTCTCGAGCTTGATTCTGAAGTGCTAGAACTATCGCTAACAAATCTTCAAGCATCTTTCCCATCTTGTCAATCTGCTCATCCTTCTATTTGAGTTATTGAAGGAGGTGTTAGGTCGAATAGGCTATGTCATCCTGTTTGGCCATAACACCTTCCAAACTCTAGTGATCCTGAAGGAGGGAACCCTTGGTGTCAACCATATGCACCTCTGCTGAGTCTTCCAACAAATCATCTTCCTTGGGATCAAAATTAACCTTCTCTTCCTCTAGGTCAGACCAATCATACCCTAGGATTTCCATCTTCTTAGTGAGATACTGTGCTATGATATCATCCAAGGAGCGGTCTAACTGTGCAGGCACAAATGATCGTAGCTGAGTGGTGGTGGGATCATGCTCATGAACATAGATACATCTGACCTCCCCTGCTACTAGAATACTGATCTTGTGAGGGCTATGCTCACGAGAGGATACATGCTAATGGTTATCAATTTCCATGGGTGGAGTGCTGCTCCTAGGAGGATCTATTGCCATGGGGACAATGAAACTGTCTCTTTCTCCCTCTACTGCTACTATGTCCATGATCTACTGAGGTGGTGGTGATGAAACCACTACGATGCTACGAGGTCGCCACTCCCTCTTCACCGCAAGTAGGAGGTTGAGTAGGAGAGCTCGGCCTCACCTCAACCGGTGGTGTAGATGAAATGGGATCTCTTGGCCATAGCCGGATCACCAGAGGTGCTTTCTTTTCCACTGATGCTGCCTTCATGGCTTTAGATGGAACTGTGGAAGATGGAACTTGTACTGGTGATGGCGGCCGTGGAGTAGAGCTATGTGATGGAGACAACATTGACTCTCTTTGTGTGGGGGGTCTCTTCCCATGATGGGTAGTACTAGTCAATAGAATACTATCAGTGTGACCAGCCCGGGTAGCGCATAAATCGGGGAAATCTATGAGGGTGGAGGCTACTAACTTCCTGGAATACCTTTGCCTCTCTCTGCTAGTTACATGAACTGATACATGGGCCTCTCTGGCCCTCTGCTATTGGATATGTTCACCCACATTGTGAATTGATCACAAATCAAATTAGGCACCAAACTCTGACCATCCATAAGCCTCGCCAACTCGGCGTAGAACTGTCCTGAGGTTGGCATATGACCTCCTCCTATCTCTGGTAGGTGCCTCATAATGAACTATAGGGGTAGTGACATTGTGATCCTCTTAACATCTTTGTCTCCATCAGATCTGGAAAGAGAATGGAACTTGTTCTATGTAATCAAAGGATAAACTATCCTAGGTGACTCCCCCTACTGCAATGTGAGAGACTGCTTCCATCTCCTTGGCTATGTGCACATGATGCCACTTGATCTTGCGACTCTTATTATGGCATTGAGTTCTTCTGGGTGGAGCAGTACAGGAACTAGACCTATCTCAAATGTAGGGTAGACTATCCCTGAAGCTAGAGTAGCCTTCCCCTTGGAGGAAGCCAGTGAGTGGGTACTATCCCATGCTAGGGAAGTAATGGGAACAACTGAACATACAAGCACTAGAGCTATGACTCCTGTGGGAACCTCCACCGCCTTTCTTTTCAATGAGGGAAACTCAGAATCTGAATGTATCACAACAGGATGACTGGATTCTTCCTAGTCACCACATTCCTACTGATGGTGGACAGGGTTGCCCCCTCATAAGTGATCCTGGCCCCCTCAAAGCCTCAGCCAAAGTGTATCAGAAGAGCAAAATTAGTTTGTGGGAGGCTGGCCCGATCCAAGGACAAATCCATCCCAAAGGGAAAACATACCACGAGCATCCATTAACCTCTAAATCTTGAGAAAAGCGATTGAGGGGAACTCTACAATTATTGAAAATAAACTCAAATCATATTTTATGTCTTACTTTGATTTAGGATTTGAACCCACACTCAATAATTTGAATATGTTAAGTGGGGCTCTTTGAATTTCAGAGAGAGATTTTGAATGAATTGGAGAAGAGATTTTGAATTTAGAATCCATTTTCAACAAATTTGTGTATGCTAGAAATGGGTTCAAATATTTTGAAGAGATTTTTGATGCTTCCGTTGGTTCATATTTGAATTTAAATTTTATGTTTGGGGACTCTTTATTTAATAAATTTGAGTATGTTAAATAGAGGGTCAATTGATTTTGTTTGGGATTACTCATTCAGTAAATTTGGGTATGCTAAATGAGTTGTTTGAAAATAATTTTCTTATGTTGCTTGTTTTCCCATGATGTGAATCATGTGTGAATTTGGAAATGGAATTTTTACTTAGCAAATTTGTGTATGCTAAATAAAGCCCAAATGTTTTTGTTTTGATTTTCTTGAAGATGGAACATTTACTTAGCAAATTTGGGGTATGCTAAATAAAGTCCAAGTGTGTTTAATTTTTGTGTTTTGATTTTGATAATGGGATCTTTACTTAGAAAATTTTTATATGCTAAATAAAGAATCCAAATGTGTTTTATTTTTGTGATTTTGAAAAGAGGATCTTTACTTAGTAAATTTGGGTATGCTAAATAAAATTCAAATGTGTTTTATTTTTCTTTTGTGTTACTTCTTTGAAAGGAGAGATTTATATTTAACAAGCATGGTGTGTTAAATGGAATCCAATTTATTTTTTCAATTTTCCTTTTGAAAAAGGAAACTCTCATTTGACAAATTTGGGTATGTCGAATGGAATTCTAACATATTTTGATTTTCATGATTTTTGTAAAGTAGATTTCCATTTAACAAATTTGGGTATGTAATATGGAAGTAAATTCTATTTTATTTTTCAAAGATGAAATTTTTTTGTGTGTGATTATTCTTTTTTGAAAAGAAAGGAATTCCAACTTAACACGTGTGGAATGTGTTGAGTGTAATTTCAAATGGTGCAATTTTATTTGAAAATAAAACCTCCATCCAACATATTTGGATATATTGAATAAAGAGGCTTATCTTCAAATTTGTACTTTTTGAAAACAAAGAAATTGTAACTTCAATATATGTGATATATATTGAAATGGAATTTCAATGTTAAGATATGATTCTATATGGAAATGAAATCTTCATTCAATAAATTTAGGTATATTGATGAGGGTGTTCATTTTCAAATATGTGCTTTTTGAAAAGATGATTTTTTATTGTATTTAGAAATGAAATCTTCATTCAATAAATTTGGGTATATTGAATGAGGATGTTCATATGTGCTTTTTGAAAGATGCTTCTTAACTTTGATTTTTGAAAAGATCCTACATGTAATAATCTTGAAGATTGTTAAATGAGGTTGAGTTATAATAGTTTTTGTGGAAATATTTTATTATGTAAACTTTTTGAAAAGTGCTTTTTGAAAAATGATATTTTTTTATAAAAGATTTATTCTTCTTTATTTTTGGAATGAGATTTTACCTTACCATAAAGATGGTAAAAAAGGTCTTTTAGTCATCTATTTATTAAATTTTGTTTTCACATATTGGGGGACCCAATAGGGGTTTTAAGACCTACATGAAGTGAGATCCTAAAACCTAAAGGATGTTGGCTAGATTAGCTTAAGAATGAAATAAACTAAGTACCAAAGGAAAATAAGGATAGTCTCGGACTCATATGAAATACAAATCCACTATCGATACTTGGAGACAATGATCATTTACCAAAGATGGAGAGAGGAACTGTTTCTAGTGTAGTTGCCAGAAAAATCTGTGGTTTTATTTTCAAATTGGAATTGAAAAATGTGTGTTAGGACACCATGTAGATCCGTAGATGTACTCATTAGGGTGATCGGGTGTGACATTGAGGAATGATGTACTATCTCGAGAGGCAGAAGTCACCATCCTATAGTGGACCTAATCACCTAATAAGGACTCCTAAGGACAATGGGTCTTCGAATGTACTAAAGATCTTTCCTCTACTTTACATGAAAAAGTAAAGTAGGGTTTATTTTAAACTAAGTTCGTTAAGTTCCCTATGGAGGCAAGCCCCTATAGTTAATTACATCTTAAGGAATGAGATTCCTTAAGAATACTCTTGATTAAGGTAAATGATCATTGTCACCAAAGATTTCAAAGATAGGACTATTAATAAATTAGTTATTTTTGGAAAAAAAATCAAATGGGATTGATCAACAGGAGGGAGTTATTATTGAAACCAAAGAAGGATGAGTAGAGGATGTTCATGATACCAGGAAACCTAGTGAGCATCCCAAACTATCCTATGGTTAAGCTTTATATTTTTGAAATTTGAGAAGAATTATATGTTTGAGTTGGCTTTTTATTAGAATTCTAGGGCTTACAATTCCATAATACAAGATCATGGAAATGCCTAAGAGGTGAGAATTTATTCTTGTAGCCCAAAGGGAAACAACAACCTTAAATCCTAAACCTAGGGAGCTTTGGAGAGGGCCAAAGCATGACCTAAATCTAAGGCAAAAATGGGTACATGATTTACCACCACAAGAGAGGATAAACCACTCGACTATTGGTCTTACAACTGCCTAGGGGGTGGCCGCCAACAAACTCCTACAATTTTTAATACATATAGGCAAGTCTTATGCATTGTAAGATAGCTAAGCTATTGTTTATTTAGAAAGAAGACTAAGTCCTTAAACACACTCTCTAAGAAACTGCTGACCTCACTTTTGGAGTGAGCTCTCATCTTCTCCATCTTAGACATAGGACTCCTCTAAGACATTAAGAGTTCCTTAGTCTTAAGACACTTATAGTGATTAGGTGAACACTTAACCTAATCCTATAGACTTAGAAGAGTTAGCAATAGGAATAGGTTATGCCTTAGACATGTTTGGAAAACTTTCCTACCCTATAGCTTAAACCCAATCCTCACTTTCTTCTTACCAAATCAAACTTCAAATGCAAACCAACTCCAAATTCAAATCAAATTCCAACTTAAATGACTTTTCTCAATTCATTCAAATCAATTCCAAAAATCCAAATCAATTCAAACTCAAAAGATGTTCTCATAACCCATTTATATTCTCATTTATATTCACAAATATAAATGAAATATAAATTTAAACAACTAAAACAAAATCCAAAACTCAAGTCCAAATCTAAAATCTTTCCTAAGTCACTTCAATTTCATCTTATGGACTTAGCTTAAATTAGATTCAAATCACTTCAAACTCAAGAGATTTTCTCATAACCCATTTATATTCTCATTTATATTCACAAATATAAATGAAATATAAATTCAAATAACCAAAATAAAATTCAAACCCCAAACCTAAATCTAACCCAAAACCAACCTATACCCTTTCAAGCCAAATTCTTGAACTTAGCCAAATCAAACTCAAATAAATTCAAACCTTTGGTTTTTCTCTTCAAACAATCAATCTTTCAATTACAAATCAAATTCAATCATAAACTTCAGTCATCAAACCAAAACTAAATTCAAAGTTCAAACTCAAATCAAACCCACAGTCATCCTTTGAACTTGAAATTGTCAAATAATTCAAAACCCATTTGACTACCAATCACTTGCAAATGAATATATATTTCAACCATAATTCCATATGTGAGTTCAACCAAACTTGAATCAAGCCTTGATCAAATCAATTGGCCCACTTAGGCTCACTTGATCCAAAGTGACCTAAAGCACCTTTTTGAGCCAAATTCTAATCCTACCCAAATTGGATTGAACTAAGCCCATCTATGCCTCACATTATGAGCAATAATCATCATAAGATGATCAATCACTCAAATTGGGTCAAACCTAGAATTTGACCAAGTCAACACTTAACCCAAATGAAACCTAAACTAGCCAGGCCAAATTGATTGAAACCATTGATCTAAACCACTTTATGATCAATGATTGAACATGACCAAGGCATTATTTGAGCCAAACCTAGCCCAATTAGCCACTTGACCCAAGTTGACCCAAGTTGACCTAAAAAGTCAAAATATGTCAAATCTTGATCTAAGCCAAATTGATTACAACCAATGGGTCATATTCATTCTAAATCACTTGTCGAACTTGACCAAAGCCTCAATTGGCCAACTAGATCCAACCAAGCCCAATTCACCATAAACCCAACTTGACCTAAAAGGTCAAATAAAGCTAAAATCAAATTAAACCAAAAATGATTGAAACAAAAGCTTGCGAAACATTTCAAATGCCCAACCAAACCTAAACCAACCCATGACCTAACCCAATTAGGTCAAATGGGTTAATTGGTCAACTTGACCCATTTAACTTTAGTGAACTCAGATAAACCAAAACTAAATATAAACTAAATTGAGCCAAACCAATGATACCAAAATACTTGAAATGGTCATATGAACTTGACCCAACCCTTGGTTTGACCCAATTTGACCAATTGGTCAACTTGACCCAAGTTGACCCATTTTGATCAAAAAGGGTCAACATTAGCCAAATCATATCAAATCAACACCAAATTCATTGAAAATTAGCACAACCCATTTTTCAATCTTTCTGAATATGGCCAAATCAAAATCAAAGCCAAATGACCATTTTACCCTAAGTCAAAGGGCAACCTATGATCAATTTCACTTGGAATTTGATCATATTCCAACTCAAGACCACTTGGCATCCTCATAGTGGTCCATTTGGACACGAAGGGATGTGGTGCACATGACCCAATGGGTTTAGGTCAGCCAAACCTAACCCAAAGCCAAAATTGACCCCTCCACTTAGAATTCTCTACATGGAATCCCTCACATCCTCATTGAACACATGTAACACTCGCCACTCCTCCCAAAATTGAATCACATGGAGCTTATAAAAAAAACCCAGTCCATGAGATCAATTTGATTAAAATGGCAAGGAGGCTCATGGCCATCTGATCCAAGTAGGGGGAGATATACTCCCCCTCAATTCAATTCATTTCACATCACCTGCATTAATTTAAGACCTAGGAACCCAAGCAGAGCTTTCCCAAGCTTCTCCAAAGTTTTTTAAGCTCATTCAAACTTCTCCTTCTTGATTTTCCTTAAGCCAAAAATAGGGGAGGTGTGATGAAATTCAAACTCACTCATCACTCCACTAAAGGCCGGTTACTCTTGCAACCACCATTAAGGAGGCAAGTTAAGCTCACTCAAGGTGTTTTTCAAGCAACCAAGCCTCAGGAAGGGGGAGTTATACCAAAGCTGCAAGCCATTGAAGCAAGCTTTGGTCAATTGGAAGATCCATTGCAATTGAGCCCTCAAACCTTTAAAAGGAGATCATCTTCACTAGACGAAGCTACCTCAATGGTTGGAAGCACTGGTGATAGCCTTTAGTGAGGTATGAACAAAATCAAGCTTAACTTAGAATATCCTTGGTCCTTTGTGAAGGGAAGTGTAATCGCAATTGAATTCCACCATTGGATGTGTTTCTTATTGCTACTAGATAATATGGGTTAAATCCTAGCCCAATTCGAGCTCAAGTGAACTCGGATCAAGCCATGGAGGATGGATGGTCTCCGTCTCCTGTAGGCGAGGGCAGGGATGAATGAAGGACCGTCCATCCTGCATGTTTTGGATGGACAATCCTGATTAAAACACATTAGACTGAGTAATTTTATCATTTGAAATTGCGAGTTTAATCCTGACCATCCGATCTTTAATCGGACGGTCCAAGGAGAAAATACGTAGTGCCACCGATTGACGCGGCATAGGATGTGACAACTTAAATAACTAATCTCATAGTGCCACGTGAAAAGAGCATGCCGCATCAGCAACCCACGTGGCGCTGACGGGATTAGTTATATAATTATTGTATTTAATTATCCTTTAATCACTAAAACATCAAAAATACATAATTAAATGTAGAAAAATCAAAAAAATATCAATGAAGGCTCATTTTAAAGAAAATTCAGAGGGGAATCCAATAAAATTATTTCAAATTGATTTTTATAGTGGATTTTCCTTAATTAGGTTTAATTAAAAATTTAATGATCCTAATTACTCCCTAATCATTAAATTATTTAATTCAAAACTTCTCAGACATATTTAGGGGGATGACTTCTACCTCCCCTAATTTTCTTGAAATTTATTAATGAGTTAATTAGGGAAATCAATAAATGAATCCCTAATCACCCTCTTATAGTAATAAAGGGTAATTAAGCATGTGAACAATGGTTTAATCACTTAATTAAAATAATTCAACATTTTTTAAGTGATTAGAAAGTTTATGGAATGATTTTGGGATATTTTTCATAAGCTATTCCTTAAATGCCCTTTCTTCCTTAATTGAACCTAAGTAAAGATTAATCCACTAATGATCTACTTAATTAGCTTAATCAAAATTTTAAAATCAATCTAAACTTAATAATCTCCTTCTGTGTAGATCCTTAGGTGTTAGATAACCTAAGTGACTTTTAAGGAAATCGCACTCAACTCAAATATGTGGGAAGGTTATGAAAGTACTTAATTAAACCCTTTAGCTTAATTAATCATTAATTATGAGGCAATTGCATTAGGCCCATTTCTTTCTTAGATGAATTGCTGATTTAAATTCCATATGGTTGAATATCACATGTTGGCTAACAATTATTTGAATAATTATGTTAAAGTGGTGTAGGTAAGGGGTAATTAATGGATTTAATTTACACCTTAACCTAAGTAAAACATAAAATCAACTTAATGGTTCTAAAAATTAAACTAAACTAATTCACATATAGGAGAAATGGGTTAGGACCAAAAAACTCTTCTCATATTTCCTAAATCAAATCAAATCAAATCCAAAATTAAAACAAAAATCTCCTTAAAATATATTTGATTAAATTTAAATAACCTTATTTCATAGGATTGTCTTTAGGAATTAATAACGATGAATGAAGTTATATGCTTACATCATTTTATTTCTTTCCAAGCATGCTGAATATTGTGTGCCATATGAAAATCATGCATTCATATCTTTTGAAAAATCAAAATAAAAGAAATGTTTTCTTTATGTCAAATTGTATGCTTTGGCTAAAGTAAGAATATGAATGGCTATTATCACTACTAAATCAAAAATTATTTTTAAAATCTATAAATCAAATATCATAAATGAAAGTATACTACTTATAAATATTTATAAGCTTGCATGTGGTTATAATATAGAAATGTGTTTTGTGTAGTTTTCTTCTCTTTTCTTAACATGGGTTTGTATAGGATTTGCAAAGTGTATAGTTCATTTGAGAAGAACATAACACTTGCTTAAGTTCATTCCTATGCACTCCCATGTCATGAATTAAGAAGGATCTTCATATTACATATATATAAACCAAACCAAATAAACAAACAAAAATCTTTTGCATGATTCTTCATCCATTCATTTGCTTTTGTACATGCACATGTATTTAAGAAAGGTGGTATATTAGTCTGGACATCTCAGGGTTGTGAGGCTTTAAGTAGCCTCAAGTAGGTCTTATACCTTACACCCTTGGTGTAGAAAATAATAGTGCCGTACTCACTTATGTCTTTCATACATGTAAATGTGCATTTGATTAATGGATAAAAGAGTCCTTCTTTTCTACTTAAGAAAATCATGCATCATGAAACATCCAAATTTTGCTAAACAAAATATTTTAGCATTCACCATTAAGGTGTGCTAAATATTTACATTGCATGTATAGATATGCTTAGGATTTGTTCATGTGCATGATACACATGTTGGAAAGAAATAAATGGTTATGTGTTTGGTGATAGTAATTCACCTTAATTAATCTCAAAATTCCTTTCTTATTTGAATAAATTTATTTTGAGCAAATCTAAACTTAGGATTAATTAAAACACATAATAAAATATTCACTAAATAAAAATCACTAATGAATCTGCCTTAGAAATTACTTAAGGTATTAATGAAAGAGAAGTTCTCTTCTCTTTATTTCTCTTTACAACACTTAATAATTAAATATAGGTTCATTCAAACTAAATCAAATCATCAAATAAAATTAATAAATCAATTAAATCACTTAAATGAAATCACCCTCTAAGTTGAACCCTTTCACACTTAGAAAATCTTAACCTTAAAGCCTAGCTAAGACATACCACACAAGCCTTAAATGGCACACACATTAGGCTGTCACCATTTCTAGCTCTATGTTAGGGTGATGCATGGTTTGATGCCTGATTTTATTTTTTAATGTAATATTTTAGTCTGTATGTTAAGATGTATGTGCGTAGACTGGATGATAAGATGATCTTAGTCTAATCATTATCTTCTCCAGGGGATTGTGCTTAAGGAGCATTGTAATAAAAATATAAATATTTTTGCTGTGCAGGTTATTTATACCCCTAAGCATAATCCAAAATAGGCTAGGTGGACTTGGTTACCCATGTGTGGGGTGCTAAGTCTAATTTATTTATGTACATGCTTAAGATGTGTGTTGTGTTTAGATAATCTCTATTTTGCAGGTGTTAGTTAGATTTATTTTTCCTTTTTCATATAACTTTGCAATTAAGATTTGGAATGAATGTCATGGGATATTAGGATGGACATTGGTCATAAGACTATGTCTTATGCACCATGTGAAGGCTTGAAGGAACCACATCCCAACCAACCAAAAAGAAGAATAAAGAAAAGAAGAATGAAGACCCCCATAACATAAATTCCTTTTTTATTATAATTATTCATTTATAATCTGAGTTGTATAAGGGTAGAGCTTGGCTACTCATATTTCTTTTTAGGTTTGTGCGATGGAGCCCAACCATAAAGGCCTTCTATTCTTTTGCACTAGAGCTTTATAAGTGTTTGATGTTTGTTTGGCTTGTGCATTAAGATGGCATGTTTTTCCAAGTTTCTTCCTTATTTTGATGAATGGCCTAAATTTGATTAGGGTCTTAGAGAAAAATAAATTTTCTATCCAATTAATCAATTAAAATTAAAATTAATAACTCATAACCTCACTTAAAGCTTGGGTTATAAATTAAGATAAAAAATTTAGCAACCCCTTAGCTGGATGTTGTATGTTTCACATCATGCATAAATAAACATCTTGCTTCACTCTTGCTTATGGAGGGCTTCCACCTTTGCCAGAGAACTTGGCTTGACCTTTGAGATCCATGGTGGAAATACACCTCCTTTTTATTGATTTTGGCCCATAACCAATTTCTCATGCTAGGCATATGAATCCCATAGCCTGTGTCAAATTAATTGTCCAAAAGTGAAAATAAACTTAACAAAAATTTGCATTAGATTTAAGTCATTACTCATGTCCCACATGATCTAGTCTCTTAGGGAGTGTGTTTAAGGACTTAACCTCTGTCTAAATAAACTACAACCTTGCTATCTTGCAAAAGCTTTAGACTTTCCTACATGAATTTAAAATCCTAAGAGGAGTTAGTTGGGGTTGGGGTTTATCTTATGTCATATACCCTTTTTAGATTTAGGATCCAAGTCTGTTGTTTCCATTTGTGGGCTACAAGCATAAATCCTCACCTCTTAGGCATTTTCATGATCTTACATCAAGGAATTATAAGTCCTAAATTTCTAATAAAGATTCAACTCAAATAAATAATTCTCTTCAAATTCTAATATATAAAGCCCTACCATAAGATAGTTTGGGATGCTCGCTAGGTCTCCTAGCATCATGAGCATCCCCAACTTATTTCCCTTTGGTTTCGATAATAACTCCCTCCTCTTGATCAATCATACTTGATCTTCCAAAAATAACCAATTGATTGATAGTCCTATATTTAAAATCTTTGGAGATAATGATCATTTACCTTAATCAAGAGTATTCTTAAGGAATCTCATTCCTTAAGATGTAATTACTATGAGGGCTTTCCTCTATAGAGTACTTAATTAACCAAATTTAAAATAAACTCTGCTTTACTTTTCCATGTAAAATGAAGGAAGAATCTATGGTACATTTTAAGACCCATTTTCCTTAAGAGTCCTTATTAGGTGATTAGGTCCATTGTAGGATGATGACTTCTGTCTCTTGAGATAGTACATCATTCCTTAATGTCGTACCTGATCATCTTAATAATATATGCAGATCTACTTGGTGTCTAACCAAATGTGTTTTTATTTTTATCTTCATTTTTAAATTTCATTTCAGATATGAAGATGAAAATAAACACCAAAAGAATAGATCATGAAGGGCATGAATAATGACTTAATCTAATGAAAATTTTATTAAGTTTTATTTTTATTTTAGGACATTTTTATTTGACATAGGGAATGGGATTTCATATGCCTAATGCAAGAGAAAATTGATTATGGGCCAAAATTAGAAAGAATGAGGTGTGTTTCCACTGTGGCTCTCAAAGGTCAAGCCATTTGCTTTGACAAAGGTGGAAGCCCTCCATTAGCAAGAGTGAAGCAATATATTTTATGCATGATGTGAGACATACAACATTCAACTAGGGGGTGCTAAATCTTTTATTATCTTAATTTATGTCATAGGCTTTAGGTGAGGTTATGAGTTATTAAATTTAATTTTGAGTTGATTAATTGGATAGAAAATTTATTTTTCCCTAAGAGTCTAATCACATCCAGGCCATTCATCAAATAATGAAGAAAGTAAAAAAAATTAAGCCATCCTAATTGCACAATCATAAATAAAATATCAATCAATTTATAAAATTAGCGCAAAAGAATAAGAGGTTGATGTGGACGGGCTCCACCCCATAAACCTAAAAAAAACATGGGTATCCGAGCTCTACCCTTATATAACTCGGATTATAAATGAATGATTACAATTAAAAAGGAATTCATGTTATGGGGGTCTTCATTCTTCATTCTTTGTTCTTCATTTCTTCCTTTCTTCACTTCTTTCTCTCTCATGGTTTGTCTTAGGATGTAGTTTGCTCCAAGGCTTCACATGGTATATAAGACATGGTCTTATAACCAATGTTCACCTTAATTCTCCGATAACATTCATCCCAAATTTTAATTGCAAAATTTACATCAAAATGGAAAAGATAAATCTAACTAAACCTGCAAAATAGAGATTAGCTAAACATATCACACAATCCCAAGAAGTTATATAAATAATTTGGACTTAGCACCCTACACATGGGTAATCAAGTCCACCTATCCTAATTTGTTTCATGCTTAGGGTTATAACAACTGACACAGCAAAAAGATTTATATTTTTATTACAATGCCCCATAAGCACAATCCCATCCAAAAGATATGATTAGGCTAAGATCATCCTATCATCCAGTCTACACACATGCACCCTAACATCCAGTCTAAAAAAATATTACATCATATAACAAAATCAGGCATCAAACCATGCACCGCCCTAACATAAAGCTAGAAATACTAACTTAGCCTAATGTGTGTGCCATTTAAGGCTTATGTGACATGTCTTAGCTAGGCTTTAAGGTTGGAATTTTCTAAGTGTGACAGATTCAATTTACATGATGGTTTCATTTTAAGTGATTTAGTTGATTTGTCAATTTTAAGATGATGATTTGATTTGAATGAACCTACACTTAGTTACTAAATGTTATGAAGAGAAAAAAATAGAAGAGAACTTCTCTTTCATCCCTACCTTAAGACATTTCTAAGGTAGATTCATTAATGATTTTTCTTTAGTGAATATTTTATTATGTGTTTTAATTAACCCTAAGTTTAGAATTGCTCTAAATAGCCCTATTCAATAAGAAAGGCATCTTAGGATTAATTAAGGTGAATTACTACCACATGACAACTATTTATTTCTTTCCACCATGTATGCCATGCATATGAATGATACTATGCATACTTTTACATACAATGCATACTTTAGCACACTTTGATGATGAATGCTAAGAGATATGATTTGAAAATTTGGAAGTTCCATTAATGCATATTTTTATTATGTAGAAAAGGGGAATTTCACATCCATTAACAAAATGCACATCCACATGTATAAAATACATAAGTGAGTATGAAGCTATTATTTTCTACACCAGGGGTGTATGGTACAAGACCTACTTAGGCTACTTAAAACATCACCAGAGGATGTCAGACTAATATACCACTTTTCTTAAATACAGGTAAATTTATAAAAAGAAATAAATGGATGAAGAATCATTCAAAAGATTTTTATTTGATTTGGTTATATAGTTTACATGTGTAAATGTGAGGATCCTTATTAAGTCATAACATAGAAATGCATAGGAATAGATTCAAGCAAGTGTTGTGTTCATTTCAAATGAACTATATACTTTGCAAATCCTATTCAAATCCATGTTAAGAGAAGAAAAGAAAATAACATAAAACACATCTTATGCTATAATCACAAGCAAACTTATAAGTACTTATAAGTAACATCTCTTCATTCATAATCTTTAATTTATAAGTTTTGAAAATAATTTTTGGTTTAATAGTGATAATAGCCATTCATATTCTTAACTCTAACCAACACATACAATTTGACATAAAAGGAAACATTTTATTTAATTGGTTTTTCAAAAGAAATGAATGTATGACTTCATATGGAAAACATTATTTAGCATGCTTGGAAAGAAATAAAGTTATGTAAGCATATGACTTCATTCACCCTAATTAATTCCTAAATACAATCCTATAAAATAAGATCATTTAAAGTGAATCAAAATTCGTTAAGGAGATTTCTATTTTTTTATTTCACTTAGGAAATGTGAAAAGAGTTTACTAGTCCTAACCCATTTCCCACATATGTGAATTGGCTTAGTTTAATTTTAAAATAATTTAGGTTGATTTTATATTTTATTTAGGTTAAGGTGTGAATTAAGTCCATTAATTACCCCTTACCTATACCACTTTAACATAATTAAACAAATAATTATGAGCCAACCTATGATATGCAACCACATGAAATTTAAATCAATAATGCACCTAAGAAACAAAGAGTCCTAATGCAATTGGCTCATAATTATTGATTAATTAAGCTAAAGGGTTTAATTAAGTACTTTCATAAACATCCATAGTTTGATTATAATTTCTTGGGTTATTGAACACTGAATCTACCCAAGAATTAAGAGATTACATTCTAGAGTGATTTTGGTTTTGAGTTTGAATTAATTGAATTAGTTAATTAAAGCCATTAATTAATTTGCAAATTTATTAAGTGTTTATCTAAATGAAATAAACATAGGGGAAAAGATTGGAAGAGAAATTCTAAACTTATTCGCTAAGTCCATTCACTATTTTATGATGATTAACAAGCTTAATTAATGAATTCACCACTATTTAATAGGTTAATTAATCATTTAAATAATTAAGGAATTGATTAGAGATAAAAAAAGCAATTTCCCCTAAGTAATCCAACAATAAATTCCAAGAAAATCATGGGAAGCAGAGGTCATCCCACTAATTAACCCTATGAAGTTTGGAATTAATTGTTGAACTAATTAAAGAGTAATTAGCCTAATTACATCCCTAATAAAACCAAATTGAGTGAAAATTATTGTTCAAAATCAATTAAACTTAATTTTATATTATTCTCCTTTGAATTATCTTTAAAATGAACTTAAGTTTTTATTTTTTTGGATTTTCTACAATTAGTTATGAATTTTGGAAGTTTCAACATTAAAAATAAATTAATTAGAGCTAATTGAACCCCTAATTCCATCAGGCCACATGGCGGCTGATGCGGCGCTCTAACGCATGTGCTTTCCACGTGGTGCGATGGGATATGTTATTTAAGTCATCACATCCATCACTGAGTCAGCCGGCGGCGGACGCTTTTCAAAAATCAAAATCAACAATCATATTTTCAAAAAGCACAAATGAACATCCTCATTCAATTTATTGAATGAAGATTTCATTTTCAAAACAAATTAAACAATCATCTTCTCAAAATAAAATCAACAATTCTCTTTTCAAAAACAAAATCAATAATCATCTTTTTAAAAATCAAAACATCAAAACATGAAACACATTTGGATTCTTCATTTAGCATACCCAAGTTTGCTAAGTGGAGATCCTCATTTCAAATATCAAAACATCAAAATCAAAAACACATTTGAACTTTATTTAGCATACACAAATTTGCTAAGTAAAGTTCTCATTTTTGAAAAAATTAAAACACATTTGGATTCTTCATTTAGCATACCCAAATTTGCTAAGTGAACATCCTCTTTTCAAAAAAAAATCAAAATATTAAAACAAGAAACACATTTAGATTCTTCATTTAGCATACCCAAATTTACTAAGTGAAGGTCCTCTTTTCAAAAATCAACACATCAAAACATGGAACACATTTGGATTCTTCATTTAGCATACCCAAATTTTCTAAAGTGAAAATCCTCTTTTCAAAAAAAATCAAAACATCAAAACTTGAAATACATTTGGATCCTTCATTTAGCATACCTAAATTTACTAAATGAAGATCCTCTTTTCAAAATAAAAAATCAAACAACATTTGGATCTTTCATTTAGCATACCCAAATTTGCTAAGTGAAGATCCTCTTTTCAAAATCAAAATCCCAAAAATCAAACACACTTGGATTCTTCATTTAGCATACCTAAATTCGCAAAGTAAAGATCCTCTCTTCAAAAAAAAAAAAATAAATCAAAACAAAACACATTTGGATTTTTTTTATTTAGCATACCTAAATTAGCTAAGTAAAGAATCCTCTTTTCAAAAAAAAAAATTTAAAACAAAACACATTTGGATTTCTTTTATTTAGCATAACTAAATTTGTTAAGTAAAGAATCCTCTTTTCTAAAAACAAAACAAAACACATTAGGATTCTTTATTTAGCATACCCAAATTTGCTAAGTAAAGATCATCTTTTTAAAAATAATAAAATATTTGGATTCTTCATTTAGCATACCCCAATTTGCTAAGTATTTCTAAATTTACACATAATTCACAAACAAGCAAACAAAAGAATAAAATTATTTTCAAACACCTCACATAGCATACCCAAATTTTCTAAGTGAGTAAATTCCAAAATCACAAATAAAAATAAAATCAATTGACCTTTACTTTAATATACTCAAATTAGTTAAATGAAGGGTCCCCAAATAATCAAAAATCAAATTCAAATATGAACCAATGGAAGCATCAATCTCTTCAAAATCTTTGAACCCATTTCCAACATACATAAATTTGTTGAAAATGGATTCCAAATTCAAAAAATCTCTCTTCTAATTCTAAACTCAAAATCTCTCTCCAAATTCAATGAGCCCCACTTAACATATCCAAATTGTTGAGTGTGGGTTCAAGTTATAAAAACAAATTAAAGAATAAATCTGATTCAAGTTTGGTTTCCAAAATTATAGAAGTTCAACCTAGTTTCAGTTAGTTTCTTTTAGTTCAGTTCAATTAGTTTAAATGGCATCCCAAAAGTACGTGCTTACTTTTCCTTTTGGGATGGATTTGGCCTTGGATCGGGCCAGCCTCCCATAGACTAACTTTTTCCACATCATTCATTTTGGCTAAGGTTTCGAGGTGGCAAGGGTCACTTGTGAGGGGACCACCCTCACAACTCGCAGTGTAGTGATCGAAGCGGTCATTCATGTAGAGATGTCATCAGACTTAGAGTTTCCCTCACCGAAGAGGAAGGCTATGGTAGTTCCTACAGTAGTAGCAGTTACAGCGCTAGTACATTTAGTTATTCCCGTTTCTTCCCCAGTGTGAGTTAGCACCCACTCATTGGTTCCTTCCAAGGGAAAGGCTACCCTAGCCTCAAGGATAGTCTCCCCCACCCATGAGGTAGGGTCAAGTTCTCGTGCTGCTCTTCCTAGCAAAACCCAGCATCACAATTGATGCCAAGATCAAGCGGCATCACGACTGCATAGCCAAGCTAGAGGTAGCTGCTCAGTCCCTAGTAGAGGAGGCACCCAGGATAGTCTCGCCTCTCATCATAGAGAACAAGTTTCACCCCTCTCTTTGGCTCTAATAGAGAGAAAGATATTAAAATGATCTCAGTTATGCCTCCACCTATAGTTCACTTTGAGGTTTCAACTAGAGATAGGAGAAGGTTGTATGCCGATGGTTTGCTGAGTAGGGGCTTACTGGGGCGTTGATGAGCTGGTTGATTTATGTTTTATCATCCCTCGCAACATGGGGCACATCAGGCAAGTGAGGGCTAGGGAGGCCTGGGTATCAATATAGGTTACTAGTTGAGAGAGGCGGAGGTATAGCAGGCAATCAGCAGCCTCAGCCCTCATAGACTTTCCTGATCGATGTGCTGCCCATGCTGGTCATACTTTCAGCATTGTATTGATGTGTACTACCCACCATAGGAGAGGAGCTCCTGTATAGAGAGAGTCGGCGGTGCCTCTACCACACTGCTCTACTCCATGCCCACCATCTCCAATACAAGTTCCATCATCCACTATCTAGAAAATCCATGAAGGTGGCATCCGGGGAAAAAAGAGTCTCACTGGTGATCCAGCTATGACCAAGAGATCTCATTCCATCTTCACTACCGACTGAGAAAAGGCTGAGCTCTCCTGCTTGACCTCCTGCCCTAGTTATGGTGAAGAGGGAATGGCAACCTCAGAGTATTGTAGTTATGCCATCACCACCACCACCGTGGTAGAGCATAGAGTTAACAACAATAGATGGAGGAGGAGTACCACTATTCCCATGCCATAGATCCTCCTAGGAGTACTACTCCACCTAGTTCCAGTGACGGCTAGGAGCATCTTTCTTCTAGTGAGCATAGTCCTCACAAGATTAGCTCTCCAGTAACATCAATGGTTAGATGTCTTTTAGTTCATGACAGTGATCCCACCACAGATCAACCATGATCATTTGTGCTTGTGCAGTTGGACCATTCACTCGATGATATTGTAGCCCAGTATCTAGTTGAGAAGGAAATTCTAGGATATGCTTGCTCTGACCTAAGGATGAGAAGGTCAGTTTTGATTCTAATGAAGATGATCTGTTGAAGGATTCAGTAGGAGTACACATGGCAGATATTAGGAGTTTCCTCCTTCATGATCAATAAGGTTTGGAAGGTGTTGTGGCCGAGCAGGATGACACAGCTCATTCGATCCAACACCACCTTCAACAACTATAGAAAAATGATGAACAAATCGATAGGATGGGGAAGAGGCTTGAAGATTTGTTAGCAGTAATTTTGGCACTTCAGAACTAATCCCTGATAGTGCATCCTACTATTGCAGAAATAGGTTAGCTTGAGTTGTTGCATGTCTTAGATCAGACTAAGAGTTTACCTCCAATAGAGCAGGGCAACACCAGCTTATATAGGAAGGTAGTGGATAGTACCTCCATACAAGAAAAGGACATTAAACTCATGATTGAGCAGCAAGTGAGAGAAGCACTGGCGAAAGCTCAAGGAGGATCATCGATTCCAAAGGATAGAACCTATCCAGAAGAATTTAATGCCATCCAGTATCCTAAAGTTTTTTGTCACCTTCTTTCAAGAGCTTTGATGGCAGAGGGAACCCACGGTAGCACATAGTACACTTCAGGGCTAGCTATTACAATGCTGGTGGCAGTGATGCAGTACTATTTCAACATGTTGTCAATAGCTTAGTAGGCATAACCTTCGATTGGTATGCTGAACTCCTCAACAATTCAGTGAAGACTTTTACTAAGTTAGAGCAACTCTTTATTAATAGATTTGCTAGAGCTCAGCAAAGGGTGACTGTAGGCGATCTCATTGTGGATCAACAACACCCTAGTGAGACCCTTGTTGATTATATTCTCAGATGGTGCAATTTGAGTATGAAATGTGAACCACGGCTATGTGAATAGCATGCCATTAAAATTCTACTAAAGAATATTCATGGCACAGTCACCTTCATGCTCAAAGGTTTTACCATCAAGACATTTGAGAAGCTAATCAACAAGGTGGCTAGCTTACAAGGAGAAGCTAAATAGATGCCTTTTTTGGATCAATCAATAAAGCTAAAGCTGCAAAAAGCTTATGAGAAGAAACTAGGGGTAGTGATAGCAGTAAACAAGAGGAAGTAGCTGGTCAGAAGTAGTATGAGAGACCTCGTGCTTCACAGCCATCACTTCCACCTCCTCTACCACCACCGTAGCCATCCTACCAGCCACCACAATAGCCTCTATGGCCTTCGCCACCTCCTCCTCAGCCATATTCATAGTAGCAGTACACATACCCGCCTCCAGGTAGCTACCACCCACCTACTCTTTTGGATAAACTAAACAAACCTTATTCATTTAAGAGAGACATAACTAGGAAAATTTTTAAGAATCTCTTAAAGAAACCTGACTTTCAACTACCCAAGCCTAGAAGGCTGAAGGAAGCGGGCAAGAGCAATGATCCTAACTTTTTCCCCTTCCATCGCTTGTTAAGCCATATTTTGGATGATTGCTTTACATTCAAAGACTAGCTTGAGTATAGCTACAAGACAGGCACAATAGCTATCCCAAAGGAATACTTAGTGGAACAACCATCTAGTTCTATTAAGGTAATCTTTGGGGATACCTGCGATCCTCTCAAAACTAAAGAAGGTTGGGATATATCCTTTCCTGAACCATTAAAATGATTATTTCAAAAATCAAGAAACTTTCCTCAGATGCTGAGGAAGCTCGAACCTCCAACACCAAGGAAGGTTTGCAAGTTGCCAAAGACAACTTGGGGAAAGGGGGAGCTCAGCAACAACCCACGCCAGCCCGGGATAGTCAAGTAGTGCAACCATCGATCAAGCCCAGCCTCCAGTCCATAGTTGCAGCTACTACTTCAGTGAGCACTTTACTTTAGCTAGCTCTTCTTCTAGTAGACATCTTGTATCGGCAGATGAGGGCATCAAATCTCTCACCCCATATATTTTACTAGATTTTTACTATGTACCTCCTTCAAAGTCTAAAAAATTGAGGAACAAAGCTAGTTTGAATTACATCTATGTCACTTTTGATAGGTTGTATAATTCTACTCTTACAGAAAACTCTCCAAATATAAAAAATAATTATAACAACTCTAGTCTTCCTCTATCTGATTCAGAGTTGGACTTTCCTTCTCTGAATAATATGGGTTCACCTCTTGAGACAGACTTGGAATCATCTGATTCTGAGGGTCCTATAGGAGGAGCTGTAGGTGAGCCTGATGAGCAGGTAGACTAACTTGCTATAAGAGATCATCGAAGTCAACCTCGTAGTGGCAAGGTTCTACCTCCTAAGGCAACACCTCATGATAAGGGGAAACAAGTCATTGGTTCAAATGATCGAGAAGCCCCTCTACAGGATGCTCCACCCTTGGATATGCTTATGGAGGATTAACCTATAGTGGATTACAATGTCCTCTCTCACCTATGAAAGTTTCCATCTAATTTTAGCATATATGATGCTCTTATCCAATCTAAAGAAATGAATAAATCATTAATCAAGGCTCTTCTTGATCCAAAAATATGCTTAGCTCAGCTAACCGCTGTTGAAGAAGAGGCACATTATTCTAAAGAAGCTCAAGGAGTCACTTTCACAGATGAAGACCTTCTTCTAGGGACATGGACATGGCGCCCCTCTACATTATGATGGGCGACTCTTGGTTCTTGTGATCCAGTGCATGGTGAACATTATGAGTTTAATGACCCTTGCCTACTTGAGGATTGACATCTCTACACTTTGAGGAGATTGGATGATGTTGAGAGGATTCAATGAACAAGGCAAGAGGGCTTTAGGTTATATAGTGTTACCTTGAAATAGGTGACTGGAAAACTAAAGCTAAGTTCAATATCATTGTTTTGATTACTTCGTTCACTGCTTTACTCAGTAGGCCTTGGATACATCATGATAAGATGATTCCATCCTTTCTTTATCAGTGCATATAAGTTCAGAAGGGATGGAATTGAATACTGTGTCAAAGGAGATGAAAGCCATTTTCAATCAGAGAGGTTGAGATATATGAAGATACGACCTACTATCTTCCTCAAAATATATTTTCTCATGAACTTGGTCAAAATTCAAATGCAAAAGAAAAAGAAAAAGAATCAAAGGAAAAAAGAAAAAGAAAAAAAAGCAAAATAAAAATACAAGTGAACGAGAAAAGGACATCAAGAATGAAGTAGAGCCACATGTCACATTCCACCGAAAGTTCATTCCATCATATAGACATATGGGTAGGATGACTTGACCTCCACCAAGTATAGGAATAGGAAAAAACAGAGGTAGTTCCAGAGGTGGAAGACCCCCTGGTTGGCATCCAGGCAACAGGGGTTATGTTCCAGTTCATAGGAGCACCCCTTACTATTCATATAGACTTGGAATCCAGCTCAGAGGATGAGTCTAATGTGATTAGTATGCCAACCAACCCCTCTTAGCGGGTTTCATTGGATGTGACACTCGAGCCGGATAGCGATAAAGACCAAGCCTCTAAGCAATGCATGAACGGATTCTAATCAAGTTTATGTGAAACTATCAGGTAGTAGTTAGGAACCTTAGCACTAACCTCACTTTCCTCTAAAATAGTTGAAGGTTTAGTAGTTAAGGAAGCCCTTTAATCTTCCATGTACGTCAAGCTAAAGAGATTCCTATTAGGATCATTATCCTTAAGTCCAGAAGCTGATGTAGAATTTGAGAATAGTTCATATAAAGACTTAATGGAATTGACTTTTGATTGGTACTCACCTTGTGTTCTTAATATTACAAAGAAAGGTTTGATTCCATATACATGGTCTACGTACAAGTTAGAATACTTTGAAAAGCTATGGAAAAATAGAGGCAGGGATGCGCAATCAAGATCAAGACTAGGATTCAGTACAGTGGGTCTAGTCGATGATGATGATTACTGCTTAGTTGTTATCAATCATCTGGAATCTGATAGGTTCTTCTTAAACCATACTAGCTCTTATGAGAATGTGCATTTAGAAACTTCAAATAATCCAAATGATCTCCAAATCAAAGATGCACTGCCAGAATTTGAAGAAGAAATCCATTCAACAATCGACAAGCTTAAAGAAATCAACCTCAGGATAGAAGAAAACCCATGTTTGACATACATCAGTTCATTATTGAATGAAGAAGAAACCAATGACATAGTTAGGCTATTGATTGAGTTTAAGGACTACTTTGAATGACTTAGAGATAGATCCAAAAAAGATCAAAGCTATCTTGGAAATGCCACCACCTAAAAGTCTAACACAACTCAAATCTGTCTAAGGGCAGTTGGTGTATCTAAGATGCTTTATTTCCAACCTATCAAGAAGATGCAAACAATTTTTAGCGGTTATCAAAAAGGATTTCAAATTTAAGTGGGATGACAAGTGCCAGCATGCCTTCAAAGACATCAAGCAGTATTTGGTGAAGTAGCTAGTTCTAGCAGCCCCTATCCCGAGTAGGCCACTCATCCTCTACACTACTGCATTGGATGACTCCCTTGGCGCCTTGTTGGCTCAAGCAAATGATGAATGGAAGGAGAGTGCTCTCTGCTACCTCAGCCATCATCTAATCAGTGCTAAAGAGAACTACCTACCTATTAAGAAATATTGCCTAGCTTTAATCTTTGCATCCCAAAAGTTATGATGCTATATGCTTTCTCATAAGGTGAACTTGATTTCAAGAATCAATCCATTATAGTATCTCATGACATGGACTATGTTATCTAGATGATTGGCACATTAGTCCATGATTCTGTCACAGTTTGATATTACATTCGTACCCCTCTGTGTGATGAAAGGATAAGCACTAACAGATTTCTTAGTGCCACTTCCGATTCCTTGCTCGTGGCGATCTCCGAATAAATCATGAACTTAGGGTTGAGCTGACATTGGGAGATGTATTTTGATGGTGTGACTTCCTTTCATAAAAGAGAAGAACTATGATCTACACTTCTAGAAAAGGCAGGGATAGAAATAGTTCTCTTAACTCCAGACCGTGATGTGATGAGATTCTCATACTACCTCTCCAATCCTTGCACCAATAATGAAGCTGAGTATGAGGCTTTCATTGTCAGTCTAGAGTTAGCTATTATAGTGTGTATTAAAAATATCAACATCTATGGGGATTCTCAATTGGCCATCAACCAAATTATCGGGTCCTACAAGGTTCTAAAATGTAAGCTTCGTCATTACCATGAGTATAATATGAAGCTGTTGGCCCAAATCCCTGAGGTCACCATCTACAAGGTCCCTTAAGGAGAGAACGCAGTAGCAGATGCTTTGGACAAACTTGCCAAGGAATTATCATGTCAAGAAGATGAGTCAATTCCAATAAGGGTCCAACATAGATAAGTCCTATCCCTTATTGATGCTGAACTCATCGAGAGACTTTCTTTTGAAGGGGAGGTTACCATTTATAATTAAGATAAGGAGCTAGATTACAGGCAGTCATTCATAGATTACTTGAACACCAAAAAACTACCTCATGAGAAGTAGCAAGTCCATCAGATGAAGTAGAGAGCACTCTCCTATGCTCTCACGGATGGCACCTTATACCGACAGTCCTTCGATTAAATGTGGTTACATTATTTAGGCAAGCATGAAGTCCGCGGGATCATGACAGAGGTATATTTAAATCTATATGGAGCACATCAATCAGATCCAAAGATGAAAGCAAAGATCAAGAGACTAGAATACTACTAGCCTTTGATGATTACAAACTGCATGGATGTATCTAGAAGATGCCATTAATGTTAGGTGTACCGTCATCAATCAATCATCCAACATTCTACATCCTCATGGCCATTTGAGTGTTGGGGTACTAACATGGGCTATCTCCTCCTTCTTCCATGGTCATCGGTTCATCTTAGTTTTACTTTCCAGAAATTCTACATAGAGAGGTCACAACTCAGCATGTGCTCTAGTTTATTAGAAACCATATCTTATATGGTTTGAGGTACCTCAAAAAATTATATTTGACAATGGTACTGCATTCAAGAGCACCAAGATCAACAGTTTCTCCAAAAGACATGGTATAAATTAAAGATACTCCACCATCTACTACCCAGAGCGAATGGCCTAGCAGAAGCATTCAACAAAACTCTCATCCATATACTAAATAAAATACTTGATGATAATTAGTGATAGTGGCAAAAGCAGTTAGTTGAAGGTTTGTGGGCATACCGCACTACATACAAAATTCTAACTCGATCTACCCCGTTCTCTTTAGTGTATAGGTCTGAAGTCATTCTACCATTAGAAGTTCAGCTCCCATCACTAAGGATATCAATGGGTAATCAAATCATTACAGAGAAGAAAGCCAAGTTGCGATTAGAAGAGCTCGAAGCTTTGGAGGAGAGATGCCTACGGGGGTGTCAGAACTCGAGTTATACAAAACCAAAATAATTCAAGCTCACAACAAGCTGGTCCATCCTAGAACCTTTCAAGTAGGAGAACTTGTATTAGTTATAAGGAGACCAATTATTGCTCATCAAAATATAGGAGGTAAGTTTGAAGCCACTTGGGAAGGCCCTTTTATCATAGAGAAGGTCTACCAAGGAGGATCTTTTAACTTATTGATTATAAAGGGGAACACCCAATGCTTCCAATTAATGGGCTCTATTTGAAGAAATATTACCCATAAAATCATGTTTTAAAATAATTATCATCAAAAGTAGAAAACTTCATTCTAATTTATCAAAATCTTCTCTTTATTCGAAGATTTGTTTGCTTGTCTACGAATCCACCATGATGTATTTAGGTTAGGTGTAAGGGAACCCAAGTAGCATCATATCCCTCTTTCACAACATAAAAACAAAGCAAACACAATTCCCCGGTGCTATTAGAATAAATGTGAGAAAACTCAAGAGGCATTCTATTTCAACTAGCACAACTAAGTTAGGTGTAAGAGAACCCAAGCGACATCATTTCTTGGTGGGATCCTAATTGCCATCCATGGCACCATTTCATTAGATTCCCCAACATTTTTACGGTAGGTGTAAGAGAACCTGAGCAGCGTCCTATTCCCTTTAACACAAGCACAAAAAGCAAACACATATCTTTTGTCTTGGGATATTTTGATGTAAGAGCAAGCCCCCTATTACACTCACTCATTAGCTGCTCTAGGTTGGGTTGATATCCTACCTTGTTAGTACATCATCTCAGTGGTCACTTGTTTGGAGGATGTGAGTCCCCATGCTTTCCTCTTGACTTGACCATTACAAACCAATGAGTACCTTATTAGTTTGGTAGGCTTCACTACCCAGCCAGTAAGCTACCTCATGTTGATTTTATTTAAGAAGATGTGAGTCCCCACACTTTCTTCTAGAACTAACCATCATACACTGACTAGGTCTAGTATATTTGAGGCTTAGGATAAGTCCCCCAAAGGCTCCTTTCCTCTTGACTACTTTTGAGCTTATCTAAGTCCCCCAGTGGCATTCACTCAGTAGTCACCCTAAGTCAGATAGCACCTGTCGAGCCGAAGATAGACTATCCCGACGATCAATTTTGCTATAGGAGAATGTGAGTCCCCGATACTTTCTTTCTAGGCTGATTATCGCAAACTGACGGGCACTTAGGTTAGTTGATGTTCACTATGCTAACAGGGACTCACCTGGTGGATACACCACTCTTGACAGATGTGAGTCCCCGCACATTCTCCTTGAGTTGTCCATCGAATAGCTATGCAATTCTCTTCTCCAGCATTTTGGATAAAGCCCTTAGTGGCCCCTTTCCCTGTGGGCACTCTATTTTGATCACATCCTTAGCGACCCCATTTAGACACCACCCAGGTTACTCTTGGATTGGACAGTCCCCCTTTTCTAGTAGCCACCCCTGAGGTTTGACAATCCGTCAACGGATGCATAGATTCTCCCTTAGTTTAGTAAATCTGAGATAGGTCTAGGCTAATATAAGCTCTTTCTTAGTATGATCCCTAACAAACCAATAGGGTCCATGAACAACAAACAAAATAAATAAAAAATTTATTCACTTATGGATTAAGAATTCAAGCCCCTAGTGGCCCCTTTCCTAAGCATGCATCCTATCTTTAGGTGTCAACTCCCTATAAAAATTGCCCTAGCTTGATAAGCCCCTAGGCACTCTCTTTGTAGTCTCCCTTAGGTCGGGTTCAATCTATTTTTCCACAAGCAGGTTATCTCAGCAGTCATTTTGCTTTGGAAGATGTAAGTCTACTACACATTCTTTCTAACACGATTGTCACAAACTGACGGGCAGCCCTAGGTCGAGTTGACATGTTACTATTTATGTGTCACTCCAATGGTCTTTTTGTAGTGGAAGATGTGAGTCCCCGAGCTTTATTCTCTAAAGTAGCCACTGCAAACCAAAAGGCACCTCTTTGGTTGGTAAATCTGTGTTAGACCAAAGCCACCATGGCCCCTACTTAGTGCAGTCTATCACAAACTGATGGGATCTATCAAAAGCAATTAAAAATGAAAATAATCTTTGACTACCTTTAATTTGATTTAAGTCCCCCAACGACATTCATTCAATAGACAGCCCTAGGTTAGGTTTGATTCATTGTGTTACCAACTGATCACCCCAATAACTAATCCCTACTTTAGAGGATGTAAGTCAACTTCACTTTCTTCCTAGTACAACTACTGCACACCAAAAGGTGACCCCTTTAGTTGGATAGTCCTACCATGTGATTGGTAGACTACCTCTTTGGATTAGTAAATTTGAGTTAGGGCTAGGCCAACTTGGGCCCTACTCAGTAGGATTCATCGTAAACTAATAGGGTCCATCTTAAAATTTGAAATTTAAAAATCTGAACTAAATTCAACACTCCTCCTTCGGTGGAGTCAAACTAAATAAACAAATCAAATTCAACATCCCTAGTGGAGACAAATCAAATCAATCAAATCAAATCAATCTGCTTCTCCTCAATGAAATGTAAGTCTTTCTGGTTCCCTAGTGGATCCTAAACTCTAATCCCTCAACGGATTTCACAACCTCTTTTTCCTCCAGTGGATGACTTGAACTTGCTCCCCAAGTGGAAAGTTCACATTTTTCATCCCCAATGGAACACCAAATCACAAATCAACAAATCAAAGCAAATTTCTCCTCAGTAAGATGAAAATCAAATTGGGCCTCTCATCCCTTAGTAGATGACTTGAACCTTTTCCACTAGTGGAAGGTTCACATACTCAATCCCTAATGGATTTATCCTTCACTCTCTTATGTTGTTGACATGAGTAGAGCCACATTTCACTAAGCTCTTGATTCCTTCTACACCTCTAGTTTGAGAATATATCATTTCTGTTAGGGCTTGTGATCATTCGGCGTTGTTGATCATCTCAGTCAACACCAATACGTGCAGTGTACCTTGTCAGTCACACCAAAGCTATTGGGCACCCTTGTTGACCTCAATTTTGGCATGAACTCTCAACTTCTCCATCTTAGATATAGGGCTCCTGTTAGACATTAAGAATTCCTTAGTCTTAAGGCACTTCTAGTGATTAGGAGAACATTTTACCTAACCCTAGAGACTTAGAAGAGTTAGCCATCATAATAGGTTATGCCCTAGGGGTGTTAGGAAAACTTGTCTACCCTATAGCTTAAACCCAATCCTCATTTTCTTCTTACCAAATAAAACTTCAAATCTAAACCAACTCCAAATTTAATTCAAATTCCAACTTAAATGACTTTTCTCAAATCATTCAAATCAATTCCCAAATTCCAAATCAATTCAAACTCAAAATATTTTATCATAACCCATTTATATTCTCATTTATATTCATAAATAAAAATGAAATATAAATTCAAACAACCAAAACTAAATACAAAACTCAAGTCCAAATCTAAAATCTTTTGATTTTGATTTATGGACTTAGCTCAAATCAAATTTAAATCACTTCAAACTCAATAGATTTTCTCATAACCCATTTATATTATCTTTTATGTTCATAAATATTAATGAAATATAAATTCAAACAACCAAAACAAAATCCAAAACTCAAGTTCAAATCTAAACTCTTTCTTAAGTCACTTTGATTTCATCTTATGGACTTAGCTCAAATCAGATTCAAATCACTTCAAACTCAAGAGATTTTTCTCAAAACCCATTTATATTCTCATTTATATTCACAAATATAAATGAAATATAAATTCAAACAATTAAAACCAAATTCAAAACCCAAACATAAATTCAACCTAAAAACCAACTTATACCCTTTTCAAGTTAAAATTCTTGAACTTAGCCAAATCAAACTCAAATCACTCCAAACCATTGATTTTCTTCTTCAAACAATCAACCCTTCATTCACAAACCAAATTCAATCATAAACTTCAATCATCAAACCAAATTTAAATTCAAAGTTCAAACTCAAATCAAACCCATGTTCATCATTTAAACTTGAAATTGTCAAATGAATCAAAACCCATTTGACTCCAAATCCCTTGCAAATGGATTTATATTTCAATCATAAGTCCATATGTGAGTTCAACCAAACTTGAAACAAGCCTTGATCAAGTAAATTGACCCACTTAGACTCACTTGACCCAAAGTGACCTAAAGCACCTTTTTGAGCCCAATTCTAATCCTATCCAAATTGGATTGAACTAAGCCCATCCAAGCCTCACATTGTGAGCAACAATCATCATAAGATGATCAATCACTCAAATTGGGTCAAACTTAGCCTTTGACCAAGTTAACACTTAACCCAAATGAAACCTAAACTAGTCAAAATCCACCATGGGCTAAATTGATTAAAACCATTGATCTAAACTAGTTTATGAAAAATGATTGAACATGACCAAGGCATCATTTGAGCAAAACCTAGCCTAATTGGCCACTTGACCCAAGTTGACCTAAAAAAGTCAAAATATGTCAAATCTTGATCTAAGCTAAATTGATTGCAACCAATGGGTTAAATTCATTCTAAATCACTTGTTGAACTTGACCAAAGCCTCAATTGGCCAACTAGACCCAACCTAGCCCAATTGACCATAAACCCAACTTGACCTAAAAGGTAAAATCAAGCCAAAATTAAATCAAACTAAAATTGATTAAAATCAAAGCTTGTAAAATATTTCAAATGACCAGCCAAATCTAAAACAACCCATGACCTAACCTAATTGGGTCAAATGGGTCAAATTGGTCAACTTGACCCATTTGACCTAAGTGAACTCAAATGAACCAAAACCAAATATTAACCAAACCAATGATACAAAAATACTTCAAATGGTCATATAAATTTGACCCAACCCTTGGTTTGACCCAATTTGACCAATTAGTCAACTTGACCCAAGTTGACCCATTTTGACCTAAATGGGTCAACATTAGCCAAATCATATCAAATCAACACCAAATTCATTGAAAATTGGCACAACCCATTTTTCAATCATTCCAAATATGGCCAAATAAAAATCAAAGTCAAATGACCATTTTACCATTAGGTCAAAGGGTAACTTATGATTAAATTCACTTAAAATTTGATTATTTTCCAACTCAAGATCACTTGGCATCCTCTTAGTGGTCCATTTGGACACCAAGGGATGTGGTGCACTTGACCCAATGGGTTTGGGTCAGACAAACCCAACCCAAAGCCAAAATTGACCCCTTCACTTAGAATTATCCACATGGAATCCCTCACATCCTCATTTAACACATGTGCAACTCCATACCACCACTCCCCTGCCCAAACCAAATCACATGGAGCTTGTAACAACCAACCCATTCCATGAGATCAATTTGATTAAAATGGTAAGGAGAAACATAGCCATCCAATCCAAGTAGGGGAGATATACTCCCCCTCAATTTAATTCATTTCACATCATTTTCATTCAATTGAGTCCTAGGAACCCAAATAGAGCTTCCCTAAGCTTCTCCAAGGTTTCCCAAGCTCATTTAAACTTCTCCTTCTCAATTTTCCTTAAGCCAAGAGAGGTGTGAAGAAATTCCAACTCACTCATCACTCCACCAAAGGCCAATTGCTCTTGCAAGCACCATCAGGGAGGCAAGTTGAGCTCACCCAAGGTGTTTTCCAAGCAACCAAGCCATGGGAAGGGGGAGTTAGACCAAAGCCGCAAGCCATTGAAGCAACCTTTGGTCAATTGGAAGATTCATTACAAATTGAGCCCTCAAACCTTCAACAAGGCTTCATCTCCACTAGACGAAGCTACCTCAATGGTTGGATGCACCAGTGACAGCCTCGGTGAGGTATGAACCAAAAACCAACTTAACTTAGAAAATCCTTTGTCCTTTGTGAAGGGAAGTGTAATCCCAATTGAATTTCACCATTGGATGTGTTTCTTATTGCTCCTAGATAGTGTGGCTTGAATCTTAGCTCAATCTGATCTCAAGTGAGCTTGAATAGCCATGGAGGATGGACGGTCTCTTCTCGAAGTAGGGATGAATCATGGACCGTCCATCCCACATATTTTGGATGGACGGTCCTGATTAAAACACGTTAGATCCAATGATTTTGTCCTTTGAAATCGCAAGTATAATCCTAACCATCCAATCTTCGATTGGACGGTCATAGGAGAAAGTACAAAGCACCACCGGATGACGCAGTATAGATGTGACTACTTAAATAACCAATTCTGTCACACCATTTTAAAAGTGCACGTCGCATCAGCAACCCACATGGCATCGATGGGATTAGTTATATAATTAGGGTATTTAATTACCATTTAATCATTGAAACTTCAAAAATAGATAATTAAATGTAGAAAAAAAAAATATATATAAATGAAAGCTCATTTTATAGATAATTCAGAGGGGAATCCAAAAAAATTATTTCTAATTAATTTTGAATAGTAGATTTTCCTTAATTAAAGTTTAAGTGAAAATCTAATAACCCTAATTACTCCATAATCATTTCATTAATTAATTCCAAACTTCTCATATATATTTAGGGGGATGACTTCTACCTCCCCTAAGTATCTTGGAATTTATTAATGAGCTAATTAGGAAAATTATTTAATGAATCCCTAATCACCCTCTTAACATAACTAAGGGTAATTAAGCATGTGAACAGTGCTTTAATCACTTAATTAAAAAAAATTAAACATTGTTTAAGTAATTAAGAGGTTTATAGAATGATTTTGGGATATTTTCCTTAAGCTATTCCCTAAAACCCCTTTCTTTCTTAATCCAAACCTAATTAAGGATTAATCCACTAATGATCTACTTAATTAGCTTAATGAAATTTTCAAAATCAATCTAAACATAATCAATCTCCTTCTGGGTAGATCCTTAGGTGTTCAATAACCTAAGTGGCTTTTAAGAAAATCATACTCAACTCACATGTGTGGGAAGGTTATGAAAGTACTTAATTAAATCCTTTAGCTTAATTAATCATTAATTATGAGCCAATTGTATTAGGCCCCTTTCTTTCTTAGGTGCATTGTTGATTTTAATTCCATGTGGCTGCATATCATATGTTGCCTCATAATTGTTTGAATAATTATGTTAAAGTGGTGTAGGTAAGGGGTAATTAATAGATTTAATTTACACCTTAACCTAAACAAAACATAAAATCAACTTAATGGTTCTAAAAGTTAAAATAAACTAATTCACACATGGGGGAAATGGGTTAGGACTAGTAAACTCTTCTCACATTTCCTAAATCAAATCAAATCCAAAATTAAAAAAATCTCTTTAAAATAATTTTGATTCACTTTAAATAACCTTATTTCATAGGATTATCTTTAGGAATTAATTAGGGTGAATGAAGTTACATGCTTACATCATTCTATTTCTTTCCAAGCATGCTAAATGTTGTGTGCCATATGAAAATCATGCGTTCATATCATTCAAAAAATCAAAATAAATGAAATATTTCCTTTATATCAAATTGCACGCTTTGGCTAAAGTAAGAATATGAATGCTATTATCACTACTATATCACAAATTATTTTTCAAATCTATAAATAAAAGATCATAAATGAAAGTATGCTATTTATTAATACTTATAAGCTTGCATGTGGTTATAATATAGAAATGTGTTTTATGTAGTTTTCTTCTCTTTTCTTAACATGGGTTTGTATAGGATTTCCAAAGTGTATAGTTCATTTGAAAAGAACATAAAAAGTGCTTAAGTTCATTCCTATGCACTCTCATGTCATGAATTAAGAAGGATCTTCATATTGCATATATGTAAACCAAAACAAATAAATAAACAAAAATCTTTTACATGATTCTTCATCCATTCATTTGCTTTTGTACATGCACATGTATTTAAGAAAGGTGGTATATTAATCTGGATATCCTGGGGTTGCGAGGCTTTAAGTATCCCCAAGTAGGTCTTATACCTTACACCTCTGGTGTAGAAAATAATGGCGTTGTACTCACATATGTCTTTCATACATGTAAATGTGCATTTGATTAATGGATAAAAGAGTCCTTCTTTTCTACTTAAGAAAATCATGCATCATGAAACATCCAAATTTTCCTAAACAATATCTCTTAGCATTCACCATTGGTGTGCTAAATATTTACATATGTATAGATATTAGGATTTCATGTGCATGATACACATGTTGGAAAGAAATAAATGGTTGTGTGTTTGTTAATAGTAATTCACCTTAATTAATCTTAAAATTTCTTTCTTATTTGAATGGATTTATTTAGAGTAAATCTAAACTTAGGATTAATTAAAACACAACATAAAACATTCACTAAAGAAAAATTGCTAATGAGTCTACCTTCAAAATTATGTAAGGTAGGGATGAAAGAAAAGTTACCTTCTCATTTCTTCTCTTTACAACACTTAGAAATTAAATATAGGTTCATTCAAACCAAATCAAATCATCAAATAAAATTAACAAATCAACTAAATAAAAAAAACCAAGTTGAACCCTTTCACACTTAGAAAATCTTAACCAAATAAGCTTAAGACAAAATTACACATGTTAGGCTAAGTCACCATTTCTAGCTCTATGTTAGGGTGGTGCATGGTTTGATGCTTGATTTTATTTTATGATGTAATGTTTTAATCTGGATGTTAGGGTGTATGCGTATAGACTGGATGATAGGATGATTTTAGTCTAATCATTATCTTCTATAGGGGTTGTGCTTAAGAGGCATTGTAATAAAAATATAAATGTTTTTGTTGTGTAGGTTGCTTATACCCCTAAGCATAATCCAAAATTGGCTAAGTGGACTTAGATACCCATGTGTGGGGTGCTAAGTCCAATTTATTTATATACATTCTTGGGATGTGTGGTTTGTTTAGCTAATCTCTATTTTGTAGGTTTTAGTTCAATTTACTTTCCCTTTTTCATGTAATTTTGCAATTATGATTTAAAATGAATGTCATGGGAGATTAGGATAAACATTGGTCAGAAGACTATGTCTTATGCACCATATGATGCCTTGGAGTAACCATCCCAACCAACCAAAAAGAAGAAAGAAGAAAATAAGAAAAGAAGAAAGAAGAATGAAGACCCACATAACATGAATTCCTTTTTATTATAATTATTCATTTGTAATCCGGGTTGTATAAGGGTAGAGCTCGGCTACCCTTATTTCTTCTCTAGTTTGTGTGGTTGAGCCTGACCACAAAGGCCTTTTATTCTTTTGTGCTAGCTTTATAAATTGTTTGATGTTTATTTAGCTTGTGCATTAAGATGACATATTTTTATTGGTTTCTTCCTTACTTTGATGAATGGCCTATATATGATTAGCCTCTAAGGAAAACTAAATTTTCTATCCAATTAATCAATTCAAAATTAAAAATTAACAACTCATAACCTCACTTAAAGTCTAGGTTATAAATCAAGATAAAAGATTAGCAACCCCTTAGCTGGATTTTGTATGTTTCACATCATGCATAAAAAAGCATCTTGCTTATGGAGGGTTTCCATCATTGCTAGGAAACTTGGCTTGACCTTTGAGAGCCATGATGAAAACACACCTCCTTGTTGATTTTGTCCCATAACTAATTTCTCATGCATTAAGCATATGAATCCCATAGCCTATGTCAAATTAATTATCCAAAAGTGAAATTAAACTTTAAAAAAGTTTTCATTAGATTTAAGTCATTACTCATGCCCTACATGATCTAGTCTCTTTAGAGTATGTTTAAGGACTTAGTTTCTTTCTAAATAAACTACAACCTTGCTATCTTGCAAAAGCATAAGACTTGCCTACATGAATTAAAAATCGTTAGAGGTGTTAGTTAGCCACCCCCAAGCGGTTGTAAGTCCAACAGTCGGAGAATTTATCCTCTCATGTGGAGATAAACAATATACCCATTTTCACCTTAGATTTAGGTCATGCTTTGGCCCTCTCCAAAGCTCCCTAAATTTAGGATCCAAGGTTATTATTTCTCTTTTTAGGTTATATGCATAAATCCTCACCTCTTAGGCATTTTCATGATCTTATATCATGGAATTGTATGTCCTAGATTTCTAATTAAAATTAAACTCAAACAAATAATTATCTTCAAATTAAAAAATATAAAGCCCAACCAAAAGATAATTTGGGATGCTCGCTAGGTCTCCTAGCATCGTGAGCATCCCCTACTTATTTCCCTTTGGTTTTGATAATAACTCCCTCCTCTTGATCAATCCCACTTGATCTTCCAAAAATAACCAATTGATTGATAGTCCTATCTTTGAAATCTTTAGAGATAATGATCATTTACCTTAATTGAGAGTATTCTTAAGGAATCTCATTTCTTAAGATGTAATTAACTATGGGGGCTTGCCTCTGTAGTGAACTTAACGAACCCGATTTAAAATAAATCCTACTTTACTTCTCCATATAAAGTAGGAGAAGAATCTCTAGTACATCTGAAGACCCATTGTCTTTAGGAGTCCTTATTAGGTGATGAGGTCTATTGTAGGATGATGATTTCTATCACTCAAGATAATACATCATTCCTCAATGTTATACTTGATCACCTTAATAAGAACATCTGCAGATCTACGTGGTGTCCTGCCAAAAGCATTTTTATTTTTGTCTTCACTTTTAAATTTCATTTTATATATGAAGATGAAAATAAACACCACAGAGAATAGATCATGAAGGGCATGAATAATGACTTAATCTAATGCAAATTTTATTAAGTTTTATTTTAATTTTAGGACATATTTATTTGACATGGGCTATGTGATTTCATATGCCTAATGCATGAGAAGATTGATTATGGGTCAAAATTAAAAAGAAAGAGGTGTGTTTCTACCATGGCTCTCAAAGGTCAAGCCATTTTCTCAGGCAAAGGTGAAAGCCTTCCATTAGCAAGAGTGAAGCTATATATTTTATGCGTGATGTACGACATAGAACATCCAGCTATGGGGTTGCAAAATATTTTATTATCTTGATTTATATCATAGCCTTTAGGTGAGGTTATGAGTTGTTAATTTTATTTTTGAGTTGATTAAATGGATAGAAAATTTATTTTTCCTTAAGAGTATAATCGCATCTAGGCCATTCATCGAACAATGAAGAAACTAGGAAGATCATGCCATCCTAATTGCGTAATCATAAACAAAACATCAATCAATTTAAAAAAATTAGTGCTAAAGAATAAGAGGCCGATGTGGTCGGGCTCCACCGCACAAACCCAAAAAGAAAAATGGGTAGATGAGCTCTACCCTTATACAACTCGGATTGCAAATGAATGATTACAATTAAAAAAGAATTCATGTTATGGGGGTCTTCATTCTTTATTCTTTGTTCTTCATTTATTCCTTTCTTCACTTCTTTCTTTCTCTTGGTTTGTCTTGGGATTTAGTCTGCTCTAAGGCTTCACATGGTATATAAGACATAGTCTTAAAATAAATGTTCACCTTAATTCCCCCATAACATTCATTCCAAATTTTAATTACAAAATTTACATCAAAATGGAAGATAAATCTAACTAAACTCAAAATAAAGATTAGCTAAACATACCACACAATTCCAAGAAGTTAAATGAATAATTTGGACATAACACCCTACACATGGGTAACCAAGTCCACCTGTCCTAATTTGGATCATGATTATGGATATAAGTAACATGCATAGCAAAAGCAATTATATTTTTATTACGGTGCCCTGTAAGTACAATCCCCTACAGAAGACATGATTAGGCTAAGATTGTTCTATTATCTAGTTTATGCACATGCACCCTAACATCCAGTCTAAAAAAATATTGCATTACAAAATAAAATCAGGCATTAAACCATGCACTGTCCTAACATAGCGCTAGAAATGCTAACTTAGCCTAATGTGTGTGCCATTTAAGGCTTGTGACATGTCTTAGCAAGACTTTAAGGTTGGAATTTTCTAAGTGTGAAGGATTCAATTTAGAGGATGGTTTTATTTTAAAATATTTAGTTGATTTTTTAATTTTAGTTGATGATTTGATTTGGTTTGAATGAACCTACACTTAGTTACTAAATATTATGAAGAGAAGAAAAGAGAAGAGAACTTCTCTTTCATCCCTACCTTAAGATATTTCTAAGGTAAATTCATTAATGATTTTTTAATGAATATTTTATTATGTGTTTTAATTAACCTTAAGTTTAGACTTTCTCTAAATAGCCCTATTCAATAAGAAAGGCATCTTAAGATTAATTAAGGTGAATTACTACCACATGATACACAACCATTTATTTCTTTACACCATGTATACCATGCATATGAATGATCCTAAGCATACCAATAAATGCAATACAAAATTTAACACACTTTGATGATGAATGCTAAGAGATATGATTTGAAAATTTGGAAGTTCCATTGATGCATGTTTTTATTATGTAGAAAAGGGGGATTTCTCATCCATTAACAACATGCACATCCACATGTATAAAAGACATAAGTGAGTATGGCGCCATTATTTTTTACACCAGTGGCATAAGGTGCAAGACCTACTTAGGGCTACTTAAAGCCTCACAGTCTTGGGATATCCAGACTAATATAACACTTTTCTTAAATACATGTAAATATACAAAAAGAAATAGATGGATGAAGAATCATGCAAAAGATTTCTATTTGATTTGGTTGTATAATTTACATGTGTAAATGTTAGGATCCTTCTTAAGTCATAACATAGAAATGCATAAGAATAGATTCAAACAAGTGTTGTGTTCTTTTCAAATGAACTATACACTTTGAAAATCCATGTTAAGAGAAGAGAAGAAAATAACATAAAATACATCTTATGCTATAATCATAAGCAAACTTATAAGTACTTATAAGTAACATCACTTCATTCATAATCTTTAATTTATAAGTTTTAGAAATAATTTTTGGTTTAATAGTGATAATAGCCACTCATATTCTTAACTTTAACCAACACATGCGATTTGACATAAAAAGAAATATTTTATTTAATAGGTTTTTCAAAAGAAATGAATGTATGACTTCATATGGCAAACAATATTTATCATGCTTGGAAAGAAATAAATTGATGTAAGCATATGACTTCATTGACCCTAATTAATTCCTAAAGATAATCCTATAAAATAAGATCATTTAAAGTGAATCAAATTTCTTTAAGGTGATTTCTATTTTTTTATTTGACTTAGGAAATATGAAAAGAGTTTGCTGGTACTAACCCATTTTCCACATATGTGAATTACTTTAGTTTAATTTTAGAATAATTTAGGTTGATTTTATATTTTATTTGGGTTAAGGTGTGAATTAAGTCCATTAATTACCCCTTACCTATACCACTTTAATATAACTAAACAAATAATTATGAGCCAAAATATGATATGCAATCACATGGAATTTAAATCAGTAATGCACCAAAGAAACAAAGGGGCCTAATGCAATTGGCTTACAATTATTGATTAAGCTAAAGGGTTTAATTAAGTACTTTCATAACCATCCTACACATGTAGTTTGATTATAATTTCCTTTGAAGACTCTTAGATTATTGAACACCTAAGAATCCACTCAAGAATTAAGTGATTAAGTTCTGGAGTGATTTAGGTTTTAGTTTGACTAATTGAATTAGATAATGAGGTGATTAAACCATAAATTAATTTGCTAATTTATTAAGTGTTTATCCAAATGAAATAAACTTTGGGGAAAAGATTGGAAGAGAAATCCTAATCTCATTCCCTAAGTTCATTCACTGTTTCATGATGATTAATAAGCTTAAATAATGAATTTATCATAATTTAATAGGTTAATTAATCATTTAATTAATTAAAGAAGTGATCAGGGATGAAATAAGAAATTCCCCTAATTAATCCAATAATAAATTCCAAAAAAATCATGGGAGGTAGAGGTCATCCTACTAACTAACCCCAGGAAGTTTGGAATTAATTGTTGAAGTAATTAAGGAGTAATTAGCCTAATTACATTCCAATAAAAATCTAAAGTGAGTGAAAATTACTGTTCAAAATTAATTAAATTTAATTTTATATTATTCTCCTTTGAATTATCTTTAAAATAAACTTGAGTTTTTATTTTTTGGATTTTTCTATAATTAGTTATGAATTTTAAAATTTTCAGCATTAAAATTGAATTAATTAGAGCTAATTAAACCCCTAATCCTATCGAGCCACGTGGCGGCTAATGCGGCGTGTTGATGCGATGCACTTTCCACGTGGCATGATGAGATAAGTTATTTAAGTTGTCACATCCGTCGCTGAGTCAACTAGCGATGGATGCGCTTTCTCTATGGGCTGTCCAACCTAAGATCGGACGTCCGTGATTAATCCCACAGTTTAGGCTAAAATTAGAGGGGAATATTATGATTTATTCACAACTGTTCATTCCAATTATGTGAAATGGACGGGGAGTGATCTATCTCCTCCCAAGTAGTGAAAGATAGATGTCATCCATCAATCGTCACTCAATTCAAGCTCACCTAAGCTCGGATGGAGTTTACACCCCACACCTTTAGGGAAGCACAAGCAAGGTATCCAATGGTCAAGATCTCAAGGGATTATAATTTCTTTCAAGAAGGACCAAGCAATTTTTATACTAAGATCGGTTTTGAGCAATACCTCGCTGGAGGCTATCACCGATGCTACCAATGGAGGAGGTAGCTTCATCTAGTAGAGATGAAGCCCTGTTGAAGGTATCAAGTCTTGATTTAAGGTGGATGGCTTAGTTGACCAAGCTCCCCTTTAATGGTGATCAGGCTTGATCAAAGTCCTCCTTCCTGTGGATTGGTGACTTGGGAAATAACTTGATTGAGCTCGACAAAGTCCCTTGATGGTGCTTGCAAGTTTAATTTAGTGTTAATGGAGAATTGGATGAGTTGGAATTAGGATGGACCTCCCCTATTTTGGCTTTAGGTAAAACCGAGAAGGAGAAATCAAGGGAGCTTGAAAATTGCTTAGGAAAGCTTAAGAATGCTTGGTTTTGATTCCTAGAGCTCAGTCAAATTTAGTGCTTCTCATTTCAGTCAGAATGAGGCGGCGTATATCTCTCCCTCCTTAGATCGGACGGTGAAGAGTATAATTACTATTTTTGATCAATTGTTGAGATTGGTTGATCATTTTAGGATGTCTTACTTCTCATGTGATTTGTTTTAAGTAATGGAGGGAAGGAGAGTGAGTGCCCATGTGCTACATGAGTGCATTGGGTGATCTAAGTGCTCAATTCCTATTAGAGGGGTCAATTTGGCATTAGGTTGGGTCATGGCTGACCCAAACCCATTAGTTCATGTTCACCACCTCCCTTGGTGTCCATGTGGACCACTAGGAGGATTCCAAGTGGCGTTGAGAAGGAAATGACTAAATTCCAAGTAAATTTGGTCATAGGATACCCTTTAACCTAAGGGTAAAATGATCATTTGGCCTTGATTTTAATTTGGGCAGATTTGAAATGATTCAAAAATGGGGTGGGCCAAATTTCAAGTGATTTGGAGTTTATTTGGTTTTAATTGGTTCAATTTGACCTATTTAGGTCAAGTTGGGTCAATTTGGGTTAGGTTGACCAATTGGTCAAATTGGGTCAAATTATGGGTTAAGTCAAGTTCAAATGATCATTTGGAGTTGATGGGTATCATTGGTTTGGGTCAACTTGATTTATCTTTAGTTTTGGTTCATTTAGGTTCATTTAGTTCAAATGGGTTAAGTTGACCAATTTGACCTATTTGACCCAATTGGATTAGGTCATGGGTTGGTTTAGGCTTGGTTGATCATTTGAAATGTATTGTAATATTTGGTTTCAATCAATTTTGGTATGGTTTGATTTCAAGTTGATTTGACCTTTTAGGTCAAGTTGGGTTCATGGTCAATTGGGCTAGATTGGATCTAGTTGGTCAATTGAAGCTTTGATCAACCATTGGTTGCAATCAATTTGGCTTAGATCAAGATTTGACCAATTTTGACTTTTAGGTCAACTTGGGTCAACTTAGGTCAAGTTGCCAATTAGGCTTGGTTTGGCTTAATTGATGGCCTCGTCAAGTTTATTCATGGATTGTGGATTGATTTAGATCAATGGTTTCAATCAATTTGGCTTATAGTAAATTTTGGCTAGTTTAGATTTCATTTGGGCTAAGTGTTGACTTGGTCAAAGGCTGAGTTTGACTTGGTTTGGCCCAATTTGAGTGATTGATCAACATAGGATGATTGTTGCTCACAATGTGAGGCTTAGATGGGCTTAGTTCAATCCAATTTGAGTTGGATTAGAATTTATCTCAAAAAGGTTATTTAGGTCACTTTCAGTCAAGTGAGCCTAAGTGGGTCAATTGGCTTGATCAATGCTTGATTCAAGTTTGCTTGATTTCACATATGGACTTATGATTGAAATATAAATCCAATTGCAAGTGATTTGAAGTAAAATGTGTTTTGATTCATTTGACAATTTCAAGTTCAAAGGATGAACATGGGTTTGAATTGGGTTATGTTTACATTTGGGTATGTGGTTGAAGAAGCGATTATTTGAAGAGAAAAATCCAAAGGTTTGGATTGATTTGAGAATGATTTGGCTAAGTTCAAGAATTTGACTTGAAAGAGTATAGGTTGGATTTAAGTTGGATTTGGATGTGAGTTTTGAGTTTAGTTTTGGCTATTTGAATTTATATTTCATTTATATTTGTGAATATAAATGAGAATATAAATGGGTTATGAGAGAATATTTTGAGTTTGGAGTGATTTGAATTTGGTTTGGTTAAGTTCAAGGATTTGACTTGAAAGAGTACAAGTTGGATTTAAGTTGGATTTGAACTTGAGTTTTGAGTTTAGTTTTGGTTATTTGAATTTATACCTCATTTATATTTGTGAATATAAATGAGAATATAAATAGGGTATGAGAAAATCTTTTGAATTTGGAGTGATTTTGATTTGATTTGAGCTAACTCCATAAGATGAAATCAAAGGGGCTTAGGAAAGGTTTTGGATTTAGAATTAATCATGGGTTTTAATCATTTGAGATTTAATTCATGATTTGAATTTTGGAATTGATTTATTATTTGAGGAAATCAATTGAGTTAAAATTGATTTAAGTTTTGATTTGGATTTTGGAATTGATTTATGATTTGAGAAAGCTGATTCAGTTGGAATTGATTTAAGATTTGATTTGGAATTGGTTTGAAGGAGGGAAGCATGGATTGGGTTTAAGCTATAGGGTAAGTAAGTCTTCCTAGTACCTCTAAGCATAACCTATTCCTATGGCTAACTCTTCAAAGTCTTTAGGGTTAGGTTAAGTGTTCACCTAATCACTAGAAGTGTCTTAAGATAAAGGAACTCTTAGTGTCTAGAGGAGCCCTATGCCTAAGATGGAGAAGTTGAATGCTCACTCCAAAAGTGAGGTCAACATAACCATATAAGACTCATTCCCCGAACTGGATTCTAAATCTATATGGATAGCGGGGGTATTCCTGTGAGTCAGAATATAGCTCTTATTGGGTGGCCAATAGGGAGGAAGTCTTCCACTGGAACTACCTCTGCCTCTACCTGGTGGGGATCGAGTCATCCAACCCATGTGTTCATATGGAGGAACAAATAGTGGGCGAAATCCAATATCTAACTCTACTTCTTCCTCGATGTCTGATTCTAGCTCACTTGTATTTTTATTTTCTTTTCCTTTTTTCTTTTCTTTTTCTTTTTCTTTTTCTTTTTCTTCCTTTTCTTTTGTTTCTTTTTCTTTTATTTTTTAGCATCCACCAAGTTTACGAGAATAAACTTTTACATTTGGAGGAAGATAGTAGGTCACATCCTCATATATCTCATCCTCTCTAACTGAGAATGACTTCAAATCTCCTTTGACATAATACTCGATTCCACCTCTTTGAAACTTGATGCACCGATGTAAAGAGGATAGAATCATGTTGTTTCCATGTATCCAAGGCCTTCTGAGCGAAGTAGTGAAAGATGTGTCTGAATCGATTATGTAGAACTTGGCTTCTATCTTCTAGTCATCTATCTTCAATGGCAACACTATAGAGCCTAAAGCCCTCTCTCCTTGTTCATTGAATCCTCTCAACATCATCCAATCTCCTCAGAGTTCGCAGATGTCAATCCTTAAGTAAGCAAGGGTCTTTAGACTCATATTGTTCACTGATGCACCTATATCAACTAACACCCTAGCGAGTCTAAATCTGCCCATGTCCACTGTGATGTAAAGAGGACGGATATGCTCGGTTGTCCCAAATTGAAGGTCTACATCAGTGAATGTAACTCCACGGGCTTCTCTTGAAAAATATGCCTCATCTCCAATAGTGGTCAACTGAGCTAAGCATATTTCTGGATCAAGAAGGGCTTTGATCAATGACTCCTTCATCTCTTTGGATAAGATAAGGGCAATATATATTCTTAGTTTAGCTGGCAACTTTCTTAGGCGAGCAAGGACATTGGAGTCAACTCTGGGCTAGTCCTCCATAAGCATATCTATAGGTGGAGCATCATGTGGAGAGGTTTATTAATCACTTGAACCTATGACTTGTTTACCCTTTTCCCGAGGTGCTATCTTAGAAGGTAGAACTTTGTCACTATGGAGGTTGACTTTAGTGACTTCATGAGATGGTTTAGTGGAAAGTTCTACCTGCTCATCAGGTTCACCTGCAGATTCATCTATGGGATCATCGGAGTCAGATAACTCCAAACCAATCTCAATGGGTGAACCTAAATGATTTAGGAATGGAAAATCCATTTCTAAATCAAAAGAGGAATGATTGGAACTAGAGTTATTATCATTATTTTGTAGACTTGGAGAGTTTTCGAGAGGAATAAAATCTAGAGTATCAGAAGTGGACAAGATGTAAGTGAAAGCTTTCTTCATGGATTTCTTTTTAGATGGAGGTACATGATAAAAATCTATAAAGTAAGTGATGTAAGGGGTTTAGTGCCTTGTTGCCAATGCTTTAAGAGGAGCTAGTGGAGGAAGAAGTAGTAGCTACAATAGTGGATGGAGTGTTGAACTCAGACGGTGGTTTCACTACTGTGCTATCCCGGGCAAGTGAGGTGGACTGCTACTGCTGCAGCTATTGGGCTATCACCTCTTTCAAGTTATCTTTAGCAACTTGCAAACTTTCCTTGATGTTAGAGGTTTAAGCTGCCTCAGGAACTTGCAAAGATAATTTTTTGATCTTAGAGATAATTTTCTTGGAGGTTCTGGATGGGGAGATATTCCCACATTCCTCTATCTTGAGAAGATCTCTTGTATCCCCAAGGATTACCCTAATATAACTAAAGGGTTGTTCTAGTAAATATTCCTTAGGGATGACAATGGCACACAGCTACTGCTAAAAGGTAAAGCAATCTTCTAAGACATGTCTTAGCATGCGGTGGTAGGGGCAATTGTTTGGATCATGACTCTTGCCCACTTCCTCCGGCCTCCTAGGTTTTAGCAACTGGAAATCAAGCTTTTTTATGAGGTTCTAAAAGATCTTTCTGACTACCTCCCTTTTGAATGAATATGGTTTATTCAATTTGTTGATAAGAGTAGGTAAATGATAGTTACCTGGTGGCGGGTAACTATACTGCTGTTGGTGATGGTGATAGGGATATTGCTGAGGAGGCGATGGTGGAGGCCATTATGGCAACTGATGTATGATGGCCGAGGTGGTGGCAAACGAGGTGGTAGAGGAGACCACCGAGGGCTCATTAATCAACCTTTGTTGCCTTATCAATTATTGTACTACCCCTGGCTTCTTCTCAAATGCCTTCTATGATCTTCACTTGGCTAACTGATCTTGGAAAAGTAACTGTTTGACCACTCCTTGTAGACTAGCTTCCTTGTTGATTAATTTCTCAAAAATCTTAAAGGCAAACCCTTTAAGCATGAAGGTGATCGGGCCATGAATATTCTTGAGTAGAATTTTAATGGCATGTTGTTCAGAGAGCTGTGTTTTGTATTCCATACTTAAATCACATCGTTTAAGAATGTAATCAATAAGGACTCACCGGAGTGTTGTTGTGCTACAACGAGATCACCCACAGTAACCCTTTATTGAGCTCCAGCAAATTTCTTAATAAAGAGCTGCTCCAACTCAACAAACGTCTTCAATAAACCATTGGGTAGTTCAACGTACTAATCAAATGTGATGCCTGTCAAGCTACTAACGAAGAGGTGGAATAAGAGTGCATCATTGCCACCGGTATTGCAACATCCAGCCCTGAAGTGTGCTATGTGTTGTCGGGGGTTCCCACTACCTTCAAAGATTTTGAAGGAAAGAGGCACAAAACCCTTGGGATATTGGACAACATTAAATTCTTCTAGGTAAGGTCTATTTTTTGGAACAGATGATCCACCTCAAGCTTGTGCCAATGCATCCTTCACTTGTTGTTCCACCAACTACTTGATATCCATCTCTAGCATGGAGGTGTTGTCCACCACCTTCCTATGTAAGCTACCACTATCCCGATCTACTGAAGAAGTGCTCTTGGTCTGGTCTAGGACATGCGCTAACTCGGGATGATATATCTCTATTGGTATATGTTGTGGGACTAAGGCCTGATTTTGAAGTGCATGGAGGGATGCTAGCAAGTCTTCCATCCTCTTCTCCATTTGGTTGATCTAATCATCCTTTTATTTGAGCTGCTGATAGAAGTGTTGGGTTGAATGAATGGCATCATCTTCGTCAATCACAATGCCTTCCTGACTATGCTGATCTCTCTAAAGGGAGCTCCTACTATCGACCATATGAACCTCGGCCAAATCCTCAAGAAGGTCATCCTCATCAAGATCAAATGCTGCCCGCTCATCCTCAGAATCTATGCGGTCACTTGCTAAGAGTTTCCTCTTCTCATCAAAGTAATTGGCCATGATCTCATCTAAAAAATGATCTAAATATGTCAGCATAAATACTCAGGGCTGACCGGTGGAGGGACTGTGGTCACTGACTAAAATGCATCTAACACTGCATGTCATTGGAGTGCTAGCCCTAGAAAAGTCATGTTCACTAGAAGAGATGTGCTCATGACTGCTCGTCAGTGGAGTGGTGTCCCTGGGGTGATCTACTTCCATGGTAATTGTAACACTGTCACCTTCCCCCTCTATAACTACCAATGCCACTGACTCTGATGGTGGTGGTGGTGGTGGTGTGACTATGACCCTGCGGGGTCACCACTCCTTCTTCACCAAGACTGAAGTAGGAGGTCGAGTAGGGGAACTCATCTTCTCCTCAGTCGGTGGAGTAAATGGAGTGGGATCTTTTGGCAGTAGCTGGATCACCAAAGGGGCTAGTCTCTCTCCGGATGGGGGCTTCTTGATCTTAGTGAGAGTGGTGGGCGTGGAGCACGGGTGTGGGTGGACGATGAGGGGAGCAGTGTGAAGTCAACACCAACTGTCCCTCGATGGGAGATCTCTACTTATGGCAGGTAGCACCGATAAGAATAATCCTGTCAGAATGATTGAACTTGACAGGGGGACGATCGAGAAAATCTATTCAAGCGGAAGCTGCCGACTATCTGGCATATCTCAGCCGCTCTCTCCTATCTGCATGAGCAAATGCTTGAGCCTCTGCAGCTCTCTCTCTCTATGGATTTGACTCCTAACACTCTTAGGGATCAGTGATCACAAATCAAATAAGCTACCAAACTCTGAGCGTTCGTGTCCTCTGCCAACCTGGCGCAAGATAGTCCTAAGTTCAGCATAGGGCCTTCTTTTGCTGGTGGAGGAGAAGTAATAATCCTCTTATAATCTTCCTCTTCGTTTGATGTTGAGAGGGGGTGGAACTTATTACTGGTTGGAAGTAGAGAGACCTATCAGGGAGAACCCTCCTTGGCTATGTGAGATGCAGCCTCAAGCTCTCTGGCTGCTCGCTTGTGGTCACACTTAATCTTGCAATTTTTTTTCGGTGTTGAGTATGAGTGAACAAGGCAAAGTGGGAGCTAGTACCTACCTGATAAGTGGAGGAGACTATCTCAGTAGCCTTCCCCTTTGGGCTAACCAAAGAGGAGGTAGTAACTCTCATTGGACCAACGGTACGGATAGCTGGATGAACAGATGCTAAAACTATCTCAGGACGGGTTGGGGGAATGACTGTAGCTTTCCTCTTCAATGGAGGATACTCAGAATCGGAGAGCATGTTGATACAGATTATTGGCCTCTGCCTGGCCACCTCATCCTGATGGTAGTAAGGGTTTCCCCCTCATAAGTAACATGAGCCCCCTTGAATCCATGGCTGAAGAAGGCCAGGTGGGTAGAGTCAGTTTCAGGAAGGCTGGTCTGATCCAAGGCCAAGTCCATCCCGAAGGGGAAAGTGAAAACAAACTTTTGCCATATATGCTGACTGTAAAGACTATACTAATTGATCTGAGATGTATCTCTGCAAGTATTGAAATGTAATCTAAGTCAGATCTCTACTTTAATATTCATCACAGAAGAATTGTATAGATTTGAAATCCTAAATGCACACTCAATAATTTAGATATATTAAGTGGGGTTTAGTGGAGAGATTTTGAAAATAGAGGAGAGTCTTTTGCCATTTGATTTTTATTTTAGAACCCATACTCAACCAATTTAGGTAGGTTGGGTGGGGTTCAAAAATTTGAGGAGAGATTTTCTTTCTTGGACATGTTTGCATTTTGTGTATCTTATTTGAGAATTTTTGGTGATTAGAAAGAATCTATACTTAGAAAATTTGAGTATGCTAATAAGAGGTTGTGGTTGTATGTTTAAAATTTTGTTTGCATAATATTTTTTTTCTTGTGATGTGTGAAAATGTTGATCTTGAAGATGAGGCATCTTACTTAACAAATTTGGTATGTTAAGTAGAGGCTCCATGTTTTTTCTTTAAATTGAAAAATGGGACTTTCATTTAACAAATTTTATATGTTAAATGATAGTCAAATGTGATTTAATTTAAGTTTTTTATTTTCTTTTGAAAATGGGAATATCATTTAACAAATTTGGTATGTTAAATGAAAGCCCAAATGTGATGTATTTGTGTTTTGATTTTCTTTTGAAGATGGGACTCTCACTTAAAAAATTGAATATGTTAAGTGAAGGCCAAATTTATGTTTTGAAAATGAGACCCTCAATTAACAAATTGAATATGTTAAGTGAAAATCAAATTTGTATGTTGAAAATGAGACCCTCACTTAACAAATTGAATGTGTTAAGTGGAGGTCAAATTTGTTGTGTTGAAAGAGGGACTCTCACTTAACAAATGGAATATATTAAGTGAGAATCAATTTGTATGTTGGAAATGATACTCTCACTTAACAAATGGGATAAGTTAAGTGAAAATCAAATTTGTATTTATTTTTGAAAGAAAGGAAATTTATTTAAGAACTTTAGACATGTTAAGTAGAGTTCAATGATATGTCTTACTTTCACGTATGATTGAGAGAGAAACCTTAACTTCAAGATTTATGGAATATATATTAAGTGGAGTTTCAATCTCATGTTGTGATTTTATTTGATAGTAGACTCCTCATTCAACAACTTTAGACATGTTGAACGAATATGGCCATTTTCAAAAAAAAGAGCAATAGGGATTTCAAGACCTACACGGAGTGAGGTCCTAAAACCTAAAGGATGTTGGCTAACTTTGCTTAAGAATAAAATAAGCTAAATGCCAATTGAAGGAAAGATATTCTCAGACTCACATAAAAAACCAATTCCACTATCGATGATTAGAGACAATAATCATCTACTAGAGATGGAGAGAGGAACCTCCCTAGCAGAGTCACTAGAAAAATCTGTGGTGTTTATTTTCAGTTTCTTTCATGTGTGTATATGTGAGGGGGACACTACGCATATCTGAGGATGTGCTTATTGAGGTGAATGGGTATGCCAATAAGGAATAGTGTACTATCTCAAGAGATAGAATTCACTACCCTACAATGGACCTAATCACCTAATAAGGACCCCTAAGGCATGATGGGTCTTCGAATATACCATAAATTTTTCTCTTACTTTACATGAAAAAGTAAAGCATTATTTATTTAAATTGGGTTCATTAAGTTTCTTATGGAGGCAAGCCTCCATAGTTAATTATATCTTATGGAAAGTGAATACTTAAGAATACTCTTGATTAAAGTAGGCAATTGTTGTCTCCAAAGAATTCAAAGATAGGATTATCAAAGGATTGGTTGTATTTTAAAAAATCAAGTGTGTTGAATCAAAAGGAGAAAGCTATTATCGACGCAAAAGGAGATGAGTAAGAAGTGCTCATGATACTAGGAAACCTAGTGAGCACTCTAATCTATCCTATGGTTGAGCTTTATATATTTGAAATTAAGGAGATTTATTTATTTGAGTTAAAATTTTATTAGAAATCTAGGCCTTACAATTCCACAACACAAAATTATGAAAATTCCTAAGAGGTGAGGATTTAAGCTTGTATCCCACAAAGAGAAATATTAACCTCAGATTCTAAATTTAGGGAGCTTTGGCGAGGTCCAAAGCACAACCTAAATCTAAGGCAAAATTGGGTATATGGTTTACCTTCACAAGAGAGAGTAAACTACTCGACTACTGGACTTATTAGTGCCCAGAGTGGCAGCCAGCTAACTCCTTCTATGATTCAAAATCATGTAGTCAAGTCTTATACTTTGTTTTTAATTTCCAAATGCGGTTATTGAAATGGACCCCTTTTTTCAACATTAAGGAGGAATCTCCTATCATTCCAGTTTGGTTATCTATCCCTAACCTCCGCGTGCATTTCTTTAATCTTGAATTTCTCTATGCTGTGGCTGGTCTATTCGGTCGGCCTCTCCTATTGGACCAAGTAACCGCTTCTAGCACTAGACCTTATGTTGCTCGAGTTCTTGTGGAATTGGATATCACTAAAAAATATCCTAAGGAAATTTGGCTATGATCAGAAAAATATGGCTATTTACAAAAAGTAGAATTTGAAACTTTCCTATATTTTGCTCCCATTGTAAAATTCATGGACATGGATTTACTAATTGTTTTGTAGCCCATCCGCATTTAAAGAAAAACCCTGTGGTGCTCAAAGCTGCTCCATCCATTAAAGCCACTCTGAATGAACCATTACAGGATATGGCCACTAATACAACTGCCCCAATACTTGATAAAAATGAGCCCCATTTTGGAACCCTTTATCCTTCCTTCTAGCATTCAATCTATTGCTGGAATGATTGGCTTTAGTAGTTTTTTCGCGAACTCGAGTAATAAAATTTGGATCTTTTGGAAAAATCCTTTTGCATTTCAAATTCCAGGACCTTCACCAGGTTGTGAATGCTAAAATCTCTTTTGGCAATTGGTCCTATTTTGGATCTTTTGTTTATGCCTTCTGTAGTAGGTATGGTAGAAGGAGCTTATGGGAAGATCTAGTTAATTTCTTGACCTCGGTAAATGCTCCCTAGTTCGTGGGTGGGGATTTTAACACTATCTCTTCCTCTTCAGAACGAGTGGGTGGGAAATTCTCCTAACCTAGTCTCTATAGAGGAATTTAATAATATGATCCTGGATTGCCACTTGATGGATCTAGGTTTCATTGGCTCTCAATTCACTTGGAATAATCATAGACTTTGGTAAAGACTTGATAGGATTATGTTTAACGATCTATGGATCAATTCCTTTCCAACTACTTCGGTTGAACACCTCAGTTGAACCCTTTTCGATCACTCTCCCTTACTAATATCTGTTAAGGTTAATACAGAGTCCCCCTCTTCCCATATTCCTTTTCGTTTTCAAAATATGTGGCTTCTGGATAGATTTGTGGAGGTGGTTGCTACTAATTGGGTAGACCCTTTATCCTGATGATTCTGTTATTGGGATGAAGAGATTATGGCTTAAATTAAAAAGGCTTAAATAATTTCTCAAATGGTGGAACAAACTGTGTTTTAAAAATCTTTTCGCAAACATAAAAGATTTAGAACAAGAGGTCATAACGTTAGAAGAAGAGGTTATCCAGGATACCTCTAAAAATATCTTATTAAACCAAGCCAAAGATAGGTTAATATGCTATCAAGACATGGAGGAAACATATTGGAGGCAAAAGGCTTCTACTAAAAAGTTATCGGAGGGAGATAGGAACACCAAATATTTTCATGCTATGTTCAAGAATAAAAAGGCCTTGAATCACATCAAGAAAATCGATAATATGGATAATAGTTGGATTTTTGATGACAAGAAACTTGCTGATTCGGGTGTATCCTTCTTCAATAATCTAGTTAATAATAATGTGAACTATGAGGAATTAGCATAGCCTGAGGCTATCACTAAAATCATTACCGAAGAAGATAACATAATGCTTACCTCCTTACCCTCTGAATTTGAAATTATATCCACCCTACAAAATATGAATACATATTTGGTGGCTGGCCCTGATGGATTCACTCCATTATTCTTTCAAAAATATTGGAATATTATCAAAGAAGATGTGGTTAAAGCCGTTCTCAATTTTTTTAAAGAAAACATCCTCCCCAAATTCTTTTCTAGTACTTCTATTATTCTAATTCCTAAAATTGACAATCCCGAACTTTGGAACCATTTTAGACCTATAAGTCTATGTACTTTTTTTAATAAGCTCATATCTAAGATCTTAGCCAAAAGAGTAGGTAGTTTACTTCCTAAAATCATTTCCCCTAATCAAACAAGTTTTGTTAAAGGTCGATCTATCCCTGATAATGTATTGTTAGCTCAAGAAATTATCCATGATTTAAACACCAAAGTTCGGTGTGGGAATCTAGTTTTTAAGTTGGACATTTCCAAAGCCTATGATAATATTGGTTGGACTTTCCTCTACAAAATTCTATCTCTCTTTGGTTTTTTTCAATTCATTTATTACATTAATAAAGAATGGTATTGAAAAGTCTGGGTTTTCTTTACTTATTAAGGGCAAGGTTCATGGCTTCTTTTCTTCATCCCATGGTATAAGGCAAGGGGACCCCCTTTCTCCGACCCTCTTCATTATCGTGGTGGAATATCTTTCTTAAAGCCTTGAACTTATGTTTCTGAAAATGCTTAACATGTGCTACAAAACTAGGGGTGGTTTTCCTATTTCCCACCTCAGCTTTGTGGATGATTTCATTATTTTCTACAATGGGTCTACCCATTACATAAAGAAACTGTATAAGTTTCTTGTTCACATTGGTCGGGAGAGTGGCTTAAAAATTAGCCAACAAAGTGGTTTCATTGCTAGTAATCGATTCCTAGGATCAATATTATTAAGAATATCATGGGCTTTGCCCACCATACTTTTCTATTAAATACACTCTTTATAGGGTGCTAAAAGATCTTTCCTTTTGATGAGGTGATTCAAAAAATTTATAAGAAAACTTCCTCGGAATTTCATCTTCTATCTTTGGAGCCGACTGCTTGATTAAAGCATTCTCCTTACCCTTCTTATCTCCTTCTTTTCACTATTGTCCCTACCACATCTATCATTAATAAGATTAACCATCTTTTCAATAAATTCTTCTGGGGTTCTACTTCATCCTCCAAAAAACTCATTGGGCTAGTTGGTACACTTGTTGTGGCCCTTTGAATGAAGGTGATCTAGGTTGTAAAACTTTAGAAGACTCCATTAAATTTTTTTCTTACAAAATGTGGTGGAATCTTAGAAGCAATCACAGCTACTGGTCGAAATTTATTCTTGCCAAATACTGTAAAGGTAATCACCCCCTCAATTGTGCTTTCAAAATGGGGAACTCCCCTGTGTGGAGAAGACTTTGTAACATCAAGTGGGCTGCTGAGGAGCTGATCTCCTAGGGTGTGAATTCCGGTTCATCCTTTTTTGGCAAGATAATTGGCTGGGTTTGGGTTCTATTGACTCTTTACTCAATACTCATTTTATTGACAGGCTAAAAGTTAGCCATTTAATTACTCATAATTCATAGGATATAGCTCAGTTAGGTTCCTATGTCCCTAATTTGATCATTAACAAAATCCTAAATATTAACCCAACAGCTAATAAAATGGATCAAATTCTATTTAACAATTCCTCCACTAGTGATTTTATTTTTACGGATGTGTGGCAAGCTATTAGACTCAAAAGTCAAGATTCTCTAATATTTCCCAAACTCTAGAGTAATTCTATGCCTGCCTCCTTTTCGGTCCTTGCATGGTGTATCCTTAAACAATACATTCCTGTGGATGACATTCTCCTGAAAAAAGGCTTTCATCTTCCATCTAAATGTCAATGTTGCTTTCACATTGAAAATCTGGATCATGTCTTTGTTAATCACCCCATTACTACTAAAGTTTGGCACTGGTATGATAGTCTGTTTAATACTTTGCTGTTTGATGGATTCCTTTTTATAGTGCGCCTTTTAAATAATTTTTTATCCTCTTCCTCGAAAGGTCATGTCAAATGTGTTCTGGCTATTACTTTACTGTGGTATATCTAGTTGGAAAGAAATGACGCTAAACATAATGATATTCCCATGAATTTTCACTGCATTATTGCTAAAACCAAATTTAAAATTACCTCCATTTACAAATCTAACCTTATTCCTCCTTCTAGCTTCAAAGATGTTAAGCATCTGGCCCACTACTTTGGGATTTCTCTCCCGTCTATTGAAATTGATTTTATTTGTAAGACTATCTCTTAGATTAAACCTCACTATCATATTATTAAGGTTAATACTAATGGATCTGTTGCTAATGGGCTTTATGGTTGTGGGGGTATTTTAAGAGATTTTAAAGGCAAGATGATTGCTGCATTTGCTATTCCTTTAAGACCTTGTTATGTTCTTTTTGCTGAACTTTATGGCCTACATTATGGGATATTACTATGCATTCAGAAAGGCTTTAAAAATATCTTGTTTGAAATTGATGCTCTCCTCCTTTTGAATTTATTAAACTCCGGACTCATGGCAATGCTGAAGTATACTATACTCTCAACCATACAAGGAGGCTTCTTGCTTCTCTTGATTATCATATCTCACATATTTATCAAGAAGGGAATTCTTGTGCGGATTTTCTTGCCAATTTGGGTGCAAAGTCCTCTATGGTAAATATATTCTCTTATGATAATATTCCCCCCTTATTAAGGGGGCTTGTTAATTTAGATAAAAGTGGTTTACCTTATGTTAGAAACATGTAAGCTTTTAGTTTTGCATTTAGTTTCATCTCCTGACTGGATGAGGTTTTCCCTCCCCCTTTTGGAGCATATGACACTTGTGTTCGTATAGAAAATCATTATTTTTTGGGGGCTATATATCCGGAATGCTATTTGGAAGACCTTTCAGATGGGTTTTGATGAAAAACTTTATCATTCTATGTATATTGTGCATTTCTTAAATAGTCCTATGCAGTTGTTAGGAATGTTTCCTAAGGCTGATTCTGTAGATATGCCTAAGTACTACAATGGTTTTCATACTATTTACTTGAACATCTTGGTAGTTTGTTTTCTTTTTCTAGCTAGAAATCTTCCCTCATTTTTATTGTCAAATCTGAGTTGTTGCTATGGTGGCCTCGGCTATTTTTTTTGGGGAGCTGTAAGCGCCTTCCTTTCGGTTTGACGTATTGCAGCTGCTTGCTATTTTATTTTTTTATGTTATGTGATGCTGGAGGCTTTTTTGTTATTTCACTGTGAGTTTGGGTTGATTTCTTTTGTTCTGGTATTTATAGTTGCCTGCAGATTGGTATCATGGCTTCCTACTTTTCCATTTACTCTGGTACATTATGTCCCTCTGGATCTATTTAGATGGTGGTTTTACTTAAGCCTCATTGGATCTGGATGCTTTTTCTATCTTCCTAAGCTTGTTCAAATTAAGTATAATATGGACCATGGGTGGATTGATGTGGCTGTTTATTGGATAGATGTTGGCAATATATGCCTCGTTGGTGCTATATATACTTTCCTTTCAGTTGGGAGTTTTGTGGTTGCTTGCTGTGTGGATTGTTTATCGTAAAAATGATGGTTCTATATGAAATGAGCTGTTGGTAGATTCACATTTTGTATTTTCATCTGGGAGTTCTGTATGCCTTTCTTTGGTTTGGTATATAGCGGCTGCCTGCTGATTGGTGCCATGCCTTCTTTCTTTTCACTTACTTTGTTATGCTATTTTCTCCTGAACCTAATTATAATTGGTGGATTAGTGTGGATTTTTTATTGGATAAGCTATATATGAACTCGAATGTAGATAAAGGTAGGTGGTTTTGGCTTCATTTAGTGGAAATTGGTTTGTTTTCTTTGATGGGTGGCGAATTACTTCCCATATTTGGATGGTAGTAGCATATGTGTTGTATCTCCCCCTTATTGCTGGATGCATATGCATGTGGCCGCCCCAAACTAGTGTGGATGGTTTGCCTCTAAAATCTTTCTATCACCTTTCCGTTTTATGTTTACTCATTATATTTAACTCCTATTTTATTGGTACTAACTGGCCTTCTAGTTATTTGCAAAGTCCTTTTCTTTTTATGCAGGTTTCAAGCAGGCATTTTCTTTTGGATGCAAAATCTTAACAGCTCTCCTCTTACTGCCGTTGGCGGATGTATGGTTGGTGCCTATGTGTTTTACTCTTTATTTTGGATATTGTCTTTGCTTTTGCTGTGTGAGTTGTACTTAGACAGGGGATTTACTCTTTAGGCTGATTGTAGCTCTTTGAGCAGTAGACTCAGAGTTTATCCCCTTTTAAGGATCTTGTAACATTTTCCTTATGAGCAATAAAATTCCCCTATATGGGGTTCCCTAAAAAAAGTTATTTATGATTTTATATAAACTCTATTATATAATATGGCATAGAATATAAATTTTCACAATAAAATATATTATATTTTATATGATTTAGTTGATAATCATATCATAATAGTCATATCATGTATGCCAAATATGTTTAAAGATTTTTATATGATATAATTATCCATTAATTGTACATACTAGGAGAATTATGAGGGATGATTGATCCACTTGCTTTTTAAATTCGATGATTATTTTCACAAAAAATAGCCAATTTTATTGAAATAATAGTTACATCTTTTTAAAGGATTTGCCACCCACTAATATTATTATATTTTAGCTATGAAAAAAATTCTTTAGTAAAATGAGGAATAAATGTTGAGGTGCCTGATATGATGGTCAGGAGATTCCCTCTCTGTCCTGACCCGAGTTAGAGCGCACAAGTGCGTGCATTTGCTTTAATTGGCTCGAACTCAAAAAAAAAAGTGTAATAAAAAGTAGTAGTTGTTGTCAAATTAATTAAGAAATAAAGAAAGCAAATTAAGTGTGTTTAAATTGTATAACTATGATCAATATAGGGGAAAAATATACAACCAAGAATGGCAAAATAAAGTCTTTTTAGGTTCTCTAATGTCATTGGGAGCCAACCACAATGCCAAGCACCACTCATTTGCCACCACCACCCACAACCCCAAAAATAAATTGTTCTATCAAATAAAAAAAACTCATGTACTTGTAGAGTTTTCAACCATGAGAATTCCCGTTAGAAACAAATCCTACTGAAAAGTTGTTGGTAATTTCACTGGCAATTTCTAATGAAAAAATCTATTAGAAATTCTGTCAGTAATAACTATTTTTTCTTATAGTGATATGATAACTTAGTTTAAGAAGAAGATTTTTTTTATGAGCTAAGCAACATCATAATTATGCTGCTCTTTCCTCAAACTTAATCCCTAACATTTACTGAAGGAGCGTAATTAGAGGATCAATTTGCAACTCATTTTTATAGACATATTTTAGCTTTCTAATTTTTAGAAAATGATTAGGACTAGAATATATCAATAGTCTCTTAATTCATTGTCTATTTATGATCTTTTGAATTTATTTATCTAAATAGCATAAAATATAACTAAAATTTTATTTGCTTGAGATTTTTACATGAAATGTCCATCTTTCATTATGCCAATGAAATTTATTTTATATACATGACATTTTTTCATTCCTTCTATGGCCCTTTTTTTTTTCTTTTCTAAAATCGATTAGAAAATAGGCCTGGTGAATTCTATCTATGTATGACTTTATATTTTACACATTCGAAAGAGAAAAATATATATTAAAGCACTTATCAAATTAGTATGTCTTTAATAATATCATAAATATTATGCTATAAAGCATTAAAAATTATGATTGATGATACCCCGTGATCTCCTATTAAATCCTAATATATATATTAGAATCTATTAGCAAAAAATAGGACAACATCAATCTAATTTTTTAATGAGTTATAGCATGATTTTATTTATGTTGTTAAAATTTGCCATTTACATGTTTAGACATTAAGAGATTGGAACACTAGGTTATAACCTTAGGTGCAAACTCAAACTTCAAATGATGATATAAGAATCAAAATAAAGTTTGAATAAGGTTTGATATGGCCCTTTTTAGTTATTTTATTCTAGTATGAATAAAATTTGAACCTAAATATTTGGTTCAAATTATTCAAACTAGGTCTTAACCAATAAAATCAAAATGAGGTTTAAAATAAAAGTTCAAATTTAGTTTGAACTAAAATGTTATTACTCAAGTCTAAGATTTAAACATTAAATTCAAACATGAGGTTTGATTAATGTGAGCCCCATGTTGACCTCCACATATGTGTCATAAGTCGGGTCAAGCCCACCAGTCAAGTTCGACGGACTTCGGAGGTGACAGTGCGCAAACCGGGGCTCAAAATGAAATGGATGTCACCAAAATGGTCGAAACGACCTCCGATCGACGAATGGACTTCGTCGTCACGTTCAAAACGTCGAAATTGATCAGAATATAAATATTGCATAATCTAGAGATCAACCGCTCAAACGATCGAGCTATCAATGTGTCGATGCGTATATCGGAGTCGGAAAGCTGCGACGATTTCTGAACGACCTCTGTTCATGAAACTGATCTCTCCCCTTCGAAACATTGAAAACTATTAAATGAGAATGTCCACGCTCAAATCGGATGAGTCTGTGCAAATGTCGAATGATTTGAAGTGACAGTGTGTAAATCGAGGCTGAAATGCAGAGGATGTCATCAAAACCAACTCAAATGACCTCCGATCGACGAACGGACTTTGTCATCGCATTCAGAACGTCAAAATTGGTCAGAATATAAAGATTGCACACCTTGATGATCAACCGATCAAGCGCTCGAGTCATCAAAATACCTGCATGCATATCGAAGTCAGGAGGCACCGACGCAAGCCAAACGACATCCGTTCGGGAAATTGATTGTGCCGTTAGCTTCGAAATATCAAAATATATCAATTAAGACTATCCGCACTCAATTCGATGAACAATATCAATATCGAAGGAACACACATTTGAAATAAATCAATTCCACTGACACTGGCCAAATGCCGACATATGCCGCGTTCGTCGTAATAACGAATAACCTCAATCAATATATATATCAACCTTATATTGAGATCGGCATAAAATTCTTATTAAGATGAATTACATATTTAAAAAATTGATTTAAAAAAACAAAAGAATATTTACATCTAATAACCCTACCCGACCCGTGCGATCCCTCTTCTTCTTTCCGTACGCTTGCGAGAGTCTCCCTCCTCCCTCTCATTCGTTCAGTTGAGGAACCGCAAACCACACGCAAAACCGTTCCCCCTTCTCGTTTCTTTTCCATTCGAATGGCACAAAACGAACGCCCCCTTGGTCTCGTTACGATTTCTGGTTCCGTTCCTTCCCGGCCAATGCGAAGAAGAGGCCTGCCACACCTTCCAAGAATATCCACCCTTCCGTTGTTGCTAGCTCCATTGATGGTGTAGTCAGGAACGCGAAAGGCAAGGGCCTCCGCGGAACAGAAGGAAGAGGGTGAAGAGCAGGATGTGAACGTGATGGTTTCTCTCTTAGCCGAAGTTAGTTTCCGTGTTTCACGAGAGCATATCCGATTCTCTCCCTCTCGATTTCATCCCGTTACCCGTGCTGGCTTAGCTCTGGCAAAGACACGGACGTCCTTCCCTGTTCGCTCCATAGACAGAGCTCCCGCAGGAGCGATGAGCCTGGCCGTAATAGCGAAGCGGCTGCAGCGGCGTCTTGGAAGCTGCGCTGTTCGCACTATGAAGAGGCCGACGAAGAAGTTCGGCAGTGATGAGAAGATACCAAGGGCGAAGCTTATGCTTATCGCTAATTCCCTACGCGAAGAAGGCAAACGTTGATAAGAATCCAGAAAATGTCATGCGAGCCCCGGGGTTAGTGCCCTGGCTTATGGGGTTGAAGTCTCTCCCTATTATAGACTATGAGAAGCCCTTGGATGAGAAAGATATACCTCATATGGGTGAGATGGATCGAGCAGAAAGCCGATACTCCATGTTTCTCAAGCAACTTAGTAGACAAATCCAGAGCTGCCACAATACCTCTTCATCTTTCTTCAGGGCAATTGTTTCTTGCCATAAAAATGAAATTTTAGTTTCTGGTCTTTTTGCATTGCTTAAGGTACTGACCCTGTCTGCTGGACCTATGCTATTGAATGCCTTTATAAAAGTGTCTGTAGGAATGGGAACTTCCAAATACGAAGGTTATGTTTTGACTTTGGGAATGTTCTTGGTGAAATTTTTGGAGTCCTTATCTCAGAGGCAGTGGCATTTTCGCACCAGAATGTTAGGTCTACAAACCAAATCTTTGCTTTCAGCAGCTGTGTATCAGAAACAATTAAGGCTATCAAGCTCAGCCAAGCTGATACATTCCTATGGGGAGATCATGAATTATGTTACAGTTGATGCATATAGGATTGGGGAATTTCCAGTCTAGTTTCATCAGACGTGGACTACATGCTTGCAACTTTGCATTGCTTTGGTGATTCTATACCATGTTGTAGGCCTTGCAACAATATCATCAATGGTTGTAATAGTACTCACAGTTCTATGCAATGCTCCTGTGGCTAAGCTTCAGCATAAATTCCAGACAAGACTTATGGAGGCTCAAGATGAGAGACTAAACGCTATGTTAGAAGCTCTAGTGAACATGAAAGTTCTGAAGATCTATGCTTGGGAAACTCATTTCAGAAAATTGATTGAAGTCTTGAGAGAAGAAAGATTGCAAGTGGCTGTCAGCATTTCAGTTACAAAGAGCATATAACAGGTTTGAAGACGATGCTCAAGGATGAGATGAAAATAGTGTGGTGTCAAGACACCGCTATTTCAAGAGGCGATCGAGTAAGCCAACACTCGAGATGTCGCTCCCCATCTAAATGTCCAAAATTTTGTCTAATTTCCGACTCAGTAAAAAAAAAATGAATATATATCAGATTATATGTCTTCTTTCAGACTGAAGGTCTCGTCGTCAAGAGAAGACAAGATGAAAAATCGTGGTGAAAGACACCACTGCTACACTCAAGAGGCGAAGCCAAAATACCACGATCACACGAGGATGACGCTAGGAGGCTGCCAAAATTACGTCAAATCTTTCGACTTAGAAAAAAGAGGAGGGTGAAATAAACTGACTTAAGAACGCTAAGTAAGGAAACTTGCAGCTAATTTTAAACTAAAAGCGTCAAACAAAAAAATGGGGGAAAAGTAAAATGACATACGACAAATATAAAAGTAAAACAAAATAAAAAGAAAGGTGAAAAGTATTTACAAAATTTATCTGAGCGGAGTTAAAGCCCACTAAAGTTTCTAATCGCTCCCTTTCAAATGTCCTAACTCCAACCCTTCAAATAAATGTAATAGAATAGGGGACTCCCTCTTGGCTTTATTTATAAAAATTAGAAGAGGTAGTGAGTGGGTTGCTTTCAAAAGAAAAAGATGGGAGAAAATAAATGTAGGAGAGTTCAATAAAAAAAGAGAGGAAAATGAATGTAGGAGAGTTCTGAATGAAAAGAGGGGGGAGGTGGGGGATGAAAACGAATGTAGGAGAGTTCGAATAAAAAATAGAGGGGAAAACAAATATAGAAAAGTTCGAATAAAAAGAGAGGAAAAATGAGAATTAATTCGAGGAGTAAATCTTTTTCTTAAAATAACAAATTAAATTATCCTTTGAACCTATAGCTTCAAAACGCATTCTTCATCATCGAATTCTGCAACTCTTTGTACAAGCAGGTAGAAGGCAATATTAAATAAAAATGTGGTTACACTCCTAAACCTTATTTATGTTGTGCACAAACTTTATTCGAATTTTTCTTTGAATCTTTTCTTAATATCTTATAAGGAATTAAATCATTTGAATTATTTTGATATATATACACACACTAACTCATCATTTTTTGTTGAAAGAAATTGACCAAACTTATACAAAACTAATGGTTCTCCAAGGCCCAAACTCATTAACTTTGTATTGGAGTATGTATATATTTTTAATTTAATAATAGTTTATGCTTCATATATGATCATTGATATAGTTTTCAAGGTTATGAAATGTTAAAATCATAAGCCATTAGTTATTTATTTATTAATTTTTCTATATGTAAGAAAAATTTTCACTCATGACATCCAAGTAATTGACATATAAATTATTATTATATATTTTGAATATTAGTATGCAATATTAATCTTATGCAATTTTTATATGAACGAATACCATTTGAATAATGTTTGAAAATGATTTGAATATAATTCAAATAAACAATATGAGGTTTGAAAATCATTGTCAATACTTACTCATGCTTTATAAGATATATATAATCGGGTCAGCGAGTTAACCCAAACTCAATCTAAAAGTTAATCAAGTCAATCCAAATTATGATTTTTTGAGTCGAGTTCAAATCAGATTGTTATGCTGGATTAGTTTTTAACACCTCCATGTGTTTGTGTGTGTGTGTGTATGACTAATCAAAGAAACCTGTGTAAATTCAATAAAATATGAACTTTCACAATGGGTGATATTGATGTACTCCGATCATTTATTTATCACCATAATTTGAAATTATAGACAAATATGAATTATCTAGCTTAAATCTATTGGATTAATTAGAATTATTATATTAATATATTAATATTTTCACATATATTTAACATTTTTTAAGATTTATAATGTTCATTAAGGTAATTATTTAGGTAGATATTCCCTTTTATTGTACATTCCTTATTGTCTATTATCTTATCTTAATATAGAAAATAGAATATATATCATCATTATGGGAGGATGATAGAGTTACTAGAATTATTATATTACCATCTTAATATTATCAAATATGTTTGATATTTATTACCAATTTTTAGTATTTATTATAATAATATAAGGGATATTCATATTTATTTTACTTTCGTTATTGCTCTATTCCCTTGTCTTTATGTAGGAATGCTTGTAGTAGAATCAATATTATTCCAAAAAAGACAGACTTATATGATTTATAACATGGTATCAAAACAAACAAGTTCTTAAAACATGGCTGATTTGGTCCAATTCTCCTCTTTTGGATTATACCGACTTGCTTCTAGAAAGCATCAATTTTGGATATTGATACTTCTATTGCTTTTGTGCCCTAAACCTCATCTATTGTTCCATTGTTTCTAATGGTTTCAATCTTCACCCATCATTCATAACTCACCCAAAATTTCTCTCTCTCTCTCTCTCTCTCTCTCCCCCCCCCCAACCCCCCCTCCCTCCATATCATCTTCCTTTTAAATCATTATTTAACATATATGTTTTTTAATTAATTAATTTTTTTTAATTAAAACTAGAATTTCATTAAAGAAAGAAAAGATACAAAGATAATAACCATAAAAGCTAAAAGATCAAGATCCAATCCCAAAATCTATAATTTTGATAGAGTGGAGAATGATGTATGCTCAACCTAAAAGTGATTGGATCCAAGTACAAAAGAAATACATAAATACAATAGCAGGATAAAAGGATTTTTTTCCCAGCAAGAAAGATCTTCTTTCCATGAGTTAGTCCCTTTCAATGATGATTTCTGATAACAACCAAGTCTTGTATATCTCTTGACTTTTAAACATTCTCTTATGGCATCCCAACAAAGAAAATGATTTTCTTTCCATAACCTATATCCCTTCACTGTAATTATATCTAGCATCTAAGTCTTATGTATGCCTTGACTTTTGGCCAACTCTTGGTGGTGGCCTACTATCCCACTAAAAATAGGGGCATAAAAATCCAATATAGTGAAGAAGCCATGCATAAAGTAATTTAAGAAAATTGAATTCAGTATTAGAGTGACATATTTGAATAGAGGGATCTTTAAAGTGTATACACCTCTGAATTTGATCCTGATTATTTTTGATATGGTATAAACACTTAACGTTATGGATAAATAATTTATAAAGATGAGAAGAATTAATTTCATCAAGATAACACAACTTGTTAAGTGAAAATAAATGAAAATCAAAATTGTCATGCTAACATGAAGAAATAAACACATGAGTACAAGAATGGTAGCTTTCCTGAATGTGATCAACCAGTAACTTCATGGGATAACATGAAAAATGCATAAAGGACACTAGAGAACACATACCAGAATTGAAATATCAAAAGGTTCAGGCTCAGTTTTCACAGATATCAGATATTTCAAGTGTAGCATCAATTTAAATCAAGTATTTTCAATAGAAGGGAGAACACAATCCATGGAAAGTCACTAACTTCAAATAAGAAGGGCATCTAAACCAAAAATCAATCTCTAGTTACAAATTTCCTCTCCTCAAAAAATGAAACAAAAATAACATTTCCATCTTGACCCATAAGAACACAATATGAGGAGGAGCTCCAAAATAGAATGTGGATCGAATGTTGAGTTGTAGCAACAAAGATATGCAAGTATATAAATTGAAAAGCTTAAAAGCAACTAATCCCAAAATTATGATGACATCAAGATCCGACCATCACCAAAAAAATGCAAAATAAAAAGCATTGAGATCATTTTAAGGGACATGATTAGAAAATGGTGCAAATCAATATATAAGCAGGCCATAAATATAAAATAGCTCCCAACAATAAGGTCTAAAGAGAGCCATATTATATTTTATGTTTTTTGAAATAAGGGAAACCAGGCTTATCCAAATTGACTAGACCACACAAATCCTTAGGGATATTATCTTGAAAATATTTCACAAAATTACTTATACAACATCCATTTTTAGCTAACCAATCAACACATGAGTTACTCTCTCTCTAAATATGAGATATAGTAAAGTTTAAGCTTTCTAATGACCCTAATCTTTCTCAAAATATAAAATATTTCAGCATTTTCATCATTATTAGAATGAATAAAATGAAGAGTAGACATGACATCGATTTCAATCTAAATATTGTGATTTTAAGAGTATGGCAAAGCTCAAGAGCATAATTTAAAGTAGAAAGCTCAGTATAAATAACCGATGGCATCTAAAGAGGACCTGAGAAAGCAACTATAACATTTTCAAACCAGTCTCTAATAAGACCACTACAACTAGTCCTATGATTTAAAACAGAACCATCAGTATTTATTTAACAAAAATTTTATTAAGGTTAGGATTTTAGGAGAATGGACAAAGGTATTATCATTGGAAGAAATATCAAATTGCTCAGCTGAGTGATAATAACCTTTAAACTTGTATGATAGATAAAATTAGCAGTAAGCAAGGCTTTAATCTTATCATTCACTTTAGCAATAATACAATGGTGGTTCCTAGGTGTGTTATTGTATTTAGCATCATTACGATCCATCCAAATAAATCAAAGAACACAAAGAATTAGAATAACACTAATATGCCCCTTGCCACTAGATTGAATAGTAGTAAACCAAATCTCCAGAAAATCTTTTATGGAATTAGTTCTCCAAATAATCTTAATATCAAACAAAACATCAACCCAAGCCCAAACATGAATAGCAATTTGTCTCGATAAGAAGACATGATTTATAGTTTCATATGTAAAATAACATTGGCATTTAGAAGTAATAACTATGCATTTCTTTATAAGCTCATTATCAACAGGGATATAGCCATTTAAAATCCTCCAACATAAGATGGAGATAGAGGTAGGAATTGAATTGTGCTAGATATAAGAAAAAATATGTGAAGTATCATGTTTAGTTCTAATGTTATGTCAAACTTGTTTACAAGAAAATAGACCATATGCAGAGAATGTACAAAAAGGAAGATCTCTGAATTGTGGGTGAAGAGGAATCTTGATAATTTCATTAACTAGATCCCTAGGGATCACATTTTTAAGAGCCAAGCTATTCCAACCATTCTGATTAAAAAAAAGATTGACCATAGTAGAAGACAAAGAAAAAGTGTTAAAATATGAGTCTAAAGATCCCAATCCAGTCCAATTATCTTGCCAAAAGAAAAAAGATCCTTCACCAAGGCCTCATTGAATTTATTTCTATCATACCCATTTAACTTTACATAGTCTTCTCCAAATAGGGGGTCACCTTTTTAAAAAAAAATTGGATGTTTATTCTGGCCATATTTTTCTCTTATAAATTAAGCCCATTCACTATGTTCAGTTCTGAAAGCCCACTAAAATTTAATAGAGAAAACCTGAGAAAGGACTTTTAAAGATTTGCAACCTAGGCTACCTTCCATGAAAGGGCCACAACAATCACTCCAAGTGTCATAGTGGACCTTCTTAGAGTCATTAGTGGACCCCTGAAAAAATTTGTTTAAAAATTTTTCAATACGATTACACACAAACACCGTTGAGTTATTGGATTGAAACAAATAGATAAGAAGAGAGCTTATAACACTTTTAATAAGAGTTAACCTACCACTAAAAGAGAGAAGCTTAAATTCCTAGGAAGAAATTTTATTTTTAATTGAATGACTTAGATCATCAAACAAATAAGATTTCTTTTTTCCTTTATAAAGATGAACCCCCAAGTATTTAAGAGTTAGAGATCGGCGTTTAAATTATATCAAAATTTTCAATTGATTCAATTTATTATCATGGATAGAAGAAGGGACAATGAAAGAACTTTTCTCTTTACTGATAATAAGACCTCTAATTGATTGAAACATATCAAAAAAGTTCTAATACTTTTAATAGCATGAGTAGGCCCATTCAGGAAAATTATAAAGTCATTCGTAAAACTTAAATGAGATATCATAAGGCCACCACATGTCTGATAAGCCATATGAGGATAGTACATGAACAATTTTTTAAGACTTCTAGAGATGTATTCCATGGCTATAATAAAAAGAGTAGAAGCTAATGGATCACCTTGCTGAAACCCATAGGATGCTTTAAGTAACCATGGGGCTTACCATTAATAATGAGAGAAAAATGAGGTGATTCAATGCATATCATCACAATATCAATAAAATTGGAGCAAAAACTAAACAAGTTCAAAATTTTATAAAGAAAACTCCAATCCAGGCTATCATAAGCTTTAGAAATGTCAAAATTTAACACTAAATTGGAGCCTCTAGGCTTAGTGTTAATGTCATGAATTAATTTCTGAGCAAGAAATATATTGTCATAGATATCTCTACCTTTAACAAAGCTAGTTTGGTTATGAGAGATAATCTTAGGAAATAGCATAGCTAATCAATTAGCAATGATTTTAGAAGCAAGCTTATTAAAGAATGTCTGAAAACTAATCAATCTAAAACTTGACCATGGGAAGGGGTTTTGTATCTTCAGAATTAAAATAATGGTGGTGCTAGTGAAAAAGTTGAGAAAGGGAATCAATTGATATGTTTGATTATTAACAAGATGAAGGTCAGAGACGTTAATGAAGTTTTTCCTATTAAAATTTTCTTACAGAAACTTAAAAGATGGATCGCAAGGAGCCCCATGATTGAGCAGGTCTAGGGCTCAAAATCGTCTTCAAGGGTTATTGTTCATCCATGCGGAGCAAGACCGAGTGAGAGCAAGGGTGGCTACGACCGAAACTAGCATTTCGATTTCTTGTGCAAAAGATTGAGGGCATCAATAGAATGAAGGTTAAGGAGACAGTGAAGATGGACTGGAGTTCTTTTCTTCTTTGAGCACATACTTGGAGATTGGCACTAAGCAAGGCTTCTTCTTCATCTTTGGTGTCAAGATCTAGAAACATATCAAAGCAAACAGGTGATATCATTCGTTTATTTGCAAATCATTTTAGGTTTATTCGAGATTTTTCTAGCTAAATTTAAATGAGGTCTATGAACTTGTAATCTGTTGTAGTTAACGATAGTCGTTGCCTGGTATTCTCTCTGCGGATGTAGGTACTTTTGTGTCGAACCATGCAAATTCTTGTGTTCTTATTTTTTTTTTATTGTTCTACGGAGAGGTCATTACTCACTTATTTTGATATATGGTTATTTTTAATTCTGTTTATAGTTTTATTTAATTACTTGTTGGAAGTTTCTTGTAAGATTCACACACAGAAATAATATATATATATATATATATATATATATATATATATATATATATATATATATATATATATATATATATATATATATATATATATATATATAGTTAGGGAATAAAAAGGTTACAAGATCCTTAAAGGGGTTAAACTCTGAGACTACCACTCAAAGAGTTACAATCAACCTAGAGTAAAACCCATCTAAGTACAAAACTCACACAACAAAAGCAAATACAAACCCCAATAAACAAAAGCAAACCTTCATGCCATATCTGCTACCATCCTCTTGGAGTAAAGGAGCTTTGATCCAATGAAAAAATTAGCAAGAACACATATAAAAGAAGACACGCAAATATCTTGAATGCCAGTAAGTACCTATAAGAAAGGAAATAATTATATTTGGAAAACATAATGCGAAGAAAGGAGTTGCAGGAATCAATCCACTAGTTTGGGGCAATCACATACATATGCATCCCACCGGGTATATATATATCTACCATCCAAATCGAGATTGACTTGTCGAGGGACCTTAAATTATAAAGCTCACTGATATAATGATAAATGAGTAGTTGCTATCCATTGGATGAAATCAAATCACCTAACTATGTTTATAGATCATAGCATAACCAACTGAGAGAAAGCAAGGAGGTAATAATAGACAACCGACAACTGCCATGAAATAAACCCAGGATAGGCATAAAAATCTCCGATGAATATATAGTTAGACATTTTACTAGTCTGAAATTGCAACATGAAGCCAACAACTTGTAGCTCCCAATCCCAAGGGAGACAAATATAATACCAAAATTCCATGAAAGTCCTACCTCTCTCAATAATCAAACCCACCCAACCACCCATAACCAAACCTACCTCTCTCTCTCTCTCTCTCTCTCTCTCTCTCTCTCTCTCTCTCTCTCATATATATATATATATATATATATATATATATATATATATATATATATATATATATATATAACTAGAGAAGAACGATTTTTTCTAGATGCATTAGACACATGAGAAAATAAACATTATGGAGTTAGCGTATAGTACACTAGTGTTGAGTTTAAGCGATAAAGTACTTCATGAGGTTGATAAAAAAAACAAACCACTATTTATTTTTGCCACTTTTTTTTTGAGAAAATATTACATGCAGAGTCTAGATGTATTAGGACTCTAATCAAATTCAAACACATAGCACTATATAAAATTTTATATTATTTTAAATTAAATTTAAAAGTAATTGAGCCACATATTCGAATATGATTGGAGTCTAGATACAAAGCTACATCCGAACTTAACATGTAATATTTTCTCCTTTTTTTTTCCGAACCATATATGCATGCCTTTGCACGAAAACCATAACTTTAGAAGAAGAACTAGATTATAGGGCTAAAACTAAAAGAAAGTCTTATACAATGGCAAAAGAGAATGCTTAGTGGTGGATTTAATAGGTAGATGGTGGGTAGTTGCATCATTGTAATCATTTATTTCTTTAGCATGCCATAATTAAAAGCTAGTATCCCTCCTCTCTTGGTGAATTCTCCTGTGAAAAACCTTAGCTTTGAAATTGAGGCCTCCCATCTTAACACTTTTCACTCAGATATTCTATCTCTTCAGCGCTCACAAGAACCATTCAAACATGCTATTTTTTGGCTACCACTCCCCTTTACAGTCCCAAAATCATTCCATCTCCACATCGACATACTCATCCTTAATGATATTATCAATTCATTCTTTTCAATCATGTGTTTTATCTCCCAATTTTTTTTTCATGTAACTTCAAGGTCACATGCACAACACCTTTACTATATTTTAAAGAATATCTTCTTTTAATTATAACGGTTCGATAAATCACATCTGTTGAATCAAGAATATAAAAGAATATTTAATGACTTTAATTGTCATTACACTTGTGATATAATTAATTATAGAGGCTTGTGGTCACTAAAAATGAATATTCGATTATTTTTAATTTCATTTTAACTTCTTAATAGAAATATCTCTAAGGAATATTTCTCATTATGCCTTTCATTTATTCTTGTTCATCCTTTGAGGTGGTATCTAATAGGATCTCCACAAATCCAGTAAGGTTCTTTCCATATGTTGATAACATGAACCTTTTGGTGGCAAATTATTTCCTTTATATTTTTCAACATTGAAATCAACTAGTCCAAAAATAATTTTATATTTAATAAAATCATGGCATTTAATTATAATTTTGAATAAATTCAATACATTATCACTTTCTAAATGTTAGCATAAGCCTCTCATTAAAGTTATATGAGTTACATTATTTTTTCGATCATAATTTTATCTTGGAATAGAATTGATATATGTTTGCACCCTTTTGGTTTATCAATGAACTATTGGTCTGTTTTGTTACTTTAAAAAAAGATTGATGTATATTTTAAAATTATTAAATATTTTATAATAAATCCCAATAGCTATCAATATTTAGAGTAAAATAATTTTTGGCTAGGTTTAAGTTGTCTACATTTAAGATAATGGCATGATTATAAAATTTGACAATTAGAGCAATATTATTTGAATATGTAAATCGAATTCAATAACGTTACACATAACTAAACATTAAGGATAGTTTTCCTTAAAGGCTTAAATTCCTATGTTTTTTTCTTGAGGATTCTCTATCAAAAAATTTGTGATAAAAGTAAATAAAAAAAATTGGTCCAAGCATAAGTATTAGCGAGGCTCATCATTTTCTCTCTAATGTCTACAAATAAATAGCTAATTATGGAGTCACTATCTAATATTAATCTAAGCAACTACTTAGTTTTCACATAAGGACCATTTGTACCACATCTTTTTATGTAAAAAAACATAATACTTACTCTTATCCCAAAATGGGTTAATAACGCAATCTCCGTATCCAGCTTAACTGCATCCTTGATTTGCCCTTAATGTCACCAACTTGATAGAAATAGAATTGTTCAAACTTAACCTCATTCCAAAGTCTTAGTTACCTTTGTCATGTATGATCTTCTGCCTTAATCTAGCATTCATCCCAACCATATTTGTCACCGACATTGACCATTTTCTCCTTCAAAGTTAATCTTCTTCTTTAAGTACTTATGTGTTGTTGCAATCCAAGTATCCTCATGGCTAGGCTCCTCTAATGAATTCGTTGAGATCTTCATTGGGGATATCCTTGATGCTCTAGTTGGATGCCGCGTTCACAAGTTGGATAAACTATAGTGTAGAGTTTCTCCCCCGTTTTCTTTGATGCCTTCTCTAAATCTTTCGAAGGTCCTCTTGTCGACTTATTGGGTGGTCAACTCCTTATCACATAATCTCATGCTTCCTCACAATTTTTTGCTTTAATGATGACCTTAAATCCTTTTGCATTGAGATCCTCCAAGTAATTAATTGGACTCTATCCTTTTGGGGATGGCCTAACAGCCATCCTATTATAAGTTTTCTTCATGCATGTTTAAACTATCTCCCCTCATTGAATTCACAGGTTCTTGAAGTAGGTTTTGAGTAACCATCTCTCATGATGATATTAATAATATCTTAACAGAAACCTTAATAAACTTATATCAAACACTTAACAATATAGTTAAATTTTTTTGGAGACCATTTGAGGGATCAATATGCATCTAATTATTTTTGCATAAGTGAGAATAGTGAGCTCATTAGGCTTTCAAAAGCCCTCTTCTCCTCTTGGAGAAAGTCACTTGCCTATTGCTATTGTTTCCAGTCCTTTTTATCACAATCTTTTCTCTTCCCAGAGTAATCATAGTATCTGTCAATGATGGGCAATTTGAAAGAAGTGATAGGGGAGCGTAGAAGAAATGCATTCATTATATATATTATAAATTATATGTATCGCTATTGTAGTAATTTCTCTAGAATAGAAGTGATATTCGCATGGTTTGTGAATATTGTGTGGACTTTTAACCACTGCTAACCCAGTGAGGTTTGTTCTATTAGCGGTTTATGACTTTTAGCATTTTTTGTTAGTTGACGTAGGTCCGAGGAAATGCAAGAAAATTCTTTTTTTGGAAAGAAATAGTGGTATATATATATATATATATATATATATATATATATATATATATATATATATATATATATATATTATATATACACATATATATATATATATACATATATATATATATATACATATATATATATATATATTGTCTGTGACGTCCATTTAAGATGATAGGTTGTATCGGTTTTGACAATTGATATTCTTACTTATTTAACCATATATTCACTAATTAAATGCAAAAAACCACTGGACCACTGGATTAAATGCAATATAATTAACTTAATTTTTTTTCATTTAATTTATGTTATCATTTAGATTGCTCTAATAACCAGCCTTTATTGTGCTCACCAACATCTATCATTTAATCAAAATACAGTATATATACTAATACTAGCTTAAATGCACGTCCACTATGTGCTTACTATTATAAATTTTAAATTATATTTATTAATAAAAATATTAAAATAATAAGCCCATAGTGATTTTGAATGTTGAGCATATTTAATTTTTATCAATTGAGCGTCATGAAATCATTAATGAATTGATTATTTACATATTTTGGATATATATTGTTTTTTTTATTTTTTTTATTTTTTAATTTTTAGGGAACCCCATATAGGGGAATTTTATTGCTCAAATGAAAAGGGTTATAAGATCCTTAAAGAGGAGTTAAACTCTGAGTCTACCGCTCAAAGAGCTACAATCAACTTAAAGAGTAAAAGCCCTATCTAAGTACAAAACTCACACAACAAAAGCAAATACAATACACAATTACAAAGAAACAAACCTATGCACAGACAATCCTAATGGGAGGAGTAGAAGAGCTTTTGATCCAACGAAAATTGTCTGTTAGAACCTACATTAAGAGAAGAAACCTGCAAACCATCTTGGATGCCAGTTAGTACCCATAAAAATGAAAATAATTATACTGGGAAACCATAAGAAAGAGAAAAAAGGGGTGCAGCAAAAAATCCACACTAGTTTGTGGTTGCCACATACATTTGCATCCCACCAGGGGTACCACACATATGCTACTACCATCCAAATTAGCGGATTAATTTGTCACCCATCAAAACAACCAAACCTGAGACAATCGTCCATCCGAAGTAAAATTATAAAGCTCAACAACATGATATAATCACTAAAGAGAAAATTATTGCTATCCACTGAATGGAGCCAAATCACCTTTCAACTCTGAACCATCAATTATGATTAGAGAGCATAGCATAACAGAATTGAGAAAAAAGAAAGGTGAGATGCCAATAAACAGCCAACAGCTGCCATATAACAAAAACAAGATAAGCATATAGAGATCTCCGATGATATGCAATTTGTAATTTTACCATCAACCCACTTATCCGAAAAATGCAACATGCAGCCAACTGCCCCAATCCAAAGGGAAACGAAAACAATACCAAAAAGCCAAGTAAGTCCAACCTCTATCAATAAATAAATCCACCAATCCACCCATAATCCGTATGAACACAACCTGAAACAGCCAAATAAACTGAAACAGAAAGGCAGGCATTTAAGTGAAATACTATCCACATCAAGCAGCCTCAAATTTGAGGGATCAATATGAATCTAATTATCTTTGCATCAGTGAGAATAGTGAGCTCATTAGGCTTTCAAAAGCCCTCTTCTCCTCTTGGAGAAAGTCACTTGCCTATTGCTATTGTTTCCAGTCCTTTTTATCGCAATCTTTTCTCTTCCCAGACTCATCATAGTATCTCTCAATGATGGATAGGGGAGCGTAGAAGAAATGCATTCATTATATATATTATAAATTATATGCATCACTATTGTAGTAATTTCTCGAGAATAGAAGTGATATTTGCATGTTTTGTGAATATTGTGTGGACTTTTAACCACTGCTAACTCACTGAGGTTAGTTCTATCAGCGGTTTATGACTTTTAGCATTTTCTGTTAGTTGACGTAGGTCCGAGGAAATGCAAGAAAATTTTTTTTTTTGGAAAGAAATAATGGTGTGTATATATATATATATATATATATATATATATATATATATATATATATATATATATATATATATATATATATATATATATATATATATTGTCTGTGACGTCCATTTAAGATGATAGGTTGTATCAGTTTCGACAATTGATATTCTTACTTATTTAACCATATATTCACTAATTAAATGCAAAAAACCACTGGATTAAATGCAATATAATTAACTTAATTTTTTTCATTTAATTTATGTTATTATTTATATTGCTCTAATAACCAGCCTCTATTGTGCTCACCAACATCTATCATTTAATCAAAATACAGTATATATACTAATACTAGCTTAAATGCACGTCCACTATGTGCTTACTATTATGAATTTTAAATTATATTTATTAATAAAAATATCAAAATAATAAGCCCATAGTGATTTTGAATGTTGAGCATATTTAATTTTTATCAATTTAGTGTCATGAAATCATTAATGAATTGATTATTTACATATTTTGGATATATATTGCTTGATTAATAATACTTAATTATCTTGAAGAGAACTTATTTATAATATGGTCCATTATTTATATGATAATTAGTTACTTAATTATTCATAAATAATCAAGTAATTAAACTTTCATCCTTTTAAAATTTGTAAAATAATTTTTATATGGTAATACAAACGTAACATTAAATGTAACAATATTTTTGCAATAAAGTGGGTATTAAAATTTAAAAATATGTATACTAATGTTTAAATCTTATATTATAGTCATAAATTGTTCTTATGATAATTACTTTTGGAATTAAAATTTATGTATTTTCGTGTTATTAAAATTTAACGGTAATCCTCTTTAATGTTATCATATAAATTTGGCATTAAATTAGTCATATTGAATATATTTGACTCATTCATCATTTAAACATTATTAGCATATTAATAATATTTAATTAATTTGTAATCATACTTTATACTTTATATTTGACTCCATACTTCCATAAATTTCATCTTCAAAATTTTATTGATAGATATCAAATTTTACTCAATAAATTAGTGCAAATGTAATTAGTTAACTACTATTTATGTTATCCAGTCCTATGATAGCCAACCCCCAATTTCCTCTAGTTATTTTGAGTGACGTTTTATCTTTAAAGGATTTACATACTATTATTAAATTTCTATGAATTTATAAATTTAAATTTAAATTAGCTACGTGTCATTTTATAAACTCTCTCTCTCTCTCTCTCTCTCTATATATATATATATATAACAGAAAGTGCAATGTATGTGTTAGCATTTTTTTTTTTTTTGAAAAATTTGAGGGCGATGCCTAATTTCATTCCAAAGTATAAGGTAACAAATTACAAGTAAAAGTAAAAATAGGAGTCAAAAGGAAAACTATTACAAGTTAACATTAAAAAAAAAAGCAGAGTGACAGCTCAATGGACTCAGAGACTAGAACATAAGTGGACAAACAGAAAGATCAGATCAATTGACCCCAAAAGAGCTAGAGGTTGGGCCTGGCCAATGGAACCAAATTACCATAAGAAAGGGAGCCCCTGTGAGGGTAGAGAAATTCTATGTCAGTTGCCCATCCAGGGAGCACCAAAAGCTGCTAAAAGACAAGGTATAGAACCGAGCAGCGCCTGTCTCATCATCGTCCACTCAAAAAATTCCTCCAGCATCATAAGAACCCAAAAGAACTAGCCAACACTGTTTAGCATTAACAGAAAATAGAACAAAGCAGAAAACTAGCCCGAACATATCAGAGACCCAGCAGATGCATCGGCTGGAACAGCAACCCAACCAATGATTGTCAACCTGTTAGCCAAACAAGGTCACCCAACACAACACATAACCACAGAAAACTGCTGCAAACACAAAGAAAAGAGCCCATCCAAAAAAAACAACAAGATACCATAGAGCTATAACAGAAGCCACCCGAAGCGACCCAACAAGCGAATGTACAAGATCGAAGACAACTTGAAAGCCTTACCAACCTCCCAGAACTGCAGGAAGTTACAGAAAAAAACAGTAGTAGCACAATGCAAAGAGCTTGTCAAAACAAGAAGGAACCATAGAAAGAGCATCAACAGTAAGTCCAACAATAAGGAAGCAAAAAAATAGCAAAAAAAACCCCTCCTATAGGGGCTGATCAAGCATAACAGAATTCCCAACATTAGTCCATTTTTCCAGCATTCTTCTAACCTCAAGAGGCCAAGAGTCTTTAATAGGCCAATGATGAATTTTTGCTGCCACTTTAACTTTTATAGTAAGAGAGATGGTATTTAGAGAACAACATAGGTTAGCAAAAAGCCTTTTATTCCTCTCACACTAAATAGAGTAGACCGATACTGCCACAATTAACAAGTAAAGTCTCTTCAAGACTTTATGATCGATTAGGGAAGCAGCTGAAAAAAGAAATTATCATTGGGCAAGAGAGACCTGATGATGCTTAGAGAGTAGGGGCAGCCAAAAAATAGGTGGGCATGTGATTCCTTTTCAGAATTACATAGAGTACAATCCAAGATAGAGCCAAAGCCTCTTTGATTTAGCACATCAGAAGTTTTGAGACAATTTTAAATGGTCATCCAGCAAAAAATAGCAAAGTTTATAGCATAGCCTTTAAACCAAATGTCATTAAACCAATCCACCGATGACTGAGAATCATAAATATTCCTCAGGACATATTTATTCCCAAACCCAGCGCCATTCCAACTAATAGTATCTTGCCTAGAGTGTAAGATAATTTGCCTAATGATATGAGCACAGTCTGGGAAAAACCTGTAGAACAAGTGAAGTATTACCCAAGCACCATTGCTGATCAACCCACTAAGAGTAGAGTCCTTAGGAAGACTGATAAGAGAGAAACATTCAACCCCATATAAGTCAAATATAAATTTACCCTTGCACCAGGGATCAAAGAAGAGGGAAAAATGGCTACCATCACCAACAGAATAAAGTAAATTCCTTTTAAATCTAGTGGCACAAAGATGAAGCTCTCTCCAAAGTGCTGAGGAGCGCTGAATTTTTTCCCAAATAAGCCCATATTTGTTCCTGCTTTATACAGCTAAGGATGAAGAATGATGAAGCCATTTCCACAAGACCTTAGTTTTGCATAAGGCATTGAGAGTGTTGATAGAGACCAACCTGGTGTCGTCCTTATCTCTAGGTAAGGTTGTCCTAAACCACGAGATGGGATGCATCTTTTTGACCACGTCACCATGATAAAAAAAATCGGCAGTGAGAGAGGTAATTTTTTTGAGAATACACTTTGGAATCACAAGAGCCTGAAGCCAATAGCTGAGATAGTTATTTATGGAGGAACGGATAAGTTAGAGTATACCCCTATAAGAAAGCCATTTTAATTTTCAACCTGTTAGCCAATTTGTTAGCTTATCAAGAAGAGCAGAGAAGTGAAAAGATTTGAGAGGACCCGCTACAAGGGGAAGACCAAGATATTTATGGGGAAATTTCCCCGCCTCCATGTTCAGGATATTACATATATTACTTGAAACTCCATATGAAATAGGAAAGCATAGTTGAGATTTGGCATGGTTCACATTGAGACCCGTTAGGGAAGAAAGACACCCCAAGACTTCATTGAGTGCCTCAACAAAAGAAGGCTCAGCTTCACCAACAACTAAAATATCATCAGCAAAAATGAGATGGGAGATGAAGCAATTACCTGCAGCTATCAGTTTAAAGGAAGAGTCCGCCACTTTTCTCTCTAGAAGGCAAGAGAAGATATCCATTATAATAGCAAAAAGAAAAGGGGAAAGAGGGCAACCCTGCCTTAAGCCATTGGAAGATTTAAAGAATCCCTCTAATTAACCATTCAAGATGATAGAAAAAGGAATGTCAGAGATACCACCATCAATCCAGTCCACAAATACCTTGGGAAATCCTTTCTGAAGTAGCCTCTAGATGACAATTCTTCTATTAACACTGTCAAAGGCCTTATGAAGGTCAATATTAGCATAGAAATGATTGTGAGACCGTCTACTACCAAAGTCAGTGCAAATTTCATGAGCCACCGCAATATTATCAGCAATGTCTCTTTCTTTAATAAAAGCAGATTGGGCAGGATGAATAATAGAAGGGAGGATAGGCTTAATCCTATTAGCAATGACTTTGGCAATTACTTTGTAAAATATATTGCAAAGAGAGATTGGTCTATAATCAGCCAATGTGTTTGAATGTTTAATTTTAGGGATTAAGGTGATGGTGTTATGCTTGAAAGCCTCAGTCAGTTTTCGAGTACTGAAAAAGTGGTGGACATCTAATAAGAATTGTTTGCCAATAATTTCCCAACAGTGAGTGAAAAACTTAGAAGTAAAGTCATCAGGGCTAGTTGTTTTATCTTCATTAATGCTGTGAAGAGCCTTAATAATCTCCATGTCAATGATAGGGTCACCAATTTCATCTAAAAGAGTGGGGTTAATGGTAGAGCCCACCGTGATGTCCAAGGAAGATAAATCATCAGGGTAATGTTTATTGAAGAGGTTTGAATAGTAGAGACAAATTTCAGTAGCCATTTCAGAAGGTAAGGTGATAGTACCCCTTTCCATAAGGAGGGAGTTAATCTGATTCCTATTCCGCCTTTCCTTTATAGAGCAGTAAAGGAACTTGAGATCATCATCAGCATGGGAAAGCCAAGAAATTTTAGCTCTCTGCTTCACCCAAAGACTTTCCATTCTAACAACCTCTTGGTATTTAGAATTTATTTCATTCATGTTATGGATATAGTGGACATTAGTGGACTCCCTTTCTAGGAGCATCAAATACTTCTCTTGATCAACTTTTAGAGTCAATATTTGCTGCTCAAGAGGAGAGGGATCTAGCTTTTGATTTTTAAGGGTCTCTTTAACCGATTGTAACTTTTTAAATAATACCATAATAGGATCCCCATATACAAATTTAGACCAAGCCTCCTTAACCAAAGACTAAAAATTGGGGAGATGGACCCAATAATTCCAAAAGATAAAATGGTGTTTCCTTGGGTACTGATTGTTAAGAGATATGATCAGTGGAGAGTGATCCAAGGATAAGGGAGGAGGTACCTTGTAAGATGAGGAGGGGAAAATATCCAACCATAAGGAGTTGCACATCAGTCTATCTATCTTTTTCTTTATTGGATTATCCACCCGAAGGTTAGACCACGTGAAAAAAAACCTAGAACTAGTAAGATCCATTAACCCAACATCATTGACACAATCTTTAAAATCATATAACCTGTTAGGGGGAGTAGGATTACCTCCCATCTTCTCATGAGAATAAAGAATACAGTTGAAGTCCCCAAGGATCAGCCAAGGTTCATTCATTGTGACAAAAATATGGCGAATAATTGTCCAGAGCTCTAGCCTTTCGCTAGAAGCATTATGAGCATAGATCCATTTAACAAAGAAATTCTGGCTAGAGGGAAGACATACTTCTCCATGAATGAGTTGAGAGTTGATGATGATGGGAGTGAAGGAAAGTACATCTGAGTTCCATTTTAACCAAATTCGACCACCAGAACACTGATCAAAGTTGTCACAGTTGTCTTCTGAGGAGAACAAGGTAAGTTTCTTCTTAAAGGCAGGGTTGACAAGGGAATCTGAATTAATCTTGGTTTCCAAGAGATAGAACATATCAAGGTGGAAGTCCTTGATAATACGGGCGCAGTCACGAATCCGGCCATCCGCCAACAAACCCTTCACATTCCAACTTCCTAGTTTGGGGAGAGACATGACAACCATTTAAGAATTTTTATCTTTCTTCTTTGTCCTTTGGACAAGGAAGGAGGCATTGTTTGGGGATTTAGGAATGTCTTTCTCCAAGGGAGGCTTCCCTGGAGTTTTTGTGATAGACTCTTGAGATCTAGTGGATGAAGATTTGGGTGGAGAGATTGCTATCGAGTGGGTGGTTATAGTATAAGTGGAGTTAAGAATATATGAGGTATGAGGCTCAGTCATCTCCTCATTTACGGCAGGGTTGGGTTCATCTAAATCTAATGTGGGGGGAGATTGAGCCAGAAGTTGGTTGAGGTCATTTAATGAGGTTTGTATGTGTGGAAGTAAGGTCTCAGGGAGGGCTTTCTCAGCCACTAAGGAAGAGAGGTCCTCGTTTAGAATGGTTTGAGCCAGTGGAGGTGTGGTAGCAAAATTTCATCTTCAAAATTTTATTGATAGATATCAAATTTTATTCAATAAATTTGTGCAAATGTAATTAGTTAACTACTATTTATGTTATCTAGTCCTATTGAGTGACGTTTTATCTTTAAAGGATTTACATACTACTATTAAATTTCTATGAATTTATAAATTTAAATTTAAATTAGCTACGTGTCAGTTTATAAACTCTCTCTCTCTCTCTCTCTCTCTCTCTCTCTCTCTCTCTCTTTATATATATAATAGAAAGTGCAGTGCATGTGTTAGCATTAAACTATTAAGTATAATGATGAAATGTTGGTTCCCTTATGAGTCTTATGTTTTCAGACTGCTCCACCATTTTTTTACAAGAAAGGAAACAATTGCACTTCCTCAGACCTGCGACAACTATCGAAAGAAACCTCTGACAGAATTAATTAAGTTCAGTGGGTCATGAGTATTTTTTTGGGACATTTGAGCGAATTTAATCGCAAACTCACACACAACACATGTGCAAAGACTTGAACCCATGACCTCTTGGTTGAAAGCCAAAGCTATCAACCACTAGGCTAAGGTGCCTTGCACAGTGGGTCATGAGTAATCAAAACTCCACACTATGTTCAGAGAGCACACAAATAGAACTTCCATTCACCAGAAATTACTGTAATGGCAATGTATATAATTTATAATATAATGAACACATTTCTTCACATCTTTCAAATTTTCCCATCAACGAGAGATATTACCGTTGGTATGTGGAGAGTGAAGATTGAGATAAAGAGGATTGGAAACACTGTCAATAGGCAAGTGAACGTCTCCAATAGGAGAGGACTTCTGAAAAAGGCTAATGAGCTCGCTATTCTCATGAAGCGTAGATCGGCCTCAATATTTTCTCTGCTGGGAAGTCAGATAAATCAGGTGCATGATGAGGTTAGTTATCATTTATATTATATCTACTTCTAGAACATGATTTTTATATTTATTTTCTTATAGTTAAATTTTTGGTTTATTTAATTATTTTTAATTTATTTTGTTATCGAATTGTCGATCAAAGATGTTGGCAAATTCCACCAGCTACCGGCTTATTTTTCTTAACAATAAGATCATGGTTTTAACTTTTAATATCAAATTTCTTCTGATCTTTCGCTTTCACTTTTTTTCTTAGGGACTGTTTGGATGTCTAAAAAAGAAATACAATATAAAAGGAATGTAATGTAAGATGAATGTAATCTATTTGAATTAATTTAAAAATTATTTGTTTGAAAACTATACAAATACATGAGTTCTAATTTTTTTGTTTGGTAAAATAAATATAATGTAAACTATTTTTGGGGTTGTGGGTGGCGGCCGATTGCGGTGAGATGGTAGAAGTGGGCGGTGGGGGCGGTGGCTAGTGGAGGGTGGCAAGGAGTGATGGCGGTTGGCAGCGACAATTGCACTTTACATTGACTCTTCTAATATATTCTAAATACATCACTTTACTTTAGAATTTTATTTTATATGCCAAACACACAAAAAGTTAAAATCACATGCATTATTGTTGATTCCATCTAAGCAAAATAATAAAGAAAATTTTAGTTTTTTATGATGATTGATCATGCTTCATAATTACAATATAATATATGGATTATTCATCTATATTTTTTTTAAACTAGAATTTCATTAAAGAATGAAAAGGGTAGAAAGATAACAATCATAAAAGCTCAAAAAGATCAAAATCCAATCCTGCCAAATCTTAAATTTTCGATAGTGTAGAGAATGATGTACATCTAAGCCTAAAAGGGATTATTCATCTATATAACTCTAAGCTTGTGCTACAAAGATGCAAGTTTTTTTTTTTTGAAATTTACAGAAGATTACATAAAATCACCAAAAGAAAGATATATAATTCCATATTCTATGAGTATAGAATCGCTTGACAATAAAATTGATAAGAAATGCATAATATATTATTATTACTATGGGCTCCGAAAATTTGCCACCCACCTCTCGACAAATTTTTATTGAATGAATTGAAGAGAGTGATTTGAAGTGTCGGTGTAATTTTTAGAAGGCAGATGGAATAGTAGATAAGACACTACCTACAGATTTCATCCTCGTTTGGTGAGAACTTTAGATATGGTTTCAGGTTTCCTATAGGCGCAAGCCCCTATAGTTAATTACCCCTCCCAATAAGTGAGAGAGAACTTTTGATTAAGGCTAGTCTTTAGGATACTTAATGCATAGTGTTTAGTAGTAGCATATGGAGTTTCAGAATTTAGATTATGAAATTCATCATTTCAGCTTAAACCAGATGGTTGGGGGAATGATGACGTGCCCGATCTAGATCCCATGGTTCCATCATCCCGGGTAGTCGTGATCCCTAGTTTACTTAGTTAGAGGAGGTAGTCGACCCAACCTGATAGAAAGATCCTCATCAATAACACATGAGTTACGTCGTCCAAGAAATCCTTGTAGACTTGGGGTGGTGTTTGCCTAAGGAGACATGCTTAAGTCTACCTTAGCTGACAGAGGGTTGTTTGCCCTATCAAGTATACCCTATGATTCATAACTCAAAGGATAGAGCCATTGGGGAGCATACGGGCTATGGTCATGATTGTAATATAATGGAGCCTGACTGGCCAAACCATCCGATCAGAGGACTCTGGTCATAACTACTTCATCTGTGGAGCCTATTAGCCAAGCCACGCAGTTAGAGGACATAGGCCACATTCTTACTGGCATGAGATTGATTGAGAGTGAACATAGTAGAACACTTGATTTAACATTGACTCCTTTGTGAGCTAGAATTTTCTTAATTTGTCACCCCCGACAAATAGTTGCGAAAGATGGATGGATTGAGTTCGATTTAAGATTTTAATGATAGAGTTTCATTTAAGTAGTTTTAGATTGCTACTTAATTTGATTTAAAAAATTAATATTTAAGAGCTTTAGATCCTATCAACTCTGCTTAGCTGCTAACAGAAGATTAAATCTACTATCACCTGGCAAAATTAGTTTCTCAAATATTTCACTAATTTGAAACTTTTATTATAGGTTTTTTGGTTTTGTTAACCCGGACCGAGTTCTAAGACTAAACCAGGAAACAACCCACACAACATCTTCAGACACTTGAATTTATGCATTCAACATAGTGTCGGGGCCCATGCGAGTGTATTTAAGATCTTATGTAGTTTTTATTTCTGAGTTATGAGATCGATTTCAGATTGCTACTTAATTTGATTTGAAAAATTGATTAATTTGAATATGTTTAGGAGCTTTAGATCTTGTCTACTCTGTTTAGCTACTAACAGAGGATTAGATCTATTGTCACCTAACAGAATCAATTTCAGATATTTCATTGATTTGAAACTCTTATTATAGGTTTTAGGTTTTGTTAACTTGACCGGTCTAAGACTAAAGCGAAACAACGCGACATCCTCAGACACTTGAATTTAAGCATTCAGTATAGTATCAGGGCTCATGTGGGTGTATAATAATTTTAGTTAATTTTATATTTGAATAATGAGATTGATTTTAGATTTTTCATTTAATTCCAACTTTAATTCACTTTTGTTAAAATTTACACTTAAAATCTCTATGTCAGAACAAATGCGTATTTATAGTTTAGATAATTTTCATTAATGAAATCATTGATTTTTAAATCATAATTAGAATGAAATTCTTTAATTTGATCGAAAGAAGCCTATGATTTGTAGATTTTGATTTAATATCGCCTACTTTGACAAAGAGTTCGATTGATTAGGCATTTCGATTTAGATTGTAGTTTAAAACATTACTTGCACTTAGTTTACTTATTGAGATTTTGTAATTCTCCCAATTTGATTATGTCCATTCTAAATCACTTTTGATAAGTTATGCCGCTTTTAGTGTTTATTACTTTAGCCCTACTTATGCTTATTAGCTAGCATAGTAATCACCTCCATATTCGTATAAGAGTTATTAAACCCAATTTGGATTCATCCTTAGACTTTAAGTTTATTGTAAGTTTGTTATGAGTTAGCATTAGTCCCAAATTTCAATTAAAGCTTGTTTAATTTTGAGGAATTTACAGAAAGAGAACTCACTATCTCTTTAATTTAGTAGAATTACAATTAAAGTTTGTGAGTTTAATATTAGCCACCCCAAAATTTGTGAGTTTAATATTAGCCTCCCCCAAATTTCACTTAGATTTTAAATGAATATTTTATTCTTTCCAAAATTTTCTTTAAAGGCTCTCCCCCTTTTTTTTCTTATTTGATGCTTTTAGTTTAAAATAAACTGCAGGTTTTCTTACTTAGCATTCTTAAGTCAGTTCATTTCACTCTCCCCTTTTTTCTAAGTCAAAAGATTTGACATAATTTTGATAACCTCAGGCATCATCCAGGTGTAGAGAGCATGGTATTTTACTGGCCTGTTGAGCGTAGCGGCCGGTGTCTTGACACCACGATAATTTTATCTCGTCATGCCCTCTTGAGCACGATGAGGCCTTCAGACCTGAAAGAAGACATATAATGCAATATATATTCATCCCCTCTTTTTTTTCTAAGTCTAGAATTAGATAAAATTTTGGCAATACTTCGTCTAGGGGGAACGACATCTAACGAGTGTTGGCTTACACAGTACGCCCTGTTGAGTGTAGCGAGTGGTGTCTTCCACCACCAGCCATCCGTCATGCCATGTTGAGCCCCCAGGGTCTTGAGCCAAAGAGCGTATATATATATATATATATATATATATATATATATATATATATATATATATATATATATATATATATATATATATATCATTCACATATCACATGCATTTTTTGTAATGCTCGGTAAAGGAATGAGGTTATGTATGAAATTGGGAATGTAATGCAAGGAGTGTGATGCAGGAAACCAAAAGAAGAATTCGCCTATTGACGATGTTCTTCCTCAATTTGGGCGAAGCGAAAATGGAAAAGCTAAAGCGGTGCAATCAAAATCGAAGAAGAATTTCTTGATGATGTTCTTACGGTTTTGACAAAATCTGGAAAGGCTAAAGTGAGAATCTGATGCAAAATTATAAGAAGATATCCTTGCGATGTTCTTCCGATTCGTGAAATAAAAAATAGACGGAAGAAGGGCGGATTACTAGAGGAAAATGTTTGGAGGGACAAGTCGATTAGTCGACTGGTTTGATTATGGATGGGATGCAACAAAGAAAGAAGGGCTGTGAGTTAGGCCCTGATGAAAAGAGATCAGGATGGATAAAGAGGAGTGAGCCCGTGAAACGGAGGAGTGACAACAACGAAGATGAGTTAGGCAGGCTGAGCTGGAGTCGCAGCAGAAGCAGATCTGGCGGTGGTAAGGCAGCCGACGGAAGGAAACAGGCGTCTGCGGGCTTTAATAGCGCGAGATCTGCAGATGGAGGAATAATGAGTTAGAACAAACAAGCTTTCAATGCAGCGTGAGTGGATCATCAGTATGGATCGTTGGAGTTAAGCGAAGTTATGAAACGCATCGTCAGAGCGGTGGATCTGTGGGATGCAATTTTAGCCGCCGGGTCAACGAGCCAGCTGAGGCGGATCTGATTAGTTTTGAGAGAATCTGTGAGGCTGCGAGCTCAGTGGAAGCGTCGAATAAGAGATTTAGAGGAGAAATTTTACCTGATGATTTTTTTAACATGGGAGGAATGCTGGAGAGAGGAAGAACCCTAGAAAAATGGGAATAATGAGAAGTGATTTTTTCTTCTTTTTTTCAAGCGAAAATAAGGGGAATAATTTGAGCATGGAGGAGGGTAATTTAGGGATTTTAAATAAATTTTAAATTGATTAAATGATTTTAATATGGATTTCACGTCGGTAAACATACATAGTCAATATATATGTCAATTTAAGATAATTCTGATGTTCCGAATGTAATGGCATAGTCCGTTTTGTAATCAGAGGCTGTTTGGTTCAAGTTGACGTCAAATTGAGTCCATTTCAGCTCAAATTGTGCGCCGTCACTTTTGACCTCTCAATTTTCATGTAGACTCATATGAATTAAGTACGAACTATCTTACTTGATAGATTTTGATGTTTTAAAGCCAATGGCATGATCAATTTTGTGAACGGAGATCGTTTGATCCTCATCGGTGCCTTCTGACCTCGACATGCATGTAGGCGCGTTGATGATTCAAGCGCTTGATCGGTTGATCATCAAGTCACACAATATTTTTATTCTGACCATTTTCAATGCTCTAAATTTGATGGTGAAGTCTGTTCATCGATCGGAGGTCATTTGAGTTGATTTTGGTGATGTCTAGTGCATTTCATCCTCGATTTGTGTGCAATCACTTCAAATCATTTGACAATTACACAGACTCATCTGAATTGAGCACAGATAGTCTCATTTGATAGATTTTGACATTTTAAAATAACGGACAAGCATTTTCAGCAATCTTACGCTACGTCTTGACTTTGATATGCATGCAAGCATGTTGATGACTTGAGCACTTGATCAGTTGATCATTAAGTTGTGTAATATTTATATATTGACCCATTTTGATGTTCTGAATGCAATGGAGAAGTTCGTTCATTGATCGAAGTTCATTTGGGCCAATTTTGGTGACATCTTGTAAATTTCAGCCTTGATTCACGCATTATCACTTCAAATCATTCAACATTTGCACAGACTCACCCAAATTGAGTTCAAATGGTCTCATTTTATAGTTTTTGATGTTTTGAAGCTAATAGCATGATCCATTTCATGAACGGAGGTCGTTTGGTTATCGTCGTAGCTTCCTGACTCTGATATACGTGTCGATACTTTGATAGCTCGAGTGCTTAATCAATTGCTCATTAGATTTTATAATATTTATATTCTGATTAATTTAGATGTTCTGAATGAGACGGTGAAGTTCATTCACCAATCGGAGGTCATTTCAACCATTTGCAGTGACTTCCAGAGCATTTTGAGCTCCGATTTGTGCACTGTCACCTCCGGAGTTCATCGAATTTGACTTGTGGACTTGACTTGACTTATGACACACATGTGGAGGTCAACAAATGTCCCCGAACAAATGTGATTCATGCATGAAGCGAGTAACGTTTGTTGAAAATTGGTTGACTCTTTGGGCTGGCCATAGAACTTGGATCTTTTCAACTTCGCTTGCAATAGCTTTTGGAGCTTTGATAGGATTTGTCATTAGTATCTTATTGAGCATTTAAATGGAGGATTGATTATTTATTGACTTTGATAGATAAGTTCTTACACCATCTACTTTCTACTTGCTTTGTTGAAGATCTCTTTCTTTTATATCATTCTGATTTGAGTCTCCTCCAACCTAGTTTTCTTGGTTGGGTTTGATGGAGGAATTAGTTTATTTATTTTGATGAATGATTCTGAATTGGTTTATCCTATATTCTGTCTTATTTCAATCATTGAACTGCTTGCTACTTTGATGGATTCATTGAAGGTACATCTGAATGGTACCACGCTTATATATGATCAATATTGTGTTATTAGTCTAGCAACATGTGCTTTAACAAATTGAATAACCACAAAATTCCTTTAATTTGGCCATCGACTTTGTATAAACTATGGAATTGCTTCCTCGATCATGTGCTTTCTGCTTTGATGGACTTGATGAGGGGATTGGGTTTGATCTATGCTTTGAGCTTGATCTGATCATTTGAAAATAAATTGATATATCACCCTACAGGCAATATATAGATTGATTTGAGGTAGCCCTGAATTGAGAGTTTCTTTAGATTGTCTTGATCTATCAATCAAGTAGAAAGATCTCTTGGTTCCTGGTTCCTTGTAATCACTAAGCTGGATCTAGTTTGAATTTAACAACTATCATCATTGGACTAATGAGCAATGGCTTTTTCACTACGTCCTTTTCTTACGGCTTGTTGAGTGAGGAGAGCATCAACAACTAGGTCACATTTGGGCTTATTGAGTTTGACCTTTAGAACCTACTCGAGTCTTTGACTTAAGCTATGAGGGGTTGGTGATTTTTCATCAAACTAACGAACCGGGGCTCTTTCACTGCGGCCTTTTTTTATGGCTTGTTGAGTGAGGAGAGCGTCAGCAACTCAGCCATTTATGGGCTTGTTGAGTTCGACCTTTAGAACCTATTCATGTCCTAGACTTTAGGATATAGAGGTTAATGTTTCTACAACTTAATTGATTGAAGCTTCCAAAATCGAGAGTTCTTTTGACTTGATCTCCAGAAATTGGCAAATATGAGAGATAAATTTCTTGACATTTAGGGTTGTCCTTTCATGCATAGAAATAGATTCATTTTGTTTTTGCAAGAACATGTAACTTAATAATGATAATTATAGATATATTCAGGGATTTTAGCATAATGCTCGATGTCAACCTAAATCAAAATATATTTGAGGATCTCATCTTATGGCATGATGTCAACTCAAATAAACTCAATATAAACTAAAAAAATGCCCCCTGTCTTGCAGGGGGAATTCTAAAGTACATTTAGAAGAATTTTTAAGATGAAAATACAAAAATACATTAATATTTGAATTGATATACTCTTAAGAGAGTTTTAACATGTAACACTGCTTTCATCTATGTATAGAAATCTAAAATGCCCCTTGTGTAATAGGGGAATTTTCACAAAAATTTTTTTCATCTGGAGTATGTTTATTTAGGGATCTCAGCATGAAGCACGATGTCGACCTAAATAGATATACTAAAAAAAATGCCCCCTGTCTTGCAGGGGGATTTCTATTATACTTCGGGAATGTATTCCTCATGTATTATACTTTTTCAAGTATCGACCATAAATTAACGGTATTGGTCTTTCACTTTGTAGGTCAATGAGTTGGTATGCTCCTCCTTGGTACACTTTCTCAATGACAAAAGGGCCTTCCCAATTAGGCTCAAATTTATGAGCAAATTTTTGATTAATTGGTCTTCTCAGCACCAGGACCAATTCTCCTTTTTAGAATGTTCAAAGCCGCACCGTATGGTCAAAATCCCTGACATCTTTGCTCGATAAACCTCCAGATTTTGATGAGCTAGCAATCTAATTTCATCAAGCGCGATGAGTTCCTCCATTCTCATATGAGCATTTTGATCTTCAATTAGATTGTATTGGATGGCTACTCGAAGTGACGGTAGTTCAACTTCAAGTGATAGAACTAATTTAGCCCTTAATACTAGCTCATAAGGAGTGGATTTATGGGAGTACAGTCTAAATGTCATGCTGTTGTCTTTCTGTAAGACAATTTCACTTTGAGATTTTGTCCTCCAAATTTGCTCACCTATTTGTCAAGACTTTTTGATGGCGGATTCTTGGACCTATGGTCCAAGTGTCATGCCTTGATGCTCACCGTGCAGGACTTGAACTAGTAGACATCTTACTGGGGTTGTAGGAGGAGGTCTCTTTGTAGGAGAACTACAGCCTCCACAAGGACATGACCTTCATATTTTCTTTTTATCAGTCATTTCCCCTTAGCAACTTTGAGGACCCGATGCACTCTAGCATATACAGTTTCAAGTTTCCTCACTAGAGAAGCTAGAATCTGACATTATCGGGTCCAAAATGATTATTTGATTTGACCAGTAGAGCTATTCCGCTTTGCCCATCCTAGGCTGTCAAACCTGTTTTGGGTTGGAGCACTCGCTTCTGGTTCCACACCTGGTTGTACAATTTTTTGTTTGGACAATGGTTGTTAAGCAGGCAGTTTAGCATTTCTTTTTCTCCTCTATCTCTAGGTTAGCTTGCTTCCATATGAAGAAGCTTTTGTGCTGCTACTTCTTCTCGAGGCTTTGGCTTCCATATTTATTTTCCTTTCTACCATGACCTTTCAGTAGTGGATCCTCGAACATGCGATTCAAGTGTCACGCCCTGATGTTCACCATGTAGGAATTGCTTTGAGCAGTCTTAAGCTCTTACTACCACTAATTGTAGGTTGTAGTGGAGCATTTTTGGCTTCTTTGATAATTGATATTTGATTCCTGTTCTTCATAAGATATTTTTTTAACAACCTTCAGAACTCTATGTGCTCGAGTAGATAGAGCTTCATGTTGTTTCTTCAAAAAGGTTGAAGCTGATTATTGTTGAGGCCAAAAACACCGCTTAACATCACTAGTAGAGTTATTCCTTTTCACCCATCTCAAATTTTTTCAAATTTATTGTGGGGGTAGAAATACTCACTTCTGGTTGTAAGGTTGGTTGTACGACTTGTGATTTAGACAGCAACTGCTGAGCTCACAGTTCAATATCTCTTCTCCTTCTTTACCTTCTGCCCAATTTTCCTCTAAAAGAAGAAGCCTCAGCATCATTCCTTCCTAATGTGAAAGGTTCAACTGTCAGGGTTGTCGCATTCATAGGTATGACTGAAACTTTTTGCCCAGTGAAGGTTCTCTTCATGACTAGCACCTCAAAATGAATCAATCTTTTAAGTACAAAGGCTCTCTTTTGAGGAATTTCAGTAGCAATAGTGGCCATTCCAATTGTCCTCCTCCATTGCACAGGTTGGTGTGTACAATATGTAGATACTTTAAGTAGAGGATTATTTACAACAGCAATGGTTAGGAAGTCTACACAACCAAATTGAATGGTAACTTCAACATTCCCAATATTGATAACAAAATTAGCTAGATGGATGCTGGCTCCGCGACCTAGCTCCATGATGAACGGTGTGCTCTGAAGATCTATTGATATAAAAAATAAGCAGATTAATCATAACGACATAATTAGCTTAGATTTAGTATCATTGATAATTGATTTTACATTTCAATTTTTATCTTGCTTTACTGCTACTATAGTTCAAATTTGACTAGCCAAAGATGGAAAGAGAATCATGTCCCCAATAGAGTCACCAGAAATCTGTGGGCTCTGAAAATTTGCCATCGACCTCTCGACAAATTATTATAAATTGAAGAGAGTATGATTTAAAGTGTCAGTGTAATTTTCAGAAGGTAGATTGAATAGTAGATAAGACACTACCCAGAGATTTTATCCTCATTTTGCGAGGACTTTAGATATAGTTCCAGGTTTCCAATAGGCGCAAGCTCCTATAGTTAATTACCCCTCTCAATGTAGAGAGAGAACTTTTGATAAAGTCTAGTCATTAGATCGTTGAATGCGTAGGATATAGTAGCAGCATGTAGAGTTTTAGAATTTAAGATATGAAATTCATCATTTTAGCTTAAACTGGATGGTTGGGGGAATGATGACATGCCCAATCTAGATCCCATGGTTCTATCATCCCGGGAAGTCACGGTCCCTAGTCTACTTAATCAGAGGAGGTAGTCGACCCAACATGATAGAAGGATCCTCATCAGCAACACACAGGTTACGTCATCCAAGAAATCCTTGTAGAACTGGGGTGGTGTTTGCCTAAGGAGAGAGGCTTAAGTCTACCTTAGTTGATAGAGGGCTGTTTGCCCTATCAAGTATACCCTATGATTCATAACTTAAAGGGCAGAGTCATTGGAGAGCATACGGGCTATGGTCGTGATCATAATATAATGGAGCCTGACTGGCCAAACCACTCGATCAAAGGACTTTGGTCGTAACTGCTTCATCTGTGATGCCTACTAGCCAAGCCAAGCAGTTAGAGGACACGGGCCAAGTCCTAACTGCGTGAGATTGATTTAGAGTGAACATACTAGAACACTTGATTTGACATTGGCTCCTTTGTGAGCTAGAGTTTTCTTAATTTGTCACCCTCGACAAATAGTTGTGAAAGGTGGATGGATTGAGTTCGATTTAAGTTTTTAATGATAGAGTTTCATTTAAGTAGTTTCAGATTGCTACTTAATTTGATTTGAAAATTTGATTAAATTGAATATATTTAGGAGCTTTAGATCCTGTCAAATCTGCTTAGCTACTAACAGAGGATTAGATCTACTATCACTTGACATAATCAGTCTCTCAGATATTTCACTGATTTGAAACTCTTATTAGAAGTTTTTAGGTTTTGTTAACCTGGACCCAGTCCTAAGACTAAATCGAGAAATAATCCGTCCAGAATCCTCAGACACTTGAATTTATACATTCAGCATAGTGTTGGGGCCCATGAGGGTGTATTTAAGACCTTATGTAGTTTTATTTCGAGTTATGATCGATTTGATTAATTTGATTTGAAAAATTGATTAATTTGAATATATTTAAGAGCTTTAGATCATGTCAACTCGTAGCTAAGAGGATTAGATCTACTATCACACGAATTAGTTTCTATTTTCGATTTGAAACTCTTATTATAGGTTTTTAGGTTTTATTAACCCAGACCTAGTCCTAAGACTAAACCAAGAAACAAGCCGACAGTTTCCTCAGACACTTGAATTTAAGCATTCAGCATACTGTCGGGCCTTATGCGGGTGTACAATAATTTTAGTTAATTTTATGTTTGAATTATGAGATTGATTTCAGATTTTTCATTTAATTCCAACTTTAGCCTATGCAGCCTTTTTAGACATTAAAATTCACATCTCTATGTCCGAGCACATGCAGATATTTATAGTTTAGATAATTTCATCCAATTAATGAAATTATTGATTTTGAAAATCATAATTAAGATGAAATTCCTTAATTTGATCAAACGAAGCCCTATGATTTCTGTAGATTTTGATTTAGTGTCGCTTTCTATCTGCTTGTACAAAGAGTTGCAGATTCAGTGGAGAAGAAGGTATTTCGATTTAGATTATAGTTTAAAATATTACTTGCACTTAGTTTACTTGTTGAGTTTTTGTAATTCTCCCAATTTGAATATATTCAATCTATATCACTTTTGATAAGTTATGCCGATTTCTGTGTTTAGGGAATGCCCGGGAGAGAGGAAGAACCACTAGCAAAAATAGGATAATGGGGAGGGCACAGTTTTTTTCATTTTTTTATTTCCAGCCAAACTAAAAATAGGGGGAACGGTTGAGCATGGGGGAGGGTAATTTAGGGATTTTAAATAAATTTTAAATTGATTAAACGAATTTAATATGGATTTCACATCGAATGCAATATATATATATATATATATATATATATATATATATATATATATATATATATATATATATCAATTTAAGATAATTGATGTTCAACGAATGGCACATTGCTTTAGGGTCGCTTTGGTTCAAGTCAGTGTCAAATTGAGTCTATCTCAGCTCAAAATACGCATCACAGCTTTCGACCGCTCGATTTTCATGTAGGCTCATCCAAATTGAGTACAAATAGTCTTACTTGATAGATTTTGATGTTTTGAAGCCAATGGCATAATCAATTTCATGAACGGAGGTGGTTTGATCCTCGTCGATGCCTCATGGCCTCAACATATGTGCAGGCGCATTGATGACTCGAGCGCTTGATCAGTTGATCATCAAGTCACGCAATATTTATATTATGACTAATTTCAACATTTTGAATGTGATGGCGAAGTCCGTTCATCGGTCGGAGGTCATTTGAGTTGATTTTGGTAACGTCTAGTGCATTTCAGCTTCGATTTGCACGCTGTCACTTCAAATCATTCAACATTTGTACAGACTCGTCTGAATTGAGCGCGGACAGTCTCATTTGATATATTTTGACATTTTGAAGCTAACAACATAATCAATTTTATGAAAGGAGATTGTTTGGCTTGCGTCAGTGCCTTTTGACTTCGATATGCATGCAAGCATGTTGATGACTCGAGCGCTTGATCAGTTGATCATTAAGCTGTGTAATATTTATATCCAGACCAATTTCAATGCTCTGAATGTGATGTTCGTTCATCGATCAGAGGTCATCTGAGTTAATTTTGGTGACATCCTGTGCATTTCAACCATAATTTGCGCTCTATCACTTCAAATCATTCAACATTTGCACAGACTCGTCTGAATTAAGCATGAATAGTCTCATTTTATAATTTTTGATGTTTTGAAGCTAACAATATGATCCATTTCATGAACGAAGGTTGTTTGGTCATCATCGCAGCTTCTCGACTCTGATATGCGCATCAACACTTTGATAACTCGAGCGCTTAATCAATTGCTCATTAGATTTTTCAATATTTATATTCTGATCAATTTCAACATTGAACGATCACAAGTTCGTCCGATCGAGGTCGCTTTCAACCATTTTCGACGCGTCCATTGCATTTTAAGCCCCAATTTGCACACTGTCACCTCCGGAGTCTATCAAATTTGACTTGTGGACTTGACTTATGACACATATGTGGAGGTCAACAACTACGAGATAAAATAATTTGTGAAGAAACTTTTATGTTTCCATTTTTTTTATAAAATTTAGCGAAGTTTTAAGATTTAAATTCCCAAACTAACTACAAGATATAATTCTTGTTATTTTTCATGCTATTTTCAATATATATATATATATATATATATATATATATATATATATATATATATATATATATATATATATATATGGAACCCCATATAGGGAAATTTATTGCTCATAAGAAAAGGGGTTACAAGATCCTTAAAAAAGGGGTTAAACTCTGAGTCTACCGCTCAAAGAGCTACAATTAGCCTAAAGAGTAAAACCCCTATCTAAATACGAAACTCACAAAAAAAAAGCAAATACAATAGCCCAAATAAAGAGAAAAAAACCTAGGTGCCAACCATATATCCGCCAACGTCAGTAGGGGGGAGTTGATGAGATTTTGAATCCAAGAGAAAATGCCTGCTGGAACCTACATTAAGAGAAAAGAAACCTGCAAACAAACTTGGATGCTAGTTAGTACCCATAAAATCAGAGTTAATTATAATGGGAAAACATAAGATTGAGAGAAAGGGGTGCACACAATACTAGAGTAGCCACATACATATGCATCCCGCAAGGGGGTACCACACATATGTTACTACCATCCAAATAAGGGGAGTACTTCGCCACCCGTCAGGGAAAACAAACTTAAGACAACCGTCTATCCAAAGGAAAATCATATAGCTCAACAACAAGATATGAACACTAAATAGAAAAATATTATATTCCACTGAATGAAGCCAAAAACACCTTCCTTTATCAGAACCACCAATTATATTTAGATTTAAGAGATCATAGCATAACAGATTAAGGAAGAAGAAAGGCGAGATGACACCAATCAACAGGCAGCCGCCATATACCAAACCAAAGAAAGGCATATAGAACTCCCCGATGGAAATACAAAATGTAATTCCACCATCAGCCCATTTCATATAGAAACAACATTTTTCCAACAAATAATCCACACAGCAAGCAACCTCAAAATCCCAATCCACAGGAAAGCATATACAACACCAAAGAGACATATAAATCCAACCTCTATCAATATAAACCCCACTGATCTAGCCAAGATTCGTATGAACTTAACCTGAAACAGCCGAATAAAATGAAGAAGAAAGGCCATAGAGCAATCTGCAGTCACCTGAAACTCCAAAGCCAAGAAACCAACCTAGTCTCGCAAAGAATCATGCAACAACCACAGCATCACAGAATAACACAATGATAGCAAACGTCCACCATAATCCAAACCGAAAGGAGGGAGCTTACAGTCCCAGGAAAACACAACCGAAACCACCCTAGCAGTAAACAATTAAAAGATTTCCCGCAGACAGGGAAAACAAAATACCATGATGTTCAAGTATAATACGACACACATTGTAGCAATTAGTCCTATCTCCAAATTCAGCCTTAAGAAACATTCCTAACAGCTGTATAGGCCAGTTTAGTAAAAACACAGAACACATAGAATGGTAAAAATTTTCATCCAAAACCATCTATAAGTTCTCCCTAACCACATTCCTGATAAAAGCCCCCAAAAATTCAGAAATCTGAAATAATACAAGTGCCAAAGCTCTAAAAAGGAGATGGAAAACCTCCTCCAATCAGAAGATATAGCAAAATACAAAAATAACAGCTTACAAATTCCTAACATAAGGTAAACCTCTTTTGTCTAAATTAACAAACCCCCTTAATAATATTATCATAAAAGAATATATTTACCATAGAGGACTTTGCACCCAAATTTGTAAGAAAATATGCACAAGAATTCCCTTCTTGATAAATATGAGAGATATGATAATCAGGAGAAGCAAGAAGCCTTCTTGTGTGGTTGAGAGTATAGTAGACTTCGGCATTACCATGAGCTCCGGAGTTTAATAAATTCGAAGGGGAGAGCATCAATTTCAAACCATATTTTTTAAAGCCTTTCAATGCATAGTAATATGCCATAGTGTAGCCATAAAGTTCGAAAAGAAAGTGGTCTTAAAGGAATAGAAAAAAGAATCATCGCACCTCTAAAGTCTCTTAAAATACCCCCACAACCATACAACCCATTAGCAACAGACCCATCAATATTAACCTTAATAATATGATTTTGAGGTTTAATCCAATATATAGTCTTACAGATATATTCAATTTCATTTGACGGGAGAGAAATCCAAAAGTAATGAGCCAGATGCTTAACATCTTTGAAACTCGACGGATGAAGAAGTCTAGCTTTGTAAAGGGAGGTAATTTTACCTTTGGTTTTAGCAATCATGCGATGAAAATTCATGGTAATATCATTATGTTTAGCATCATTTCTTTCCAACCAGATGTACCACAATAGAGTAATAGCCATAACACATTTGACATGACCTTTCGGAGCATAGGATAGAAAATTATTTAAAAGGCGCACAATAGAAATGGATCCATCAAACAACAAAGTATTAAACAGATTATCATACCAGTGCCAAACTTTAGCCGCAATGGGTCCATTAACAAAGATATGGTCCAGAGTTTCTATATGAAAGCAACATTGACACTTAGAAGGAAGATGAAAGCCTTTTTTTAGGAGAATGGCATCCACAGGAATGTATTATTTAAGTATGCATCACGTAAGAACCGAGAAGGAAGCAGGAATAGAATTACTCCAGATTTTGGGAAAGATTAGAGATTCTTGATTTTTGAATCTAATATCTTGCCACACGTCCTTAAAAATAAAATCACTAGTGGATGAATTGTTGAATAGAATTTGATCCATTTTACTATTTGTAGGATTTATATTCAGGATTTTGTTGATGATAAAATTTGGGACATAGGAACCTAACTGAGCTATATTCCAAGAATTCTAAGTAATGAAATGGCTAATTTTGAGCCTCTCAATAGAATGGGTATTGAGTAAAAAGTCAATCAAACCCGAACCCAGCCAATTATCTTTCCAAAAAAATTATGAATCGGAGTTCACACCCTAGGACATAAGCTCTTAAGTAGCCCACTTGATGTTACAGAGTCTTCTCCACACAGGGGAATCTCCCATTTTGAAATTGCAAATGAGGGGGTGATTACCCTTATAGTATTTAGCAAGGATAAATTTAGACCAGAAGCTGTGATTACTTCTAAGGTTCTACCACATTTTATAGGAAAAACATTTAATGGAATCTTGTAAGGTTTTACAACCTAATCCACCTTCATTCAAAGGGCCACAACAGTTGTACCAACTCGCCCAATGAGTTTTTTGGATGATGAAGTAGAACCCCAAAAGAATTTATTGAACAACCAGTTAATCTTATTAATGATGGAAGTGGTAGGGACAATAGTGGAAAACAGATAGAGGGGGAAGGAGCAGAGAATACTTTTAATCAGGACCAGTCTGGCTCCAAAATATATTTATTTCATGAATAACACTATAAATGATTTTTTTACATCTACTTTTAATCATCACTTGGAAAGCACTCAATAATTGCCTCCATATCTAGATTATATGTTTCTAATATCCTAGATATATCTTATCAACTAAAACCTTTTCACACAGGGCGTTAAACTACACTACCAGGCAATCGCAATCTCCATATCCAGAATAATCATATCTTTAATTTGCCCTTAATGCCATCAACTCGTTAGAAATAGAAGTGTTCAATCTTTGTCCCATAGTCTTAGTTACCTTTGTCACCCGTGATGCCAATCCTTATCCTGAGATTCATCCCATCTCTATATATTTACAACATACATTAATACCTTTCCTCCCTCAAAGCTAGTCATCATCTCTCTCTATGCAAACTATGTGTTGTTGCAATCCAACTAACCTCCTTTGAGTTACAGCATCCATAGGTGCTAGGCTGCTAGCATCCTCATTGCTCAACTCATTGATTGATTTATTAGGAATCTCTGTTAGGGATGCCCTCGGTAGCTACCATGCTCATATATTTGACAACCTATAGTATAGTATTATCCTTCAGTTTCTTTAATGCCTTTTCTAAATCATCTAAAGGACCTCTTGTCGACTTATCATGTGGTACAACCAACACCTTGCCCCATCTAAGTCTCATGCTTCCCTTCTCTAGCCAAGAGCAAGATCCCTTAATTTTTTTTTCTAGGATAATATTCAAATATTAACAATATCCTTTCATGAAGTCTTTACTATGTTTTTGAGAACGACAATACAATCAAATAATAATTATCCAACATGTCGTTGTCCTTATGGAAGAATTTTTAATTAATTACTGAACCCTAGGAATATATTATTAATGGTATACAAAGTCAAATGATTCTATCTTATATAATTTATTATTTTATTTATTTATTTTTTTTGTTGAAATTGGCTCAAGTTTAGCATAATTAAAATGAGTTGATTATGATGTTCATACATAAAGAGCTAATTTAAATGAACAAAAATTCAACCGATGTCAAGCTGAAAACATAGCAAGCTTACACATAACTCATTTAATCCTAAATTGTATTATTTTTTATTGGGATCTTTTATCTATCTTATTAAAATATTGTAATAATATGCAAAAAATTAAAGATTTCATATGATTCATAGAAAAATTCAATTATTAATGTTTATCTATTGACTCTATCTTCCAAGAAGGAAACCGCTTTCGGCTTCACAAAGAATCCCTCCAACCGCCAGCTTCTTCCTTTTCCTTATTCCTACTCCAAAAGCAGCTTCTCATTTATCGAAGAATCTATTTTTCTTCTTCCTCCGAACTGAACTAAGATCTTTTCTTCTTCTTTTCTTCCTTTTTCTTCTCTTCTTCCTTCCTCCTTCATTTCTCTCTCTCTCTCTCTTTGTCTAGAAAGATCTTTCTTTCTCTCTCTCTCTCTCTCTCTCTCTCTCTCTCCTCCCTCTCTCTCTCTCTTCTCTTTCTCTCTCTTTCATCAAAAGACCTCTCTCTCTCCCTCTCTCTCTCTCTCTCTATCTATCTATCTATCTTTTTCTCTCTCTTTCTCTTCTCTCATCCAAAACTAGGAATGATTTTAAAATATAATGTGGATGATAATAAGAGAGATATATATATATATATATATATATATATATATATATATATATATATATATTTCTATATATATACAGCAGCTCATGAGCAATATAGGTGCAAATGCTATGTGTTGCAAGATGCCACCGCTCATAAAGCGTCTTGAGCAAGCCAAACAAATTATTAGATGTCGCTCCCCAAGTCGAAATGCTGCCAAAATTTTAATAAAATTTCAGACTTAGAAAAAAAAAATGAATGAATATATATGCATTATATTTTTCTTCCTGCAGGTTTCAAAACCTCGCTAATCCCCCATAAGGCATAGCGGGTGTGAAAATGGTTATAGTGTCGTAAGACACCACTCGCTACGCTCATTAGGGCATGCCGAGAAAGTCAAAACACTCCCGATGCAGCCCCCTACGCGAGAATGACTCTAGGACGCGGTCAAAATTTCGACTAAAATTCAAAACTTAAACAAATTCAAACTGAAATCGTCTAAGCTTAAATTAAATAAGAAAATACACCATAAATATTAAAACGAACATCAAACCAAGAAAAAAAGAGAGGAAAAAAACTTACAAAACTTATTTAAGTAAGTTGAAAGCCTTCTTGAAGTGCGAATTAAAATCCTTCCCCCTCTTTATCAAGTACTCTAAACTCAAGCAAGTGCTCTCTCTTAGCCTTATTTAGAGGGATTTGAGGAAGTAATGAGTGAGTTCTCTTTTCTTGTAAATTTCTCAAAATTAAACAAGCTTTAATTAGAACTTGGGGAGGCTAATATTAAACTCACAAGTTTTAAACTACAATTCTCTATGACTTAAATTGAAGCGGTAAAATGAGTTTTCTTCTCTTGTAAACTTCTCAAAATTAAACAAACTTTGATTAAAATTTGGAGAGACTAATACTAAACTCATAACAGATTTGCAATAAACTTAACGTCTAATTATCAAATAAACATGGATCTTGATGTAGAGTTAAGGATGAATCTAAATTGGGTTTAATAACTCTTATATGAATATGGAGATGATTATAATGCTGGTGAATAAGCATGAGTAGGGCTAAAGTAAAAATATTAAAATTGGTATAACTTATTAAAAGTGGTTTAAATTGAACATAATCAAGTTAGGAAAATTGAAAAATTCAACAAGTAAACTAAGTGCAAGTAATGTTTTAAACTATGATCTAAATCAAAACGTCATCTACACCACTGGATTTGCAATTCTTTGTACAAGAAGATAGGTGGTGACACTAAACTAAATGCTGCACGAATGAAGGAGCTTTCCTTCAATACAAAAATTAAGGAATTTCATTTCTAAATTATGATTTTCAGAATCAACAAAATCTCTAATTAGGTGAAATTATATAAGCTATAAACACCTGCATGTGCTCGGACTTAGAGATTTAAAGTGTAAATTTTAATGTCTAAAATGCTGCGCAGGCTAAATTAGAATCAATTAAATATTAATTCAAAAAAATCTAATAAGATATTAGATCAATTTATAACATCTTCTATGCCTCCGGATTCACAACACATTATACAAGCGAATAGATGGCATTAGTTAAGACATTCTCAAATACAGCCGCATAGGCCCCGACACTATATTGAATTCTTAAATTCAAGTGTCTGAGAATGTTGTACGGGTTGCTTCCCGATTTAGTCTTAAGATTGGGTCCAGGTTAACAAAACTTAAAAAACTATTATAAAAATTTCAACTTATTAAAATATCTGAGAAGCTAATTTTATCATGCGATAGTAGATCTGATCCTTTATTAGGAGCTAAATAGAGTTGACGGGTTCTAAAGTTCTCAAATACATTTGATTCAATCAATCAACTAACTACCCCGATGATGGTTGTGTTGAATGGTGATTTCAACCGGAGGGGTGTGGAGAAAATATTCCCTCCTTCATCTATCCTCTTGAATAGGATAAATGAAAATAGAAATATGCACCTTTTGGTTGGGACACCACGTAGATCCATAAATATTCTTATTAGGGTGATCGGGTACGATATTGAGGAGAGGTGTACCATCTCGAAAGACAGAAGTCACCACCCTACAATGGACCTAATCACCTCAATAAGGACTCCTAAAGATAATGACTCCTCCATAGTGAAATGCAAATCTTTCTAGTTCCCTAGCGGATCCAGAATTCTAATCCCTCAGTGGATTTCACAACCTTTCTTCACTTTGTGGATGGCTTGAGCTCGCTTCCCTAGTGGAGAAACTTGTCTATCCCTGGTGGAGTAAAAAAAAATAAACAAATAATAAATTGAATCAAACTCAACCCTCTACCCCAGTGGAACTTAACAAATCAAATAAAATTTCTCCTCGATGATACTCAAATCAAATCAAATCTCTCATCCCCTTGTGGATGATTTGAACCTATTTTCCTAGTAAAAGGTTCACATACTCTATCCCTAGTGGATTCCTCCTTCTCACCCTTATGTCCTCGACATAAGAAGAGCCACATTGCACTAAGCTCTGGGTTCCTTCAACACCTCGGGTTAGGAGTAGATTGTCTCTGTTAGTGCTTGTGATCATTCAGCGTTGTTGATCATTTTAACACACGTGTTGTGTTCCTCACACACACACCTATTACGCCTTTGTTGACCTCATTTTTGGAATGAGCTCTCAACCCCTCCATCTTAGACATAGGACTTCTTTAGATTTTAAGAATTTCTTAGTCTTAAGAAATATCTAGTGATTATGTGGACACTTAATCTATCCCTAGAGACTTAGAAGAGTTAGCCGTAGGAATAGGTTATGTCTTAGGGGTGTTAGGAAAATTTGCCTACCCTATAGCTTGGACCAACTCCTCACTTCCTTCCTTTAAGTCAAATTCAAATTAATTCCAACCTCATATCAACTTCAACTCCAAATCAAATCAATAATCAATTCTAGCCTAATTGATTTTCCCTAAACTCAAATCAATTCCAAATGATTGAAATTCATGATCAACTCCAAATGATTGAAGCTCATGATTGAAATTCCAAATTTAAAATCTTTCCTAAGCCCTGTTATTCCATCTTATGGACTTAGCTCAAATCAAATCCAAATCAATTAAAATTTAAGAAATTTTCTCATAACCCATTTGTATTCTCATTTATATTCACAAATATAAATGAATTATAAATTTAAATATCCAAGAATCAACTCTAGAATCAAATCCAAATTCAATCAAAAATCCAACCTAAGCCTTCAAGATAAAATCTTCAACTTAGCCAAATCAAACTCAAATCAAGCCGAACCCTTAATTTTTCTTAATGATTCAATAAATCCTACAATCATTAATCCAGATATAAACATAAACTTCAATCATCAAACCAAAACTAAATTCAAAAATCAAACCCAAGTCAAACTCATGTTCACCCTTTGACTTGAAATCATGAAATGAATCAAAACTCATTTGACTCCAAATCTCTTGCAAAGGGATTTATATTTCAATCATAAATCCACATGTGAGTTCAACCAAACTTGAATCAAGCCTTGATCAAACCAACTAAACCCAATTGGCTCACTTGACCCAAAGTGGCCAATTTGACCTACATGAATCAAAATTCAATTCAATCCAATTCAAAGTGAATTAAGTCAATCCAAACTTCATGTCATGTTTGTTGATCATCATAGGTTAACCAATTGTCATGAATTGGGTCAAACTAACACAACCTAGCCCGTTGACCATGTCAACCCTTTAACCCACATGAACCCAAACTAGCCAAATTGCAACCTAAACCAAATTTATTGGAAACAAAGATACCAATCCATTTCAAATGATCAACCAAACCCAAACCAAGCCATGATTCAAGACAATTTGGTCAATTGGGTCAAATCAGTCAACCTAGCCCAAATTGACCTAAAGGTCAAATTGGCCAAAATCTAAATTAAATCCAAATTAAACCAAATTAATTGAAAAAAATTGAACCAATATACTCCAAATAGTCATTTGAACTTGACCCAACTCTTGGTTTGACCCAATTTGACCAATTGGTCAACCTAACCCATTTTGACCCAAATGGGTCAAATTAACCCGAATTAAACCAAATGAGCTTCAAATGACATGAAATCTAGTCCAACTTACTTTCGACCCATTTCAAAGCTGCCCAAATCAAATTCAATATCGAATAACCACTTTGCCCTTGGGTCAAGGGCATTCCATGAGAAAAGGCACCTTCCCAAGTGGTCATTTCTCTTCCTTGGCCACTTGGCACTCATCCATTGGACAACATAGGCACCAAGGACACTAATTTTCTGACCCAAGGAGTGGTTGGGGCATCCATGACTCATGGGAAAGTGAAATCACCTCACCTCTCCCATTGGAACACTTGGCATGAAGGACACTCACCTCCCCTTAGCTAGGACACCACTTTGTCCTACATGGAAACCACTTTTCATGCCTTAGCCAACCATAGGGAGCCACCTAGGATGATTCTCTTCCATTCCCAACCACCCTAAGCCATGTGACATGAGTTTTGAGCCAAAATTTCAAACAAAAAGTGGAAAAATGTTCATTTCACTTCACTTTTCATTCTAAGGCTTTAGTGGTTGAAGGAAACCCTCATTCCTCTCATTCTCCTCCTAAATCCATCCATTAGCAATTATTTTGGAGAAATACTCCAAAACCAAGGAGATTTGGAAAATGATCACCGGAGGAAACTTTATTCAAAGATGAGGGGCTAAGCCCCTCACACACAACCCTAAATCATCAGGTCACCATGTCAAAAAAATCATCCGGTAACCTTCAAAAAATCAGCCTTAGGATCTTTCATTTTATGATGGATTGTGCATGATTTTTAGAAATCTATCATAGATAATCTCGCATTTTTTACTTTAAATCATCCCAATTAGAAAATAGAATTTTTTTTTTGGTGCAAATCGGTGCAAAAATGAGTCCATTTGTATAAGTTTTCACTTAGAAAACCCCATTTTTTGAAAAAAAACACCATGAAATCACTCATCATGGGTAATAACCGCCATCCCATGGTTCGGATCAACAACTCATCACGCCTTCGATTTCGTGATCCGGACCATTTGATCAGTTCGCGTGATCTTAGATCGACGCCGATCACGCGATCGATCTAGATGGTCGAGCGACCGCGGTCGCTTCGGGTTTGACCGCCTTCCCACCCATTTCTACAGACACCATGCATGAATCGCATGACATAGCATGACACGCACATGCCATGTGGCACCGTGCCACCGCAATCACGCGTGGTGCCGCATGGTATGTCGGGCCGCATCGATTTTTCTGATTTAAAAAATTAATTAAAATACTTGAAACTTCAAAAATTCAAAGAAAAGAAAACAACTTAACCAAAAATTACAAATAAGGGCTCGTTGGATTCGTCTTTCCGAAAGGAATCCAACAAACCAAAAATCCCCTAATTTTATTGAATATTTTGAGCTTTATTGGACTTTTAGTGAAAATAAAATTTATTTAGTTAAATCAAAAATATATGTCATATTAAGTTAAAATTTTTAGGTATTAAAATTGATGTTAAAATACACATACCATAAAATATTCAAGTAAAAATGACATCTAGATTAAAAGATATTAAATTTTGAGTGTCAAATAATTTATTTTAATAAAAATAAATTACTAGAATTCTTAAAAATCACTTAAATCAATTGAAACTTCTTAAATTCATAACTATTTGTAGAAAAATCTAAAAAATACAAACATAGATTTGTTTTAATGAAATTTTAGAGGAGAATCCAATAAAATTGTTTCTATTTGAATTTTAACAGTAGATTTTCTTTAATTTGGGTTTATTTGAAAACTTAATAACCCAAATTACTCCCTAATGACTTCATTAATTAATTCCAAACTTCTGAGGCATGTTTAGTGGGATGATATCTGCTTCTCTTAATTTTCTTGGAATTTGTTAATGAGTTAATCAGAGAAATTAATTAATGAACCTCTAATCACTCTCTTAATGTAATTAAGATTAATTAAGCATGTGAATAGTGGTTTAAATCCTTGATTAAGTTAATTAACTTTGTTTAAGTGATTAGGAGGTTTATAGAATGATTTTGGGATATTTTTCTTAAGCTATTCCCTAAACCCCCTTCCTTCTTTAATCTAAACTTAATTATAGGCTAATCCACTAATGACCTATTTAATTAACTTGATAAAATTTTCAAAACTTTCCATAACTTAACTAATCCTTCTTGGGTAGATGCTTAGGTGTTCAATAACCTAAGCAACTTAAGGAAATCATACCTAACTCACATGTGTGGGAAAGGTTATGAAAGTACTTAAATTAAACCCTTTAGCTTAATTAATCTAATTACATTAGGTACTTTTCTTTCCTAGGATGCATTACTTATTTAAATTCCTTGTGATTTTATGTCATACATTAGCTAATAATTATTTGATTAAATATGTTAAAGTGGTATAGGTAAGGGGTTGTTAATAAACTTATTCTACACCTTAACCTAACCAAAGCATAAAATTAATCTAATCACCTAAAAATTAAACTAAAACAATACACAGATGTGGGAATGGGTAAGGACCAGAAAACCTCCTCACACTTTTCAAATTCAAATCAAACTCAAAATAAAATGGAAGTCTCTTTAAAAAACTTTTGATTCTCTTTAAATAATCTTACTTCATAAGATAATCTTTAAGAATTAATTAGAGTGAATGAAATTACATGCTTATATCATTTTATTTCTTTCCTAGCATGCTAAATGTGTATTTCATATGAAAATCATGCATTCATACTTTTCTAAAATCAAATTCAAAATGAAATATTTTCTTTATGTCAAATTGCATGTTTTAAAATAAAAATATGAGTGGCTATTATCACTATTAAATTCAAAACTATTTTCAAAATCTATAAATCAAATACCTAAAAGTGAAAGTGTGCTACTTATAGTTTATTTATAAGCTTGCATGTGAATATAAAAATGTGTCTTATGTTTGCTTCCTTTCTTTCCTCTTAATATAGATTTGAATAAGATTTGCAGAGTGTATAGTTCTTTTAAAAGAACATAACATTGATTAAATCTATTCTTATTCTCTTACATATTATGACTTAAGAAAGATCCTTACACTTACACATATAAATTGCATAACCAAGTTTAAACATATGTACAAACTTTTGCATCTTTCTTTTCCATTCATTTCTTTCGTACATGTGCTTGTATTTAAGGAAAGTGGTATATTAGTCTAGACCACTCCGGGGTTGCGAGGCTTTAAGTAGCCCTAAGTAGGTCTTACACCTTACACCCTTGGTTAACAATGGTGCCGTACTCACTTATTCCTTTCATACATACATGTGTGCATGTGAAAAATGGATAAGAAAATCTCTTTTCTACTTAATGAAAATCGTAGCTCATAGCATTCTCTTTCCATGTATTTATTTTTGTATATGATTGTATTTAAGGAAAGTAGTATATTAGTCTAGACAACCTCGAGGTTGCGAGGCTCTAAGTAGCCTTAAATAGGTCTTGTACCTTACACCCCCTAGTTAACAATGGTGCCGTACTCACTTATGACTTTCATACATACATGTGTGCATGTGAAAAATGGATAAGAAAATTTCTTTTCTACTTAATGAAAATCATGCATCATAAAGCATTCAAATTTTCTTAAGTAGCTTACTTAGCATTTTTTTTCCATGTTTTTCTTTTTGTACATGCACATGTATTTAAGAAAAGTGGTATATTAGTTTGGACAACCCCGGGGTTGCGAGGCTTTAAGTATCCCTAAGTAGGTCTTGTACCTTACACCCCTAGTTAATAATGGCGTTGTACTCACTTATGTATTTTATTCTTGTAAATGTGCATATGAAAGATGGATAAAAGAATCACTCTCTCCTACTTAACAAAATCATGTATACATAAAACATTCCAAGTTTCCTTAAGCAACCTTTCTTAGCATTCATCATTAAGGTGTGCTAAATACTTGCATCGCATGTATAGATATGCTTAGGATTCATTCATGTGCATGATACACATGTGGGAAAGAAATAAAATGTTGTGTGTTTTGTGATAGTAATTCACTTTACTTAATCTTAAAATACCTTTCTCTTTGAATAGATTTATTTAGAGAAAATCTAAACTTAGGATTAATTAAAACACATAATAAAATATTCACTAAACAAAGCTAAATATGAATCTACTTTAAAAATTACTTAAGATATGTAAGGAAAAAGAACTTCTCTTCTCTTTTTCCTATATAAACAACACTTAGTAATTAATTGTTGGTTCCTTCAAGCCAAATCAAATCATCAAATAAAATCAATCAAAATCAACTAAACAACTTAAATAAGATCACTCTTCTAAGTTGAACCTTTTTATACTTAGAAAATCCTAACCTTAAAGCCTAGCTAAGCATATCACATAGACCTAACATGGCACACACATTAGGCTAAGTCACCACTTCTAGTCCTATGTTAGGACGGTGCATGGTTTGATGTTTGCTTTTATTTTATGATGTGATATTTTAGTCTGGATGTTAGGGTGTATGAGCGTAGAATGAATGATAGGTTGATTTAGTCTAATCATTATTTTTTGCAGAGGATTGTGCTTAAGGGGTGCTGTAATAGATAAAAATATAAATGCTTTTGTTGTCCAGGTGCTTATACCACTAAGCATAATCCAATGGGTCAGGTGGACATGGTTACCCATGTGTGGGGTGCTAAGTCCAATATACATGCTTGGGATTTGTATGGTTTGTTTAGCTAATCTCTATTTTGCAGGTGTTAGTTAGATTTACTTGTCCTTTTTCATTTGCTTTTGCAATTAGGATTTTGGAATGATTATTATGGAGGATTAGGATGAGCATTCGTTATAAGACTATGTCTCATGCACCATGTGAAGCCTTTGGAGTAACCACCTTCCAACCATCCATAAGAAAGAGAAAGAAGAAAAGAAAAATGAAGAAATGAAGCATGAAGACCCCCATAACATGAATTCCTTGCTTAATTGTAATTAATTCATTTATAATCTGGGTTGTATAAGGGCTAAATTTTATTTATTTTGGGTTTGTGCGGTGGTGCCCGACCACACATGACCTTTTATTCTTTTGCTTTAGCTTTATAAATGTTTGATGTTTTATTTAGCTTGTGCTTTAGAAATGGCATACTTTTCCTTGTTTCTTCCTTGTTTTGATGTACGGCCTGGAAGACTATTAGGCTCTTAGGGAAAAGTAAATCCTCTACTAAATTAGTAAATTTAAAATTAAAATAAACCACTTATAACCTCATTTAAAGCCTAAGTTAAAATCAAGATAAAAGAATTAGCAACCCCTTAGTTGGATGAGTATTTCTTTTACAACATCATGCACAATAACATATTAATTCACTCTTGATTTGGAGGGCTTCCACCCATGCTAGAGAACTTGGCTTGACCTTTGAGAGCCATGATGGAAACACACCACCCATCTTGCTGATTTTGGCCCATAATATAATTTCTTATGCATTAAGCATATGAATCCTATAATTATGAGTTAAATGATTGTCCAAAAATGAAAATAACATGTAATGTGATTTGCATTAGATTTAGGTCATTTGAAGCATGCCCTTACATGATCTAGTCTCTTTAGGGAGTGGGTTTAAGGACTTAGTCTCTTTCTAAATAAATAATAGCCTAGATATCTTGCATAAAGCATATGACTTGCCTATATGAATTTAAAATCATAGGAGGAGTTAGTTTGAGGCCACCCCCAGGCGGTTGTAAGTCCAAGCAGCCGGGTGATTTGTCCTCTCTTATGGATGCAAACTGAATACCCATTTTTCACCTTAGATTTAGGCCGTGGTTTTGGCCCTCACCAAAGCTCCCTAAATTTAGGTTCTGAGATTGCTTCTCTCTTCTATGGGCCATAAGCATATATCCTCACCTCTTAGGCATTTCCATAACCTTGTATTGTGGAATTATATTCCCTAAACTTTGAATAAAAATTCAACTCAAACAAATAATTTCCCTCAATTTCAAAATTGTAAAGATCAACCATAGGATAGTTTGGGATGTTTACTAGGCTTCCTAATATCCTAAACATCCCCTACTCATCTCTATTTGGCTTCGATAAGAACTCCCTCCTCTTGATCGATCCTATTTGATTTGCCAAAAATAAATTAATCGATTGATAATCCTACCTATTGAAATCTTTGGAGACAATGATCATTTATCTTAATCGAGAGTATTCTTAAGGAATCCCCTTCCTTAGGATGTAATTAATTATGGGGGCTTGCCCCTGTAGGGAACTTAACGAACTGGTTTTAAAATCTCGCTTTATTTTTCCACGAAATAGGGAAGAATCTCGGTATATGTAGACCCATAGTTCTTAGGAGTCCTTATTGAGGTGATTAGGTCTATTATAGGATGGTGACTTCTATCTTTCAAGATAGTACACCTCTCCTCAATGTCATACCCGATCACCCTAATAAGAACATCCACGGATCTACGTGGTGTCCCGACCAAAAGGCCTATATTTCTATTTTCATTTATCCTCTCCAAAAGGATAGATGAAGGGCGACTCCGCTGGGGAGAATTCCTCTCTCCATCTTTGGTAAATGATCATTGTCTTCAAGTATCGATAATGGATTTGTATTTTATACAAATCATAAATTATCTATCTTTTCCGTTGGCACTTAGTTTATTTCATCCTTAAGCTAAGCTAGCCAACATCTTTAGGTTTTAGGACCTCATTCCATGTAGGTCTTAAAACTCCTATTGGGTTCCCCAATAGGTGAAAATAAAAATGTTACAAAAAGAAATAACTAAAGACTTCCTCCTTACTATTTCTATGGTAAGGAAAGGTTCATTCCGAAATTAAAGATTCAATAAGTAGGACTATCTCGATTAGTTTATTATTATTTTTTTGGTAAATCAAGTGGGATCGATCAAGAGGAGAGAGTTCTTATCGAAGATAAATGGAGGTGAGTAGGGGATGTTTAGGATACTAGGAAGCCTAGTAAATATCCCAAACTATCCTATGGTTGGGCTTTGAAATTAATTATTTGAGTTGAATTTTTTATTTGAAGTTTGCTTATAATTCCATAATACAAGGTTAGAAATGCTAAGAAGTGAGGATTTATGTTTATGGCTCACGAAGGGACAAGCAACCTCAACCTAAATCTAGAGAGGAGAGCCAAAAAAACGACCTAAATATAAGAAAAAAAGTATTTGGTTTGCCTCCATGAGAGGACAAACCACCATGCTTGACCTTACAATGCGGACCAACTAACTCCTCACATTTTAAATTCATGTAGGCAAGTCATATATTTTATGCAAGATAGTTGGGCTATTATTTATTTAGAAAGAGACTAAGTCCTAAAAATCACTCCCTATAGAAACTAGATCATGTAATGGGATGCTTCAAATGACCTAAATCTAATGCAAATCATATTACATGTTATTTTCATTTTTGGATAATCATGTAACTCAGGCTTATAGGATTCATATGTTTAATGCATGAGAAGTAAGATTATTGGTCAAAATCAACGAGAAGGGAGGAGGTGTGTTTCCACCATGGCTCTCATAGGTCAAGCTAAGTTTCTCTAGCAAAGGTGGAAGCCCTCCAATAAAGAGTGAAACAAGATTCTTTGTGCATGATGTTATAAAAGAAATACTCATCCAACGAAAGGGTTGTTAATTCTTTTATCTTGATTTATAGCCTAAGCTTTAGGTTAGGTTATGAGTTGTTTATTTTAAGTTTTGAATTGATTAATTTGGTAAAAGATTTCTTTTTCCCTAAGATCCTAATTGTCATCAAGGTCATACATCAAAGAAAGGAAGAAACTAGGAAAATATGTCATCTTAATGCACAAGCTAAACAAAATATTACACATTTTATAAAGCTAACGCAAAAGAATAAAAGGCCATTTAAGGTCAAGCACCACCACACAAACCCGAAAACAAATTGGGTAGCTCTACCCAACAACTTGAATTAAGTACAATTAAGCAAGGAATTCATTATTATGGGGGGTCTTCAAGCTTCATTTTTTCATTCTTCTTTTCTTCTTTATTCTTTCTTCTTTCTTCTTTCTTCTTTTAGTTCCTTCTTTTGGATGATTGGAATGTGGAAACTCCAAAGGCTTCACATGGTACATAAGATGTGATCTTATAACCAATGCTCATCCTAATCCCCCATAACAATCATTCCAAAATCATGCAGGTACATGAAAAGGGAAAAGTAAATCTAACACTAACACATAGATTAGCTAAACAAACAACACATTCCCAAGCATGTATTTAAATAAATTGGACTTAGCACCCCATACATGGGTAACCAAGTCCACCTAGCCTATTTTGGATTATGCTTAAGGGTATAAGCAACCTACACGGCCAAAGTAGTTACATTTTTATTAAAGTGCCCCTTAAGCACAATCCCCTGCAGAAGACAATGTTTAGATTAAATCATCCTACCATTCATTGTACACAGATACACCCTAACATCTAGACTAAAATAAAATATCATAAAATAAAACAAATATCAAACCATGCACCCCTAACATAGGACTAGAAGTGGTGACTTAAAATATTGTGTGCCATGTAAGGTTTTGTGGTATGCTTAGCTAGGCTTTAAGGTTAGGATTTTCTAAGTGTGAAAAGGTTCAACTTAGAAGGATGGTATCATTTAAGTTGTTTAGTTGATATGGGTTAATTTTATTTGATGATTTGATTTGGTTTGAATGAACCTGCTTAATTACTAAAGGTTGTACAGAGATAAAAAGAGAAGAGAACTTCTCTTTCCTCCCTACCTTAAATGATTTCTAAGGTAGATTCATTAAGGATTTTTGTTTAGTGAATGTTTTACTATATGTTTTAATTAATCCTAAATTTATATTTTCCCTAAACAAACCTATTCAAAAAGAAAGACATTTTAAGATTAGGTAAAGTGAATTACTATCACAAAACACACAATATTTTATTTCTTTTCCATATGTGTATCATGCACATGAATGAATCCTAAGCATAGAGATGCGATGCAAGTATTTAGCACACCTTAATAATGAATGCTAAGAGAGGTTGCTTAAGAAAATTTGGAATATTTCATGTATGCATGATTTTGTTAAGTAGAAGAGAGTGATTCTTTTATCCATTTTCATATGCACATTTACAAATATAAAAGGCATAAGTGAGTACGATGCCATTATTAACCAGGGGTGTAAGGTACAAGACATACCTAGGGCTACTTAAAGCCTCACAACCTCAGGGTTGTCGAGACTAATATACCACTTTTCTTAAATACATGTGCATGTACAAAAAGAAATGCATGGAAAGAAAATGCTAAGTGAGTTACTTAAGAAAATTTGAATGCTTTATGATGCATGATTTTCATTGAGTAGAAAAGAGATTTTCTGATCCATTTTTCACATGCACGCATGTATGTATGAAAGGCATAAGTGAGTACGATGCCATTGTTAACCAGGGGTGTAAGGTATAAGACCTACTTAGGGCTACTTAAAGCCTTGCAACCCCAGGGTTGTTCAGACTAATATATCACTTTCCTTAAATACAAGCATGTGTACAAAAGAAATGAATGGAAAAGAAAGATGCAAAAAGTTTATGTTAGTTGATTTGTTTTGTTTATACAATTTCTAAGTGCAAATGTAGACATCTTTCTTAAGTAATAGTATAGGAATGAATAGGAAGGGAATTAGGCAAGTGTTATGTTCTTTTCAAATGAACTATACACTTTGCCAAATCTTATTCATACAAAAGAAAGGCTACACTATGCACATCTTCATATTTATATCCACATGCAAGCTTATAAATAATTATAAGTAGCACACTTTCAGTTTTAGGTATTTAATTTATAGATTTTTGAAAATAGTTTAGAATTTAATAGTAATAAAAGCCAATCATATTTTTTTACTTTAGCCAAAACATGCAATTTGACATAAAGAAAACATTTCATTTTGAATTTGATTTTTGAAAAGCATGAATGTATGATTTTTATATGACATACACATTTAACATGTTAGGAAAGAAATAAAGTGATGTAAGCATGTAATTTCATTCACTCTAATTAATTCTTAAAGACAATCTTATGAAGTAAGATCATTTAAAGAGAATCAAAAGTTGTTTAAAGAGACATTCATTTTGCTTTGAGTTTGATTTGAATTAGAAAAATGTGAGAAGGTTTGCTGGTCCTAACCCATTCCCACATGTGTGTATTATTTTAGTTTAATTTTTAGGTGATTAGATTAATTTTATGCTTTGGTTAGGTTAAGGTGTAGATTAAGTTCATTAATTACCTCTTACCTATACCACTTTAACATATTTAATCAAATAATTATGAGCCAATGTATGACATAAAATCATAAGAAATTTAAATCAGCAATTCATCCTAGGAAAGAAATGTACCTAATACAATTGGCTCACAATTAATGATTAATTAAGTTAAAGAGTTTAATTTAAGTACTTTCATAACCTTTTCCACACATATGGGTTTAGTAGGATTTCCTTAAGTTTATTTAGGTTATTGAACACTTAAGTATCTACCCAAAAAGGATTAGTTATATTTCTAGATTAATTTTAGTTTTGAGAATTTGATTTGATTAATTAAGTATATCATTAGTGGATTAACCCTTAATTAGATTTGGATTTAAGGAAGAAAGGGGATTTAGGGAATAGCTTAAGGAAAATATCCCAAAATCAATTTTCTAAACCACTTAATCACTTAAACAAATTTTAATTAACTTAATCGAGGAATTAAACCACTGTTCACATCCTTAATTAAGCTTAATTACATTAAGAGAGTGATTAGGGGTTCATTAATTAATTTTCTTGATTAACTCATTAATAAATTCCAAGAAAAATAGGAGAGGTAGAAGTCATCCCACTAAACATGCATGAGAAGGTTGGCTTTAATTAATGAAGTCATTAGAGAGTAATTAAGGTTATTAAGTTTATAAATAAACCCTACTTAAGAAAAATCTACTATCAAATTTAATTAGAAACAATTTTATTGAATTCTCCTCTGAATTATCTTTAAAATGAACTGAGTTTGTACTTTTTGAATTTTTCTACAATTAGTTATGAATTTAGGAAGTTTCTATTTATTTAAGTGATTTTTATGAATTCTCTTAATTTACTTTATTAAAATAAATCATTTGACACTTAAAATTCAATATCTTTTAATCCAAACATCATTTTGACTTGAAATTTTTAAGGCAGCTGTATTTTAACATCAATTTTAATCTTTAAGAATTTCAACTTAGTATTTTTGGCTTAATTAAAGAAATTTAATTTTTACTAAAACTCAAATTAAGCTTAAAATATTCTGTAAAATTTAGGGATTTTGGGTTTGTTGGATTTCTCTCAAAAAGACAAATCCAACGAGCCTTTGTTTGCAATTTTTGTTAAGTATTTTATTTTCTATAAATTTTAGAAGTTTTAAAGTGATTTAAAGTAATTTTTTAAATAAAAAATTTGATTTTGTATTTACACAGACGGCACCCTTCCGTCCGCGCAGCGTGATTGACGGCGTGTCGCATGGCACGCCGCATCCGCGCACACGATTGGCACGCATGCATTTTAGCAGGAAGACCAGGTCAACGCAGTGAGAGTGACCCATGGATCAGACGGTCCATATCAAATTGCATGATCCAAAGGCCAGGATCGAGTGATCGGTGCATGATCTGAGCCGTCCAATTGCACAAATCATGTGATCGGACAGTCCATATCGCATCAGGCGATCCAAAGGCCCGAATTGTGTGATCTGAGCCATCCAATTCCGTGAACTGTGGGATTGGATGGCGATTGTTGCTTGACGGAGGTGAGCAGTGAAATCCAAGGGTTTTTTTTGAAAAAAAAATGAAGGATTTTAATGAAAACTTATCCAACTGGACTCATTTTTGCATCAATTCACATTGGAAATATTTTATTTTCTAATTGGGATGATTTAAAGTAAAAATGCAGGATTATCTAGGATAGATTCCTAAAAAAATACACAAAAAGCATCACAAAATGAGTGATCCTAAGGCCAGCTATGGTTTTTGAAGGTTACCTCACCGAGGATGATTTTCGGCTGTGGTGATGACTCGAGCCTACTGTTGAGTGAGGGAAGAAGTGTTGGATTGAGCTTAGATCCTCACCTTCACATTGAAATGAAGTTTCCTCTAGTGATCACCATTTCCTAGCCAAAATTCACTCAGTTTTGAAGTATTTCTCTCCAAAATGAAGTGGGGGTGATTGTCAATGGCTTTGGGAGCTCTAGGAGAGGGAAAAGAGAGGAATGGGGGTTTGCTTCAGCCTCTAAAGCCTTGGAATTAAAAGTGAATGAAAATGAACCTTTTATTTAAAATTTTGGCTCTAAACTCATGTAATTTGTCTTAGGGTGGTTAGGAATGGAAGAGAATCATCTTAAGTGGCTCCCTATGGTTGGCTAAGGCATGAAAAGTGGCTCCCATGAAGGACAAATGGGTGTCCTAGCTAAGGGGAGGTGAAAGTCCTTCTTGTCAAGTGTTCCAATGAGAGAAGTGAGGTGATTTCACCTCCCCATGAGTCATGGCTACCCCAACCACTCCTTGGGTCCAAAAAGCAGTGTCCTTGGGGCCTATATGGACTAATGGATGAGTGCCAAGTGGCCAAGGAAGAGAAATGACCACTTAGGAAAGTATATTTTCTCATGGGATGCCCTTGAACCAAGGGCAAAGTACTCATTTGGCATTGATTTTGATTTGACCAAATTTGAAATGAGTCAAAAGTAAGTTGGACCAAATTTCATGTCATTTGAAGTTCATTTGGTTTAATTTGGGTTAATTTGACCCATTTGGGTCAAATCGGGTCAAAACTAGTAGGTTGACCAATTGGTTAAATTAGGTCAAACTAAGAGTTGGGTTAAGTTCAAATGATTATTTGGAGTATATTGGTTCAATTGTTTTTAATTAATTTGATTAATTTGGATTTAATTTAGATTTTGGCCAATTTGATCCTTTTGGTCAATTTGAGCTAAGTTGACCGATTTGACCCAATTAACCAAATTGGCTTGAATCATGGCTTAAGTTGGGTTTGGTTGATCATTTAAAATGGATTTCTATCTTTATTTCCAATCAATTTGATTTATATTTGATTTTATCTTGATTTGACCTTTTAGGTCAAGTTGGGTTCATGGTAAATTGGGCTAGGTTGGGTCTAGTTGGCCAATTGGTCAAATTGGGTTTAATTGAGGCTTTGGTCAAGCTCAATAATCAATTTAGAGTGAACTTGAGCTATTGGTTGCAATCAATTTGGTTTAGGTTGCAATTTGGCTAGTTTGGGTTTGTGTGGGTTAAAGGGTTGACTTGGTCAACGGGCTAGGTTGACTTGGTTTGACCCAATTAATGAAAATTGATTAACCTATGATGATCAATAAACATGACATGAAGTTTGGATTAGCTTAATTCTCTTTGATTTGAATTGAATTGAATTTTGATTTATGTTGGTCAAATTGGCCACTTTGGGTCAAGTGAGCCAATTGGCTTTAGTTGGCTTGATCAAGGCTTGATTCAAGTTTGTTGAACTCACATATGATTCATGATTGAAATATGAATCCATTTGCAATAGATTTGAAGTTAAATGGGCTTTGATCCATTTGTCACCTTCAAGTTCAAAGGATGAACATCAGTTTGACTTGGGTTTGATTTTTTTGAATTTAGTTTTAGTTTAAGAATTGAAGTTTATGTTTATATTTGGATTCATGATTGAAGGATTAATTAAATCATGAAGAAAAACTAAGGGTTTGTCTTGATTTGAAATTGATTTGGCTAAGTTTAAGAGTTTTACTTGAAAGGCTTATGTTAGATTTTGGTTGAAGTTGAGTTTGAGTTTTGAATATGGTTTTGGATATTTGAATTTATATTCATTTATATTTATGAATATAAATGAGAATATAAATGGGTTATGAGAAAATTTCTTGAATTTTAATTGATTTGGATTTGATTTGAGCTAAGTCCATAAGATAGAATCAAAGGGCTTCGAAAATATTTTTGGAATTTGAATTTGAGTTTTGGATTCAGTTTGATTGATTTAAATTTATATTTTATTTATATATGTAAGTATAAATGAGAATATAAGTGGATTATGAAAAAATTTCTTGAATTTCAATTGGTTTGGATTTGATTTGAGCTAAGTCCATAAGATAGAATCAAAGGGCTTGGGAAACATTTTTGGAATTTGAATTTGGATTTCAATCATGGGTTTTGATTATTTGGAATTGATTCATGATTTGATAAAATCCATTGAAATTGATTTAAGGTTTGACTTGGAGTTAAAATTGATATGAATTTGGAATTGATTTAAATTTGACTTGAAGGAAGGAAGTGAGGAGTTGGTTCAAGCTATAGGGTAGGAAAATTTTTCTGACACCTATAAGGCATGACCTATTCATATGGCTAACTCTTCTAAGTCTCTAGGGCTAGGTTGAGTGTCTATCACTTGATGTATCTTAAGACTAAAGATCTCTTAAAGTCTAAGAGGAGTCCTATGTCTGAGATGGAGGGGTTGAGAGCTCATCATAAAATTAGTTCAACAAGGGGATACTTCCATAAAAATGTGATTCTATTTTCAAATCAAATCCAATTCAAATTAAATATCATTCTAAAAATGCTTAAATGAAATTATATTATTAAAATCTTAAAAAAAGAATCAATCAATCCACCTTCCGCAACTGTTTGTCGGAGGTGACAAATTAAGAAAACTCTAGCTCACAAGGGAGCAATGTCAAATAAAGTGTTTTACTATGTTCACTCTCAATCAATTTCTTGCCAGTAAGGATGTGGCCCGTGTCCTCTAACTGTGTGGCTTGGCCAGCAGACTCAACAAATGATGCGTCCCCTCCTTTGATGGGCTTTGGCCAATCAAGCTCTATATATTACGATCAGATCGCTCACGCCCTTTGAGAATCATAGTTACAATAAAGGCAAAATCCTCACTAAGGTAGACTTAAACATGTCCCCCAGATAAACTCCACCCTAAGTCAAGGATTTCTTGGATGACCATGTGTTAAGAATCCTTAGTTAACTATCTCCTCTGACTAAGTAGACTAGGGACCAAGATGGTCTGGGATGAAGAAACCATGGGATCTAGATCAGGCACATCATCATTCCCTCAACCATCCAGTTTAAGCTAAAATGATGTATTTCATAATCTAAATTCTAAAACTCCACTGTGTATATGTATGCATTTAGCACTCTACTAGCAAAGTTCTCTCAGAGAGGTAATAACTAGAGGCTTTGGTTATACAAAACTTGGAACCATATCTAAAGTCCTCACCAGATGAGGATGAAATCTCTGGGTAGTGTCTTATCTACTATCTCATTTGCCTTTTAAAAATTACACCAACACTTTAAATCACACTCTCTTCAATTCAATTTGTTAAAAGGTCAGTGGAGAATTTTTGGAGCCCATAGATTTCTGGCGACTCTGCTGGGGATAGGATTCTCTTTCCATCTTTGGCTAGTCATACGTATGTTATATAGTAGCAATAAAATATTTAAAAATTCAAAACAAAAATAGTGATTTAAATGTGTAATAAATTCAAATTATCAATGTATAAGGCTCTATATTGAATGAATTATTCTATAGAGTATATTTTTATTACACTATTATTTTGTTCTGTAGTGCCTCTGCATTTTGAAAGTATGGGTGAAATAATAATTACTGATTACTAATCCCCATCTTTAACTATTGTAGAATGGATCTATAGAGCACTCTTTAACTGTTCAGCTAGGGCGTGGTGCAAACATTTGCCTAGCCAATGTCATTATCAACATAGGAGATGTTGTCATTACAATTCAATTTGGTAGCATGAGTTTCCTGGTTATCATAACTCTGAAGTACCCATGGTGCATTATTGGCCATCGGAAGGCCTCAGGAAGCTCATACTAGCCATGTTCATCAACCAGTTTAGCATCCAACCACTGTCAAGGAGTTCTCTTGATAGAGAACTTCAGTTTTTAAAGGGCTAGGCCAATCTGAAGACCCCGTGATGAAAAGAATCGTCAATGGGCAAACTGTGTCTTTAATGCCTCATGGTACAACTGCTCCGCTGATTGAGCCTTTTGTACCTCGAAAGCATGATCATGAAGTTTCCTCATCAGAAATAAAATTAACCATAAGGTAGAGAAGAAGAAGAAACACTGAGTTGAGAGCTTAACATAACTCCTTTGAATGACCTAGTGAACAAGCGATACTACCACCAGAAGTGAGTATTCCTAGCCACAATAACTTTGACAATCTAAATTGGGTAAAAAGGAATAGCTCTACTAGTGAAGTAAAGCAGTCCTTCTAGAACTAATCATGTAAAACTCCACTACCACAGTGGAGACAGCCATAATCACTATCTGTCAGAATACCCAAAGTTCTCAAAGTAGCCAAGGACAGAGGCTTAATGAAAAGAAGATTTCAGAGGTCTATGGTGATGAAAAATATTGAAGCTCTACCAAAGGAGGTTGTCATCTCTTCTGGTAACCAATCATCGAGCCTAGTATGCTTCGCATGGTTAGCATCGACGTGACACTCGGATGTCCAAGAATCCGTCGAAGGTCCGAAAGGATAAGAAAATATGAGGCCAGGAAGTCCTTAAGAATGGAAGAGGTGTGATATCTAATACATATACTAGAAATTCATCTCTAAAACAACTCCTTATAAGTGGATACCCAAAAGAAGGGAGATCACTAATGAAAGATATGACAGTCGACACCTTAGAGAATCCTCTAGGGGATCCCATCGTAGATCGAAATCACACCCACAAGAGAAGGTTGACTTTGATCGTAATCCTTTAATAGAAGAAGTGTTTGTTTTGCACATTGAACCAGAGATCCACTGGATATGGTGATCAGAGATTCATGTGCAAAAAGAAGGTGATGAAGAGGACACTATGGAAGTAGAAGTCGTCTATATGGTTAGAAATATAGATGAACTTTTTTTGTCAATGATACATGGATCGAGAACACGAACTTTGAATTGATGTTTATGAAAGAGAGTCTTCATAGAAGCAAATAGAAGATGGATCTTCAATCTTTGCTGATCATGAAGAAGAAAAAGACCAAAATCGAAAAGATATCATGGGTGTTGAAGTTGTTTATATGGTTGAACTAGGAAATGATCAGCCTAGTACATATATTTATAATCAACGTCATCATTTAGCCCTATCAATAGCTACCCTGCAAATGCACAAGGAGAAGGACAATCAAGTTCTTCCCCTGAAAATGAGCAGGGAGCAGAATAACAACAAGAAATAGAGAAAGAAGAAGAGCCTATATTAATTGACATTATGGTGCTAGCTAGAGAGCAAAATGAAATGTAGTGTTAAATGGAGGTCAAAAATAAGGAAATTTCACAGCTTGGTACCAAGATGAATGATATGATGGTGCAACTGAATATCATGATGGAGATGTTGCAAAAGAATATCACATCAAGTGCAACACCTATTGTGTCTACTAATCAACAGGTAGCTAATAATACAACTTTTATACCACTAGTCACTCTAGTACCAAAAGCTCCTACAGTGCATGCTACACATGAAGCGAGGAATGAAGTTAACCAATTACCTCTTCAACCGATAATTCAAAATCTGGCAAGCACACCTAGAGCAGTAACAACTGCTCAGCTTGAAATAATAATCAATGAAAAGATAAAGGCAGTCATAGCCTCAGAGTAGGTTGAAAAGCTGGTGAGTAAGTGTCCCCCTTACCCAGCTAAATATGATTAAGTATCATACCCGAAAGGGTACTCAATGCCAAAATTTAATACTTTCAGTTGGTTTAGTATTCCAAAGCAACATCTAGCCTAATTTAAGGCTACTTGTGGTAACATAGAAGGGAACGATGCACTGCTTTTTCATCAGTTCATCAGTAACCTAACCTTTGCTACTTTCGAATGATATGTAGAATTGACGAATGATTCAGTTAAAACCTTTGCTGAATTAGAGACTATATTTGTGAAGAAGTTCCCCAGTGCAATCGAGAAAATAACATTCCCTGACCTTGCCTTGCTAAAAAGAAGGAAAGATGAGTCAATGACAAAATTCATAAGTCATTTGTGTAACCTAAGTATGAAGTGCATGCAATAATTAGAAGAAGAACATGTGATCCAGTTGCTAATGGGAAATATGGATGATAAAATGACACTATTTTTATGTATGGCTTCAATTTCAAAATTTCAAGACTTGCTTGATAGGGTGATTAAATTTGAAAAGTTGAATCACCCTAAGTTTGAAGTCTATGCAGATAAAGCAAAGAGAAACAAGCCTTCAGACTCAAAAAGAAATGAATTCATGACGCTTTCTATAGCTCAAATGGTGAAAAGCAGGTGATTTATAATGTGGATAAAAGAAAATAGTCGATGTGCAATGATGATAAGGGAAAGAAGACTGTCTACTCTAATCCACTGTCAAAATTAGTGTTAGGAGGTAATGACAAACCTCAGACATTTCCAAGTGGTGGGGAGCATCCAAAACAAGCAACAAAAGATGATGAATGAATGCGATCATCTCTTAAGGAAAATATGAATAAAGATTATTCCTTTAGAAAAGACAGTGTGGCCAAATTATTTCGTCAAGCAGTCAATGCTAGTTTACAATTACCAAAAATTAAAAGGCCTGAGGAAGCTGATCACTTAAGTAATTCAAATTACTATCCCTATCATCGGAGGATCAATCATCCTATTGAATATTATTATGTCTTCAAAGATTGGCTAGAAAGGAAGTATCGGCGGGGTGAATTTACACTATCCAACAACGTTCTAGTCAACCCTAAAAAAGAGTTTACAAGGATGATTATGTCCTCTTCCATATCATCCATCAAAGATAAAAAGAAGGAGAAATTAGTTTAGACTGAAGAATGGGAAGCAGTAGTCTCCAAAAAGACCATGAAAATGCTAAAGCAGCTATGTTGACCTCATTTTTAGAATGAGCTCTCAACACCTCCATCTTAGTCTTAGGACTTCTCTTAGAGTTTAAGAGTTCCTTAATCCTAAGACACATCTAGTGATTAGGTGGATACTCCAACCTAGCCCTAGAAGACTTATAAAAGTTAGCCCTAAGAATAAGGTCATGCCTTAGAGGTGTTAGGAAAATCTCCTTCCCTTTAGCTTAAACCATTCTTCACTTTCCTTCTTTCAAGTCAAACTCCAAATCCATTCAATTTAATTTTCTCAAACTCAAATCAATTCCATGAATCAATTTCATGATTGAAATCCATGATTGAAAAATATGATTGAAACCCATGATCAAAATTTATCAAAAATTCCTAAAGTTCAAATTTCTTAAGTCCTTAACCTTTTCTTAAGGACTTAAACAAAACTATTATCTAAACCTATTCAAACCTTTGAGATTTTCTCTTGATCCATTTATATTCTCATATATAAATGAAATATAAATTCAAACCCATCAAATCAAATTCAAAATTCCAAATCAATTCATAAAAATTTTCTTAAGCCCCTTTAATTTTCCATTAAAGGACTTAGCCAAAATCAACTCTAAACCTTGATCAAATAAATTCAAATCCTTGGGATTTTCTCAAAACTTGTTTATATCCTCATTTATATGCTCATATATAAAATAAATCTAAATATAAATCAACCCAATCTAAGGCAAAAATTAAATTCCAAATTTAAAATGCTTGAAATTCCCTTAAATCCCTTAATTTTCCATTAATGGATTTAACCTAAACTTTGATCAAACCATTTCAAACTCATGAGATTTTCTCAAAATCAATTAATATTATCATTTATGTTCTCATATGTAAATGAAATATAAATATAAATCAATCAAATCCAATCCAAAAATTAAATATCAAATTAAAAATTTCCCTTAAATCCTTTAAATTCCCTTTAATGGATGTAACACAAATCATGATTAAACCACTTCAAATCCTTAAAATTTTCCCATGATCAATTTATATCCTCATTTATATTCACATACATAAATGAAATATAAATTTAAACAATCAAAACCAATTCCAAAAATCTAACCCAAATCCACTCAAATCCAAATCTAAGCCTTTCAAGTCAAAATCTTGAACTTAGCCAAATCAATTCCAAATCAAGCCAAACTCTTGATTTTCTCTCATGGTTCAATCAATTCTACAATCATGAGCTCATATATAAATCCAAACCTCAATCCTTCAATCAAAAACCGAATCAAAATCAAACCCAAGACCCCTTCATATTCTTCCTTTGAATATGAAATTTTCAAATGGATCAAAATCCATTCGACTTCAAACCACTTGTAAATGGATTTATATTTCAATCATAAGTCCATATACAAGATCAATCAACTTCAAATCAAGCTTTGACCAAGCCATTTGACCCACTTAGGCTCACTTGACCCAAAGTGATCTAAAGTACCCTTATGAGCCAACTTTTGATCCTAACCAAATTGGATTGAACCAAACTCATATTTGCCTCTAATCATTACCAACAATCATCATGGGATGATCAATCAATCAAATTGGGTCAAACCAAGTCAAACCTAAGGGTTGACCAAGTCAACACTGAACCTAAAATGAAACTTTACATAGCCAAAATCCACCATAGGCCAAATTGTTTGAAAACATTGATCCAAGTTCACTCATGACCTATGTTTGAACTTGACCAAGCAAACATTTGAACCTAACCTAGCCCAATTGGCCCACTTGACCCAAGTTGACACATTTTGACCTAAAGGGCCAAAATATGTCAAAACTTGATCTAAGCCAAATTGATTGAAACCAATGGGTCAAGTCCATTCCAAATCACTTGTGGAACTTGACCAAAGCCTCAATTGGCCAACTAGCCTATTGACCTTAGACCCAATATGACCTAAATGGGTCATGTTGAGCCAAAATTGAACCTAACCCAAATTGATTGGAAACAAAGATACCAATACACTCCATGTGACTAACCTAATCTAAACCTACCCTTGGACTACACCAAATAGGTCAAATGGGTCAAATAGATCAACTTGACCCATTTGACCTAAATGAGTCATATGAACCAAAATCAAATATATACCAAATTGAACCAAAACCAAAGGCACCAAAATATTTCAAATGGTCATATGAACTTGACCAACCCTTGGTTTGACCCAATTTAACCAATTGGTCAACTTGACCATTTTGACCTAAATGGGTCAACATGAGCCAAACCCTAATGGATTCCAAATCTATTGAAACTTGGCCAAACCTATTTCTCAACATACCAAACATACCCAAATTGAAAAAAATAAAATGATCATTTTACCCCCAGGCATAGAACAAATTTTGGCTAGCCATGGGTATTTTGGTCATACCTCAATCACAGGCTTTCCTAAAAGCTCAAGGGGACCTAGTGATGAGTGGTGCACCCAAAATGGGTTTTAGGTCATGACCCATAGATCAAATCGACCCCTGTAATTAAAATTTCAAACTCCCCAGCTCAATTGAGCACATGGAGTTGGCATTCCACTCACAAACCATGCATTGATACTCAAAACCACTCCAAATTGGATCAAAATGGCAAGCTCATTGTCGACCGTCCGATTATAATATGGGGAGATATACTCCCCCTAATTCACCGAAATCACACTTGACTCTTGATCAATTGGAGCCTAAAGAGAGTTAGCAATCATCAAAGAGCTTTCCCAAGATCCCTAGAGAGGATTTATATTCTTCATCCTTCGATTTTGCACAGTGCAAAATAGGGAAGGTCCATTGAAGAGCCAACTTCTTCTACAACTGATCCCATCCAAATTCCTTCTATAATCATCATCTAAGGACTAAGTCGAGCCTTCCCAAGCATCCATTTGAGTTCCCACATCAAGGAAGAACTCAATTCAATCAAAGTCGCAAGGATCTTGAAGAGGAGTTGGTCCACCCATTGATCCACTCAACCTCAAAGCCTTGGAACTTCAACAGGGATTCGTCTCCATTAGATGAAGCTACCTCATCAATCTCGAGCACCGATGATCACCTTCGATGAGGTTAGTGATTTTTCAACCACTTAGATTAGGAGGTGTTGGTTCATTGTGAAAAGAATTTTTATTGCATGTGAAATCCACCGTTGGACTGGCCACTCTATTCCTTTTGATTGTGTGGGTTGAGTCTTGAATGACTATATGCTAGATCAGGCTCGGATCTCCCCTTGGATCATGGACGGCTCACATTGATCCTCAGGGAAGAACTTGGCTCATCTCAGTCACCCATCCACACATTTTAGATGGACAACTGAGATTATTTGGCATGTTTTATAAATCCCTTATCTATTTTAAGCGAGATAATTTCCCGTCCGATCATGACGGCGATGATATTTACATGCGCATACCCCTTGGCGTGATGTTGTGGTAGCTCATGGCATGATGCGTGTAAGCGAGCTCCACCACGTGCGTGATATTAGTTAAGGATTAGTTAGGTATTTTAATTAATTCAGAAAGCTTCTAAAAATCATAACTCCTTCAATAAAAATCAAAAAAATAAAAGGAAAAATGCTACGAATAGATAATTTCATCTAGAGTATTTTTAAAATGTTTTCAATGGATTTTTAATTCCCTTTTTTCTCTAAATTTGAGTTTCTTTAGGAATTTTAATTAGCTAATTATTCTCTAATTAAGTCACCAATTGATTTTAAATATCTACCGTTCATTTTAAGGGATGACCTCTACCTCCCCTAATTTTCTTGAGATTTATTGAGGCATTAATTGGAAAAATTGCTATTTCATTCCATAATTACCCCTTCATGTAATTAAGGGTAATTAAGGTGTAATTAGTGGATTTACCATATGATCAAGTTTGATTAAAGTCAAATCCAGTGAGTAGGGGTTTTATGCAATAATTTTGGGGCATTTCCCCTAAGCTATTCCCTAAACCCCTTGTTCTCTCATTAATCTCTTCTTAATTAAGGGTTTAATTCATTAATTATCCCTTTAAACAATTTTCAAAAATCTAAAAAATTCTAGAACTTAATTAATCTACCTTGGGTAGATGCTTAGGTGTTTAATAGCATAAGTTCAATTAAGAAAATTAAAACCCAATTCACATGTGTGAAAGAGTGTTTAAAAAGTACTTAAGCTAAACCCTTTTAGCTTAATTTACCTTTAATTATGAGCTAATATGAATTAGGCATTTCATTATTAGGTGCATTGCAAATTTAAATTCCTTATGGGTTTTATGCCATATCATTGGCTCATAATTACTTAGTTAATTTTCCTAAGGTGGTGTAGGTAAGGATTAATTAAGCCACTAAATTCATACTGTAACCTAATCAACACTTAAAAATAGATTTAATTATCTAAAAATTAAAAAAAAAATACAAAACACATGAGGGAATGGGTTAGGAACACCAAACTCATATCACCTTTTCAAAATTAAATCAAACTTCGAACTAAACAAAAGTCATTTTGAAATTCACTTTGATTTATTCTAAATTTTCTTATTCTTTAAGAATGTCTTTAGGATTTAAGTAAAGTGAGTTTGTTTACATGCTTTCATTGCTTTATATCTTTCCCAACATGTTAAGTTGTATGCCATGTGATTCATGCATCCATAATTTCATGTTTTCATAGTTTTAAAATAAAAATTGTTTATTTTATGTCAAATGTACATGTGTTGGCTAAAGTAAAATATGAGTGGCTATTATCACTACTAAATCCAAAATATTTTCAAAACTCATAAATGAAATATCAAATCTAAAAGTGTGTTATTCATATCTTAATTATTTGCTTGCATGTGATGGATTATAAAGTAATGTTTAGTGTAGCCTTTCCTTCCTTTCTCATGTTAGCATAATTTTGAATAGGAGTTAGTAAGATGTAGGGTTCATTTGAAAAGAACCTTACTTAATTTAAACCCCATTCATCCCTATGCTCTAAGAAGGTTACTATACTTGCATGAATAAATTGCATAAACAAAAATGAAACTATTAAATAACTTTTGCATATTCCTTCTCCATTTTATTTCTTATATATGCATGTTAGTACTTAAGGAAAGTGGTATGTTAGTCTAGACAACCCTGAGGTTGCGAGGCTTTAAGTAGCCCTAAGTAGGTCTTATACCTTACACCTCAGTTAACAATGTTGTACTCACTTATGCCTTTCTTACTTTCATGCATGTATGTGAAATTTTGGATAAGGAAAATCTTTTCTACTTAAGAAAAATCATGCACATTCAACTTCTAAATTTTCTTAAATGGATTACTTAGCATGCATCATAAAGTGTGTTAACTATTCTCATTTGCATGTATAGATATGCTTAGGTCCATCCATATGCATGTTATATATGTTGGGAAAGAAATGAAGTAATGTGTGTTATGTGAATTTTGATTCATTTTATTTAATCTTAAAATGCCTTTTTTTGAATAGGTTTGTTTAGAGTTTGTCTAAACTTAGGATTGATTAAAAGATGTAATCAAAACATTCACCTAAATGAAATTAAAATGTGAACTTAAGAAATTACTTAAGGATTAGGGAAGGAAGAGAAGTTCTCTTCTCTTTCCTCTCTTCATAACTTAGTAATTAATTGTAGGTTTCACTTAAACCAAATTAAAACATGAAATAAAATAACCAAAACACTTAACAACTTAAATGAAACCCTCCTCTAAGTTGAACATGTTCTTCACACTTAGAAAATTTGAACCTAAAGTCTAAGCTAAGCATACCACACAAACCTTCAAAGCACACATTATAAGTCACCACTAGCTTTAGGTTAGGTATGCATGGTTTGATGTTATATTTTATTTGTGATGAATGTTTTAGAGATGTTAGGTGTATGCTCATAGAATGAATGGTAGGATATTCTTAGTCTAACTATTCTTTTCTGAGGGGTGTGCTAAAAGCTATCATAAATAAAAATATAAATGCTTCTTGTAGGTGCTTATATATACATAATCCATAGGTGGTGGACTTAGTCACCCATGTGTGGGATGATAAGTCCAATATACATGCTTGGGATTTTTGTGTGATTTAACTAACCTTTGTTTTGTAGGTGTTAGATTTCTACTTTTCCTTTTCATGTAAAAATTTGTATATAAGTGATTTTGGAATGATTTGTTATGGGGATTAGGATGAGCATTAGATCCTATCTTATATGTGAAGCCTTGGAGCATCTACCATCCAACCATCAAAGAAAAGAAGAAAGAAAAGAAAGAAAGAAAAAAGAAGAATAAAACTTGAGACCCCATAATAATGAATTCCTTTTACTTAATTATTAATTCATTTGTAATCTGGTTGTATAAGGGTAGAGCTCATTACCCATATTTGATATTTTTTGGGTTTGTGCGGTGGTGCACCACGGCCATTTATTCTTTTTTGATTAGCTTTATAAATTATTTGATGATTTGTTTAGCTTTTGCATTAAATGGTATATTTTCCTAGTTTCTTCCTTGCTTTATGTATGGTGGATTAGGCTCTTTAGGAAAAAAATCTTTTACCCAACTTAACAACTCAAATAAAATTATAACTCATAACCTCATAAAGCTTAGGATTAAAATCAAGATAAAAATAAGCAAAATGGATGAGAATTTCTTTATAATATCATGCACAAATGCATCTTATTTCACTCTTGATTGGAGGGCTTCCACCTTTAGAACTTGACCTTTGAGGCCATGGTGGAAACTCACCTCTCCCCTTCATTTTGTAATTTGATTTCTCATGCATTAGTCATAAAATCCTATTAGCTGAGTCAAAATAATTGTCCAAAATAAAATAAAATAAAATTTGAAATGCATTAGATTTAGGTCATTTGAAGCATGTCCCTTTACATGATCTAGTCTCTTTAGAGTGAGTTTAAGGACTTAGTCTCTTTCTAAATAAAAATAGCCTAGCTATCTTGCATAAGCATAAAGACTTTTACATGTATTTAAAATCAGGAGGAGTTAGTTGGCCACCCCAGTGGTTGTAAGTCCAAGCTATGAATGGTTTGTCCTCTCTTGTGGAGGCAAACCAATTACCCATTTCCTTAGATTTAGGTTGTGCTTCTCAAAGCTCCTAGATTTAGGTTCTAAGATTGCTTCTCCCCTTTGTGGGCCATAAGAATAATTCATCACTTCGTAGGCATTTCCTTAATTTGTATTAAGTAATCTTAAGTCCTAAACTTCTAATGAAAAATACAACTCAAAATAAACTAAATCAATTTCAAAAATATAAAGCTCAACTATAGGATAGTTTGAGATGCTTTGCTAGGTTTCCAAGCATGAGCATATCCTACTTATTCCCATTTTGGCTTCGATAATAACTCCCTCTTTTGATCAATCCCATTTTATCTTCAAAAATAAACCAATCGATTGATAGTCCTTCCCTATTGAAATCTTCAAAGATAATGATCATTTATATTAATCAAGAGTTTTTTTAAGGGATCCCATCCCTTAGGATGTAATTAATTATGGGGCTTGCCTAGGAACTTAAGAACCATTTAAAATAAACTGCTTTACTTTTCATGTAAAGTAGGGAAGAATCTCTACATATACAAACCCATCATCCTTAGGAGTCCTTATTGAGGTGATTGTCCATTAAAGGGTAGTGACTTCTATCTTTTTGAGATAGTACTATACCTTGATGATATCACAATAATAAGTATATCTGGATCTATGTGGCATCTTACCAAGATTTAATATATAATTTTCTCTCTTTTCACCATAGATTTGAAGTGACTCATATAGAATTTTCTCCAGATTTTTTGCAACCGCTGGATGGTTCCTCTCCATCTTTGGTAAATGATCATTGTCTTTGAGTATCGATAGTGGGTTTGTACTTTGGTATGAATCCAAGACTATCCTTCTTTCGTTGGCACTTAGCTCATTTCATTCTTGAGTTAAGTTAGCCAACATCTTTAGGTTTTAGGCATTCCTTGTTGGTCTTAAAACCCCGTTGGTTCTCCAATGGGTAAAATGAAAAGATCTAAATAAAAAAAATTCTTAAAGACTTCCTCCTTATCATTTTCATGATAAGGAAAGGTTCATCTAAAATAATAAATCTTCCATAAAAACTTTGCTTTTCAAAAGCACCTTTTCAAAATGCACTTAATAAAATATTTTCCACAAAATTTTCACCCTCATTTAACAATTCATATAATTGTTACATGTAGGATTTTCAAAAAAAAATAATAAAATTTTCCAAAAGCACAAATGACATCTTCTTTCAATTCACTTTGATGAAGATTTCATTTTTAAAATAAAATGAACAATCATCCTTTCCAAAAATTAAAATCATAATCTTTAATTTATTTAAAAGTATGCATGAATTCTTCTATTCAATACACTCACACTTATTGAATGAAAAGTTCATTTGTAAACAAAATTAAAATTTTCACAAAAAAAAAAAGCACATGTGAACATCCTCATTTAATTTATTAAGGGAAGATTTCATCCCCAACTAAAAATAAAATATCATTTAGAAAATTTTACTTAAACATATCACATATGTTTTTTGAATTCCTCTCTTTCAAAAAGCAACAATCTATTCATTTCAAAAAATAAAGATCTCCATTCTACATACTAAATTTGTTGAATGGAGGTCCTCTTTCAAAACATTAAAACTTCAACAATCATATTTCAAAATTTTTCAAATATTTGGAACTTCATTTAACATACCCAAATTTGTTAAGTAGTCTCAAATCAAAATTCAAAAATTTTCAAACACATTTGGAACTCATTTAGCATAATCAAATTTGCTAAGTGAAGTTTCCAAATCCAAAATCAAATCAATCATATTTCAAAATTTTTTCACATTTTGGAACTTCATTTAACATACAAATTTGTTAAGTAAAGTTTCCAAATCAAAATCAAAAAAATCAAAACACATTTTGGAACTCATTTAGCATAATCAAATTTGCTAAGTAAGTTTCAAATCAAAATCAAAATCAACAATCACATTTCAAAATTTCAAACACATTTGGAACTTCATTTAACATACCAAATTTGTTAAGTTAGTCTCCAAATCAAAATTCAAAATTTCATAACACATTTGGAACTTCATTTAACATACCTAAATTTGTTAAGTAAAGTCTCCAAATTGAAAATTCAAAATTTTTCAAACACATATTTGGAATTTCATTTAGCATAATCAAATTTGCTAAGTGAAGTTTCCAAATCAAAATCAAAATCAACAATCACATTTCAAAATAAATTTTCAAACACATTTGGAACTTCATTTAACATACCCAAATTTGTAGAAGTCTCCAAATCAAAATCAAAATTCAAACACATTTTGGAACTTCATTTAACATAAATTTGTTAAGTGAAGTTTCAAAACTAAAATCAAAAATTTTCAAACATATTTGGAACTTCATTTAACATATCAAATTTGTTAAGTGAAGTCTCAAACCAAAAAATCTTCAAACACCTTTGGAACTTCCTTCCTTAGCATACCAAATTTGCTAAGGAGAAGTTTCCATTTTTCAAAACAAAAAAAAAATGAAATAAAATTTTAAACACACTATTTGAAATTTCATTTAGCATACTCAAATTTAGTGAAATTTTCATTTCATAAAACCAAGTGGGACTTCATCTTTAGCATACCAAATTTGCTAAAGTTGAATCTCCACTTTCAATCATTTCAAAAACAAAACAAAACACTTAGGATCCCTTAGCATACCAAATTTGCTAAGGATCCTACCCTTTTCAAAAATCAAAACATTCCAAACAAATGAAACACTTAGGATTTTCTTAGCATACCTAAATTTGCTAAGAATCCTATTTTCAAAAATCAAAATACACTTGGTTCTTCACTTAGCATACATAAATTTGCTAAGTAAGAATTCCAAAATTTTCAAAAAAAAAAAAAAACAAAATTCACAAAAGAAACAATCACTTTTTTCACTTAGCATACCTAAATTTGCTAAGTAAGTAAAATTCAAAACATCAAACAAAAAACAAAATCATTTGACCCTTACTTTAACATACCCAAATTTGTTAAAGGAAAGGGTCCTCAAATCACAAAAAATTCAAATTCAAACAAATGAACCTATGGAAGCATCCTATCAAAATTTTGAATCCATATTTCAACATACTAAATTTGTTGAAGTTTGGATTCATATTCAAATTCTCTTTCAATCAATCTTTCCAAATTCATTTGAACCCCACTTAACACTTCCAAGTTGTTGGATGTGGGTTCAAATTTTAAAATTCAAAATTAAAAATCTATGGAGAGAAATGTAAGTTCATTTCTCATTGCGATTCTTTTTAATGCAAGTACATTAGTTCAATTTTGCAATGGCTTCTGAAATTTGTCTTACTTCCCTCATGGCATGGATTTAGCCTCATGACTTCCCTCATTTGGATCATACCCATTTGATCCATTTTGGCAATGGATTCAAGTGGGCCAAGATCACTTGTGAGGGCATTCCCCTCACAACAGTCAGTAGGAAGAGGGTGGCTGGGTAGAAGTGAGTCATCAGGGTAGACTTACCCTCTGATTTAGATATCTCCTCATTGAAGAGAAAAGCTATGGAAGTACCACAGATATCTATGGTTTCAGTACCAGCAGTTCTAGTCCCAGTGGCAGTTCTTCCTAGAGTTGCCCATGTTTCCCCGGTGTGAGCTAGCACCCTATCATATGTACCCTCCAAGGGTAAAGCTCCCCTAGTTTTAGGGCTTGCCTGACATTTGATCGGGTCTAGCTTCACACTCCTCTCATCCTACACCAATGTGAACAAGAACCCATGGTCAAACAATTCCACACTAGGATAGCCAGAGAGCTTGAGGCAGCAGCTAGGTCATCCATGGATGAGTCTCCCATGGTCACATCACCACTGGTTATAGAAAACCAGTTTCATCCTCTCTTAGGATCAGATAGAGAGGATGTTAGGAGGATCCATTCATTGCCTCCTCTAGTGGTGCATCTACAGCCATCAGTTTCTCAGAGTAGGAGGTCGTATGCCAGCCTACGATCTGCTCTATGCCAAGTAGGCGGAGAATACAGACACTCAGAGTCTGGTACCCAGTTCGATTTATGATCTATTATCCCCCAAAGTGTAGGGAGGTAGATCCATTAGGAGAGGGACCATGAGGCCTGTACATCATACATTACCAGCAAAGAGCAATGGAGGTTCAGCCATCAATCAGTCGCTTCTACTTTGGTTGACTTTCTAGCTCGACGCTACCTGCGTCGACCATACTGATAGTATTCTTCTCACGGGGACCAGCCATCACAGGAGGGTAGCTCCTGTACACAGAGAGTTGGTGGAGTCTCCACCCCACTGCTCTTCCCTACGTCCGCCATTATTAGTGTAGATTTCAGCATCACCCATTACATCAAAGGCCATGAAGGCTGCATCCGGGGAGAAATGTACCCCGTTGGTGATCCAACTATGGCCAAGGGATCTTACTCCTCCTACACCACCCATTTTGGTTGGGCTGAGCTCCCCTGCTCAACCTTCTGCCCTAGTGGTGGTGTGGAAGGAGTGGCAACCCCGAAGTATCATGGTCGTTCCTTCACCAACTCCACCCATACAACTAGATGCGAAGATGATGATGACTATCAGGGATATTCTAGATGATAGTTCAGTGGCAACAGTGGTATAGGATCATCCCAGGATTGTTACCCCTATTACAACCAGTATCAGTTAGGAATATCATTCTTCTAGTGAGTACACCCATGTGATTGACTCCCGCCATAGGTGAGGTCCGGTGCCTCTTAGTGCATGATAGGATCACACATCATCCCACTATTTGTACTGTGATATTAATCTTAGATGGAGATAATATCCTAATGAAGATGACTTGATGAGGGACTTAGCTGGTATATGCATGGTCGATACTAGAGGTTCTCTTCTTAGGGAGCAACAGGCCTTGGAAGGTGATGAGGTTGATCAAGGGAACACCGCAGAATCAACCCATCACCTCCGACAATAGTTAAGGTAGAAAGGTGAATAGATTGATAGGATGGCATAGCAGTTGCAAGACTTATTAGGTCGTTGCTTGTAAGCAAGCCCTCTAGTTCATCCTAGCATGTCAATGTCAAGCTAGTGCATGTCTTTGATCCAATTAAGACTCTACCTCCCATTGAGCAAGCAAAGTACTAGTCTCAGAGGAAGGTAGTGGAAAGTATCTCCATACATGAGTGAAATCCATGTGGTTGAGCAATAGGTGGAAGGATCATTGGTTCCAAAGGGTAGACCCTACCTGTGAGGAATTTGATGTTATCCAAGAACCCAAGGGTTTTGTGCCTCCTTCCTTCAAGAGCTTCATGAAGAACTGGTGATATAGCTCTCTTCGTAGCGCTATTGTATGGGTGATGCTTTACTCTTTAGACTCTTTATTAGTAGCCTAGTGGGTATCACCTTTAATTGGTATGTTGAACTACCTAACAGTTCAATTAGTACATTTGTTGAGTTAGAGCAACTCTTCATCAAGAGATTTGCTGAAGCTCATCAAAGGGTTACTATAGGTCATCTCATTGTAGCCTAATAGCACTCCGATGAGTCACATATTGATTATATTCTCCGATGGCATAACTTGAGTATTAAGTGTGAACCACAGCTATCTAAACAACATTCCATTGAGATTCTCTTGTAGAATATCCATGGCCCGGTCGCCTTCATGCTCAAGGGCTTCACCATAAAGGCATTTGAGAAGCTAATTAATAAGGCGGCTAATCTACAAGGAGAGACTAAACAGTTGCCTTTTCTAGATTAGTTGCTAAAGCAGAAATCCCAAAAGGTCTATGAAAAGAAACCCGAGCAAGAGGCGAAGTAAAAGCAGCAAAAGATCGCTCAAGACCACCCTCGAGTCTCCACCTCTTTGCCATCACCGAGAAGCCATACCTCCTCCATGGCCAACATACCACCGCCAGCCATACCACTAGAAGTGCAGATGCATATCCTGGGTAGCTATGGTCCACATACTCTATTAGATAAGTTAAACAAACCTTATTCTTTTAAGAGGGAGGCAATCAGGAAAATTTTTAAGAATCTCTTAAAGAAACTTGATTTTCATCTACCCAAGCCTAGGAGACCAGAAGAAGTAGGAAAAAGTCATGATCCAAACTTTTTTCTCTTACCACCGTATGCTAGGCCACATTTTGGAAGATTGCTTCATATTCAAGGACTGGCTTGAAGACAGTATCAAGACCAGTATTGTCATTATCCCAAAGGAATACCTTGCAAAACAATCTTCCAGTTCTATTAGGGTAATCCTTGGAGATACAAGTGATCCTACCAAAACCAAAGAAGGTTGGGACATTTCTTTGTCTAAAACCTTTAAGAAAATAATTTAGAAGATCAAGAAGATTTCCTTGCATATGCCTGAAACCTAAACCTCCACTGGTTGCCAAGCACCAAAAAAAGTGAAAGCTCAATAGTAATGTCGCCTGATAGCCTTTTAGCACACCCCACAGGCTCCGACTTGTTCTGCAGCTTCCACACCAGTGACTTCTTCCATGTCAACTAGCTCTTCTATTTCTTCTACTAGTATAACTCTTGTATCAGCGGATAAGGGCATCAAATCCCTTACTCCACTTACTCTACTTGACTTCTACTTTATACCCACAAATACTTCCAATAAATTGAAGAATAAAGCTAATTTGAATTACATCTGTGTCTCTTCTAATGAGTTATCTTCTTCTATTCCTAATGATAACTCTTCAAGTCTAATTAACTATAAAAATTTTGATCTTCCTCTTTCTGATTCAGAGTTGGATTTTCTAACTCTGAATACTATGGGTTCACCTCTTGAAATAAACTTGGAATCATCCGATTCTGAGAGTCCCATAAAAGAAGTTGTAGGTGAGCTTGAAGTGCAGGTAGAACTTTCCACCACCTTGCCTCTAGAGATTACCGAAGTCAACCTCCATAGTAGCAAGGTTTTACCTTCTAAGGCAGCACCTCTAAACAGAGGGAAACAAGCCATTGGTACTGAAGATCGAGAAGCCCTTCCACAGGATGCTCCACCCTTGGATATTCTTGTAGAAGATTAGCCGAAGGTGGACTACAACGTATTTTCTCATCTAAGAAAGTTGTCATCTAAGCTAAGCATATATGATGCCCTTGTCTTATCCAAAGAAATGAGGGAGTCACTCAAGCGCCTCCTTGATCATGAAATATGCTTAGCGATGACCTCTATAGTGAAGCACATTTTGCAAAAGAAGCCCAAGAGATCACCTTCACAGATGAAGACCTTCTACTGGGGGACTTGGTGCACAATTGTCCCCTATACATTACAGTCGACATGGACAAGTTTATAATCACCAGGGTTCTTGTGGATTTATGTGCATCAGAAAACATTATGATTCTAAAGACCCTTGCCTATTTGAAGATTGACATCTCTACTCTCCGAGGAGATAGGATGATGTTGAGAGGATTCAATGATCAAGGTGAGCGAGCTTTAGGTTCCATAGTGTTACCATTGGAGATCAGAGAATAGAAGACTCAAGCCAAGTTCTACATCATTGATTCGAATACTTCATTCATTGCTTTGCTTGGTAGGCATTGGATACATCAAAATAAGATCATTTCATCCTCCCTTCATCAGTACATCAAGTTTAGAAAAGATGGAATTGAGTACCGTGTCAATGGGGATGAAAAGCCATTCTTAGTTAGAGAGGTTGAGATCTATGAGGATGTGACCTACTATCTTGCTCAAAACACCCTTTCTCCTAAACTTAGACAAAATTCAAATGAAAATGCAAAAGCAAAAGAAAATGAAGTAAAAGAAAAGATAAAATAAAATGAAAAGTAAAAGAAAAGTCCAAGTGAGCAAGAAAGGGGAATTGAAGAAGAAATAGATCAATATATCACATTCCACCCACAGTTCATTCCATTATATGGATATATGGGTAGGATGGCTCAACCTCCACCGAGAGTAGAGGCAGAAAGCAGAGGTTAGGTGGAGACCCCTAGTTGGCCTTGACAATAGAGGTCATGTTCTAGTTCATGGAGTACCCTATTCACATAGACTTGGAATCTAGCTCAGAGGATGAGTCTAATGTGATTAGTATACCAGGCAACCCCTCTCAGTGGGTTCCATTGGAGGTGACTTTTGATCCAGCCAGAGATGAAGACCAGGCCTCCAAGCAAAGTAAAGTATTCGAATCTGGTTTATGTGAAACTATCGAGCGTTGGGAACCTTAGCTCTTACTTCACTTACATCCTAGAAAGTTGAAGGTATAGTAGTTAAGGAAGTTCCTAAGTCTTCCAGTGACATGAAGCAGAAGAGGTTCTTTTTGGTTCATCATCCTCAAGTCCAGAGCTCGATGTAGGACTTGAGGAAGATACTTTTAAAGAATTAATGGAATTACCTTTTGACTTTTACTTGCCTTGTGTTCAAAATCTTATACATAAAGGTTTAGTTCCTCACACATGGGTACAGTCAAGAATATTTTGAAAAAATTATGGAACAATACAGGAAGGGAAGCACAATCAAGAGCAGGACTAGGATTATAGTGGGTCCGGTCGATGATGAAGATTATTGCCTAGTTGTTACCAACCATTTGGAATCTGATAGGTTCTTCTCACACATCCCCAACTCTTATGAGAATGTGTGTTTAGAAACTTATGATCTAGATGATCTCTCAAGAGAGGCAATTTGAAGAAGATTCATTCAATAATCAACAAGCTAAAAGAAATCAACCTCGGGATAGAAGAAAATCCTCGCCCGACATACATCAGTTCATTGTTGAATGAAGAAGAAACCAATGACTTAGTTAGGCTATTAACTGAGTTTAAAGGCGCTTCATGAGTTATGAAGAAATGCCGATTATCTCTTGATGTTGCGGTCCACAAGAAATAGACCTAACGTTACCCCTATTAAGCAAGCTCCTAGACATATGATTAGAAATTGAACATGTCATTTCTAAAGTCAAGCGATCGATCTTTGGTTTCATCGAGGAAGAAAAATATATTACACGGTTAGCTAGTGTCAGTTAAGAAGAAGAATGGCCAAATTGCATTTGTCAATTTTAGGGACTTAAATGGCATGTCCTAAGGATGAGTTTCTCTTCCTATACCAGAGTTAATGGTGGACATTGCCTCATCTCATGCAGTCTTCTCTTTCATGGATGGGTCATCTAGCTATAACCAAATCAAGATGTCTCCTGAAGATGAAAGAAACACTGCTTTGAAAACCCCGATCAGAATCTTCTATTATAGGGTCATGCCTTTCGGCCTTAAAATGCTGGTGCTACATACCAATGGGCCATGACTCGGATCTTCAATGAACTCATCCATCATCGTTGAGTTACGTTGATGATCTAGTAGTCAAAAAAAGAAAAGGAAGACCACCTCTTTGACTTGAGAGTAGTTTTGAATGGTTAAGATAATATAACCTTAAAATGAATCCCCTGAAGTGTGCATTTGAAGTCGCTTCAGGAAAATTCCTTGGGTTTGTTGTTCGACACCGAAGAATAGAAATAGATCTTAAAAAAATTAAAGCTATCTTAGAAATGCCATCTCCTAAGAGTTTAACTCAACTTAGATCCTTTCAAGGATGGCTGGCATATCCAAGATGCATTATCTCAAGCTTATTGGGGAGATACAAACCCTTCTTAGTACTTGTCAAAAAGGATGCCAAGTTCAAGTGGGATGACAAGTTCCAGCATGCATTTGAAGACATCAAAGAATACTTGGTGAAGCCGCCAGTTCTAGCAGCCCCTATCCCGGGCAGGCCATTGATCCTTTACATTGCTACATTGGATGACTCTCTCGATGCTCTGTTGGCCCAAGCCAATGATGAGGTGAAGGAAAGCTCTCTACTACCTCACCATCATCGATCCCTGCAAACTATCCACCTGAGAAACATTGCCTAGCTTTGATCTTTGCATCTTAGAAGTTACTACATGCTTTCTCATAAGGTGAACTTAATCTCAAGAACCAATCCACCGCAGTACCTCATGACACGACCAATGCTTTCCAGATGTTTTGCTCATTGGTCCATGATACTCTCGCAGTTTGATTTCACATTTGTAACCCTCCGTGCAGTAAAGGTCAGGCACTAGCGGATGTCTTAGTAGCACACCCACTTTCTGTTGATTCTCCACTTAGTGATGATCTCCCCAATGAACAAATCAATAACATAGGGGAGGCTGGCAACCACCGATGGGAGATGTATTTTGATGGTGCTGCTTCTTTTCTTAAAGGTGAAGCACCATGATCTATTCTTCTAACTCCAAATTATGATATGATGAGATTCTCATACTATCTTTCCAACCCCTACACCAATAATGAAGCTGAGTATGAGGCTTTGATTATCAGTTTGGAGTTAGCCATCACTATCAGTGTCAAGAGCATCAACATCTTTGGGGATTCTCAGTTGGTCATCAACCAGATTGTCAGGTCCTATCAAGTCCTCAAACCCAAGCTTCATCATTACTATGAGTATACCATGAAGCTGTTGGCCCAGATTCCTGAAGTCACCATCTACAAGGTTCCCCGAGCAGAGAATGCGATATGCCTTGGCCAAACTTTCAAAGAGTTGGCATGTCAAGATGAGTCCATTTCAATAAGGGTCCAAAATAGACAAGTCTATCCCTTATTGATTGAACTCATCGAGACTTTCTCTTGAAGGGAGGTTGTCATTGCCAAAATGGACAAGGAGCTAGATTGAGGCAACCATTCATAGATTACTTGAACACGAAAACTACCTCAAGAGAAATCTCATCAGTGAAATAGAGCTTCTCTCTCTTTTGTTGATGGCACCATGCGATGATCCTTTGACCAGATGTGGTTACATTATTTAGACAAACATGAAGCCCATGACATTATAACCTAGGTACATTCAGGTCCATGTGGAGCCCACTAGTCTGGTCTGAAGATGAAGTCGAAGATCAAAAGACTTGGATACTACTGGCCTTCTATGATCACAGATTGCATGAACGTAGCTAGGAGATGCCACCAGTGTCAGGTACACAGTGTGGTCCTCCACCAACCACCCAACCTTCTACAGCCTACTTTGGCTTCATGGCCATTTGAGTGTTGGTGACATTGTAGGTCGATCGATCCTCCTTCTTCCAAGGGCATCGATTCATCTTAGTTCTTCGTACTTTTCCAAGTGGTGAAGCCATCCCACTCGAGAGGTCACACTCACATGTGCTTTTAGTTTTTAGAACCATATCATATATAGGTTTGGGGGGCCTCGATGAATTATATCGATAATGGTAGCATTCAAAAGCACAAGATCAGATCAATTTTGCGAAGACACGATATAGATTGGAGATACTCCACCATCTACTACCCTAGAGCTAATGGCTTAGTAGAAGCATTCAACAAAACTCTCATCCATATACTGAAGAAGATTCTAGATCATAACAAATGCTAGTGGAATGAGCAGTTGGTTGAAGCCTTGTGGGCCTACCGCACCACATACCGAACTCCAACCCAGTCTACCCCATTTTCCTTAGTATATGAGTCTGAAGCTATTCTTCCCTTAGAAGTTCAACTCCCTTCATAAAGGATAGCATTGGGTAGCAAGATCACTACACAGCAGAATCTAAAGTTGCGGTTAGAATAGCTTGAAAGTTTGGAGGAGAGTCCCTTACGGGCATGCCAGAACCTCGAGAAGCTCACAAAAAGCTGGTCTGCCCTAGGTCTTTCTGAGTAGGAGACCTTGTGTTAGTCCTAAGGAGACCAATTGTTGCCCGTCGAAAGATGGGAGGCAAGTTTGAACCCACTTGGGAATGCCCCTATGTCATAGAGAAGGCCTACCAAGGAGGACCTTATCAGCTTATTGATTGTAAAGGGGAGCATCTGATACTTCCAATTAATGGGCTTTATCTAAAGAAATATTACCCATAAAACAAAACTTGTTTAAAAACAATTCATTAATAAAAAGAACAAAATATGATTCCATTCATCAAATCTTCTCTTCTTTCAAAGTGTTATTTGCTTGTATTGTGAATCCATCGTGATGTGTTTAGGGTAGGTTTAAAGTCCCCCAGTGGCATCCTATCCCTCTTTCATAACATAGACACAACCTCCCTATGCTATTAGAATAGGTGTAAGAGAACTCGAGAGACATCCTATTTCGATTAGCATAACAAGGTTAAGTGTGAGAGAACTCAAGTGGCATCCTTTCTTAGTGGTAATTCTTATTGCCATCCATGTCATCATTTCATAATTTCTTGGCATGTTAAAGATAGGTGTAAGAGTTCTCCAGAGGCATCATATTCCTTTTAACACATGCACAACCACAAATATAAATCTTTTGTCTCAAGATATTTTGATATGGGAGCAAGCCCCCTATGGCACTCACTCATTAACTACTCTAGGTTGGCTTTACATGTTACCTCACTAGTATGTCACCCCAGTGGTCATTTGTTGGAAGATGTGAGTCCCCATGCTGTCTTTCTAACTTGATCATTTCAAACCAAATAGCACCTTATTAGTATGGTAGTCTTTACTGCCCAGCTAGTAAGCCACCACATGTTGACTTTGCTTAAGAAGCTGAGTCCCTGTGCTTTCTTCTTGAACTAGCCATCATGTTCTAACTAGGTTGAGTATATTTAAGGTTTAGGATAAGTCCCAGAGGCTCCTTTCCTCTTGACTACTTTTGAGCTGATATAAGTCCCCCTAGTGGCATTCACTCAGTAGTCGCTCTAGGTAGGATAACACCTGTCGAGCCAAAGACAGACTATCCTAGTAGTTAGTTCCACTATAAGAGGATGTGAGTCCCCGAGCTTTCTTCCTAGGCTGATTGTTGTAAATTGACGGGCACCTTAGGTTGGTTGATGTTTGCTATGCTGATAGCGATTCACCCGGTGAGTACACCACTCTTAACAGATATGAGTCCCCGTGCTTTCTCCTTGAGTTGGACAATGAATACCTATTGAATTTATGACTAGCCATGTCATTTTCTCCATGGTGTTGGATTAAGCCCTTAGCGACCCCATCCCCTGTGGGCACTCTATTTGGATCACATCCTTTGTGACCTCATTTAGACATTACTCGGGTTACTTTTGGATTAGACAATTCCCCTTTCCAAGTAATCGCCCCTATGGTTGAAAAATTTGTTCAACGGATGTGCAGATTTTTTTCCTTAGTTCAGTAAATCTGAGATAGGTCTAGGCTGACATAAGCTCCTTCTCAGTTTTATCCCTTGCAAACTAACAGGGTCCATGATAAAATAAACCAAAATAAACTAAAACAACTAAAATGAACAAAAAAAATTATTTCTCTTGTGGGTTAGGAATTCAAGCCCTCAAAGTACACCACTCTTTAGGGTAGTGTCAACAGAACTCTCTATAGGAATTGCCTGGCTACTTGAGTTGAGATAAATCCCTGGGTTGGTACTCACTCCGTAGTCGCCTTTAGGTCAAGTTCAATCTATTTTGCCACAAATAGGTTACCTTGGAAATCATTCTGCTTTGAAAGATATAAGCTCATGATGCATTCTTTCTAGCATGATTGTCGCAAATCAACGGGCAGCCCTAGGTCAGGTTCGATTTATTTCCCAAAGCAATCGATGAGCCCAGTGATCTTTTCTATGGGAAGATGTGAGTCCCCAAGCTTTCTTCCCTTTAATTGATCATTGCAAACCGAAAGGCACTCCTTTGGTCGGATAGTTTTCCCATCAACTGGGAAGCTACTCCCTTTGGTTCAGTAAATCTATTATAGGTCCAGGCTTCCATAAGCTCATTCTCAATGTGACCCATCAAAAACCAATGGAACCCATCAAAATAAATTAAAAACAAAATTAATCTTGACTATTCTTGAGCTTATATAAGTCCCCCAGTGACATTCACTCAATAGTCAGCCCTAGATCGAGTTTGATTTGTTATCCAAAGCAACCAATCACCCTAGTGGTTCCTTATTCTTAGAAGATGTGAGTCCCCATGCTTTCTTCTTAAGACTTGACCATTGTATACCAAGAAGGCATTTCTCCTTGGTTGGATAGTCCTACCTTATGGTTGGTAGACTACTCCCTTTGAACTGGTAAATCTGAGTTAGGTCTAAGCTTCCATGGTCCCTACTAAGTGCAATTCATCAAAAACCTATGAGATATATCATAATCAAAACAAACAAATGAACAAATTAAAAAAAATAAAATCATCCTTGACTATCTTCAATTACCCCAGCAATTGGTCCTTACTTGGAGGATGTAAGTCTATTACACTTTCTTCCTAGCACTACTTTTGCATACCGAAAGGCACCCTTTTGGTTGGCTAGTCCTACTATGTGCTTAGTAGACTACCCCCTTTGGATTAGTAAATCTGAGTTAGGTCTTAGCCTCCATGGCTCCTACTCAGTGCAACCCATCGCAAACCAATAGAGTTCATCCTAAAAATTCAAACCTAACAAAAATTAAAACAAATTCAAACCTCTCCCCCAGTGGAGATCTCTCCCTTGTGAGATTCAAATTAAATCAAACCCTTCATCTCCTTGTACATGACTTGAACCTGCTTCCCTAGTGTAAGGTTCACACTCTATCCCGTAGTGGATTTCTTCCCTCTCTCTTATGTCTTGGACATAAGTAGAGCCTCATTGCACTATGCTCTAGATTCCATCTTTTCCTTGGGATGGGGATAGATAGTTTCTGATAGTGCTTGTGATCTTCCAGTATTGTTGATCATTTTGGTCAACACCAATACATGCGATGTTCCTGATCAGTCACACCACACCTATTGGGCGCCCTTTATTGACCTCATTTTTAGAATGAGCTCTCAATACCTCCATCTTAGCCTTAGGACTTCTCTTAGACTTTAAGAGTTCCTTAATCTTAAGACACATCTAGTGATTAGGTGGACACTCCAACCTAGCCCTAGAAGACTTAGAAAAGTTAGCGATAGGAATAAGGTCATGCCTTAGGGGTGTTAGGAAAATCTCCTACCCTTTAGCTTAAACCTTTCCTCACTTTCCTTCTTTCAAGTCAAACTCCAAATCCATTCTATTTGATTTTCTCAAACTCAAATCAATTCCATGATTGAAAAATATGATTGAAATCCATGATCAAAATTTATCAAAAATTCCTAAAGTTCAAATTTCTTAAGTCCTTAACCTTTTCTTAAGGACTTAACCAAAACTATGATCTAAACCTATTCAAACCTTTGAGATTTTCTCTTGATCCATTTATATTCTCATTTACATTCTCATATATAAATGAAATATAAATTCAAACCTATCAAATCAAATTCAAAATTTTAAATCAATTCTTGAAAATTTTCTTAAGTCCCTTTAATTTTTCATTAAAGGACTTAGCCAAAATCAACTCTAAACCTTGATCAAATCAATTCAAATCCTTGGGATTTTCTCAAAACTTATTTATATCCTCATTTATATGCTCATATATAAATGAAATATAAATATAAATCAACCCAATCTAAGGCAAAAATTAAATTACAAATTTAAAATGCTTGAAATTCCCTTAAATCCCTTATTTTTTAATTAATGGATTTAACCTAAACTTTGATCAAACCATTTCAAACTCATGAGATTTTCTCAAAATAAATTTATATTCTCATTTATGTTCTCATATATAAATGAAGTATAAATATAAATCAATCAAATCCAATCCAAAAATTAAATTTTAAATTAAAACATTCCCTTAAATCCTTTAAATTCCCTTTAATGGATTTAACCCAAATCATGATTAAACCACTTCAAATCCTTGTAATTTTCTCATGAAAAATTTATATCCTCATTTATATTCACATATATAAATGACATATAAATTCAAACAATCAAAACCAATTCCAAATCAAACCTAAATCTTCCTAAATCAAAATTCCAAGTTTTTCAAGTCCAAAATCTTGAACTTAGCTAACCAAATCTTTCAAATCAGAAAAATTTTGATTCTTCTCATGGTTCAATTTCTACAATCATGAGCTCATATATAAATCCAAACCTCAATCATTCAATCAAAAACCAAATCAAAAATCAAACCCAAGACCCCTTCATATTCTTCCTTTGAATATGAAATTTTCAAATGGATCAAAATACATTTCACTTCAAAACACTTGTAAATGGATTTATATTTCAATCATAAGTCTATATACAAGATCAATCAACTTCAAATGAAGCTTTGACCAAGCCATTTGACCCACTTAGGCTCACTTGACCCAAAGTGACCTAAAGTACCCTTATGAGCCAACTTTTGCTCCTAACCAAATTGGATTGAACCAAACTCATATTTGCCTCTCATCATGACCACCAATCATCATGGGATGATCAATCAATCAAATTGGGTCAAACCAAGTCAAACTTAAGGGTTGACCAAGTCAACACTTAACCTAAAATGAAACCTTACATAGCCAAAATCCACTATAGGCCAAATTGTTTGAAACCATTGATCCAAGTTCACTCATGACCTATGTTTGAACTTGACCAAGCCAACATTTGAACCTAACCTGGCCCGATTGGCCCACTTGACCCAAGTTGACCCATTTTGTCCTAAAGGGTCAAAATGTGTCAAAACTTGATCTAAGCCAAATTTATTGAAACCAATGAGTCAAGTCCATCCCAAAGCTTTAATTGGCCAACTAGACCCAACCTAGCCTAATTGACATTAGACCCAACATGACCTAAAGGGGTCATGTTGAGCCAAAATTGAACCTAACCCAAATTAATTGGAAAATAAAGATACCAATCCACTCCATGTGACTAACCTAACCTAAACCTACCCTTGACATATCCCAAATAGGTCAAATGGGTCAGATTGGTCAACTTGACCCATTTGACCTAAATGAGTCATATGAACCAAAATCAAATATATACAAAATTGAATCAAACTAAAGGCACCAAAATATTTCAAATGGTCATATGAACTGATTTCAACCTTAATTTGACCCAATTTGACCAATTTTCAATTTGACCAAAGACCCATTTTGACCTAAATAACATGAGCCAAACCCTATCAAATGGACTAATCCAATGAAATTTGGCCCAACCTATTTTCTCAACATACCAAACATACCCAAATTGATACAATAATAATTTTATTATTCCTCATAATCACTGAGGCTTTCCTCAGCTCAGGAAGAGGGATGAGTGGTGACCAACCCCAATGGCTAACCCATTTGACCAAACTTGACCTTGAAATTGAAATTTCAAACTCCCCAAGCTCAAGCAGAGGAGTTCATTCCACTCCTCTAGCCAAATTGACAATGTGCATTGATCTAACAGCCTAAACAACCCACTCCATAGGGTCAATTGGATCAAAATGGCAAGCTCATTGCAGACCGCCCGATTGCCATAGGGGGGAGATATACTCCCCCTAATTCACCAAAATCACACTTAACTCTTGATCTGAGAGAGAGAGAATCATCGGAGAACTTCTCAAGGTCCCAGAGAGGATTTAGATTCTTCATTCTTCAATAATCCCATCCAAATTCCTTCTAGACTCATCATCTAAGCACCAAGTCAAGCCTGCCCAAGCATCCATTTGAGTTCCCACAGTAAGGAAGAACATAATTCAATCAAAGCCACAAGGATCTTGAAGAGGAGTTGGTCCACCCATTGATCTACTCAACCTCAAGGCCTAGAAGCTTCAACAGGACTTCGTCTCTACTGAAGCTACCTCATCGATCTCGAGTGCCAGAGATCACCTTTGGTGAGGTTAGTGATTTTCTGACCACTTAGATTAGGAGGTGTTGGTACTTTATGAAAGGAATTTTCATTGCATGTGAAATCCATTGTTGGATTGGCCGCTCTATTCCTCTAGATGGTGTGGGTTGAGTCTTGAATGATTCTAGATTGCTTTTTGATCATGAACAGCCATCCACATTGATGGGAAGAATTTATTTATCCATTTTAAGCCTTATCCCATCCGATCTGATGACAATGTCCGCTTTTCCAAACCATTTGAGCATATAGCGATGTGTACGTTGTACGCTGAAAGCAGATAGTGTGATTAGTTAGGATTTTAATTCCTAATTAATTTAGAATGCTTCTAAAAATCAAAACTCCTTCAATAAAAATTAGAAAAAGAAAAGGGAAAATGCTATGGAAAGATAATTTCTTCTAAAATATTTTTAAAAATATTTTCAATGGATTTTTAATTCCCTCTTTCTCTGAATTTGTGTTTCTTTGGGAATTTTAATTAGCTAATTATTCTATAATTAAGTCACTAATTGATCTCAAATTTTTATAGTTCATTTTAGGGGATGACCTATACCTCCCCTAATTTTTTTGAGATTTATTGAGGCCTTAATTTGGGAAATTGCTATTTTATTCCCTAATTACCCCTTTCATGTCATTAAGGGTAATTAAGGTGTAATTAGTGGATTTACCCTATGATCAAGTTTGATTAAGGTCAGATTTAGTGAGTAGGGTTTTATGGAATATTTTTAGAGCATTTCCCCTAAGCTATTCCCTAAAACCCATTTTCTCTCCTTAATCCCTACTTAATGAAGGGTTTAATTCATTAATTATCCCTTTAAACAATTTTCAAAAATTCTAAAAAATTCCAGAAATTAATTAATCCATCTTGGGTAGATGCTTAGGTGGCCTAAGTTAAATTAAAGAAATTAGAACCCAATTCACATGTGTGAAAGGGTGTTTTAAAAGTACTTAAGCTAAACACCTTTAGCTTAATTAACCTTTAATTGTGAGACAAATTGCATTAGGCCTTTTCATTATTAGATGCATTGCAAATTTAAATTCCTTGTGGGTTTTATGTCATCTCATTGGCTCATAATTACTTAGTTAATTTTTCTAAGGTGGTAGGTAAGGGGTAATTAAGCCACTTAATTCATACTCTAACCTAATCAACACTAAAAATGGATTTAATTATCTAAAAATTAAACAAAAATATAAAACACATGTGGGAATGGGTTAGGAACAGAAAACTCATCTCACCTTTTTAAAATTAAATCAAACTTTAAACTAAACAAAAATTATTTTGAAATTCACTTTGATTTATTCTAAATTTTCTTATTCTTTAAGAATGTCTTTAGGATTTAAATAAAGTGAGTTTGTTTACATGCTTTCATTGCTTTAGATCTTTTCCAACATGTTAAGTTGTATGGCATGTGATTCATGCATCCGTAATTTCATATTTTCAAAGTTTTAAAATAAAAATTGTTTAGTTTATGTCAAATGTGCATGTGTTGGCTAAAGTAAAATATGAGTGGCTATTATCACTACTTAATCCAAAATATTTTCAAAACTCATAAATGAAATATCAAATCTGAAAGTGTTCTATTCATATGTAAATTATTAGCTTGCATGTGATGGATTATAAAGTAATGTTTAGTGTAGCCTTTCCTTCCTTCTCATGTTAGCATAGTTTTGAATAGGAGTTAGTAAGATCTAGGATTCATTTGAAAAAAAGCCAACACTTACTTAATTCCAAACCCTATTCATCCCTATGCTCTCACTTAAGAAAGATTGTCTATACTTGTATGAATAAATTGCATAAACAAAAATGAAACTATTAAATAACTTTTGCATATTCCTTCTCCATTTTATTTCTTTTATATGCATGTTAGCACTTAAGAAAAGTGGTATATTAGTCTAGAAAACCCCGAGGTTGTGAGGCTTTAAGTAGCCCTAAGTAGGTCTTGTACCATATACCTCTGGTTAACAATTGTGTTGTACTCACTTAAGCCTTTCTTACTTTCATGCATGTATGTGAAATTTTGGATAAGGAAAACATTTTCTACTTAAGAAAAATCATGCACATTCAACTTCTAAATTTTCTTAAATGGATTACTTAGCATGCATCATAAAGTGTGTTAACTATTCTCATTTGCATGTATATGCTTAGATCCATCCATCCATATGTTATATATGTTGGGAAATGATGTGTGTTATGTGAATTTTGTTTCATTTTATTTAATCTTAAAATACTTTTCTTTTTGAATAAGTTTGTTTAGAGTTTGCCTAAATTTACGATTGATTAAAAGATGTAATCAAAACATTCACCTAAATGAAATTTAAAATGTGAGCTTACCTTAGAAATTACTTAAGGATTAGGGAAGGAAAGGAAAGTTTTCTTCTCTTTCCCTCTCTTCATAACTTAGTAATTAATTATAGGTTTCACATAAACCAAATTAATTCATGAAATAAAAATAACCCAGAACACTTAAACAACTTAAATGAAACCCTCCTCTATGTTGAACATGTTCTTCACACTTAGAAAATTTGAACCTAAAGTCCTAAGCTATGCATACCGCATAAACCTTTAAAGCACATACATTAGCCTAAGTCTCCACTTCTAGCTTTAGGTTAGGTTGGTGCATGGTTTGATGTTATGTTTTATTTAGTGATGAATGTTTTAGACTGGATGTTAGGTTGTATGCTCGTAGAACGAATGGTAGGACGTGCTTAGTCTAACTATTCTTTTCTACAGGGGATTGTGCTTAAGGGGCGCTATCATAAATAAAAATATAAATGATTCTTTCTCGCAGGTGCATATACCCCTTTGCATAATTCGTAGGCCAGGTGGACTTAGTCACCCATGTGTGGGGTGATAAGTTCAATATACTTGCTTTGAATTTGTGTGGTGTGATTTGACTAACCTTTTATTTTACAGGTGTTAGTTAAATTTCTACTTTTTCTTTTCATGTAAATATTTGTATAAGTAGGATTTGGAATTATTTGTTATGGGGGATTAGGATGAGCATTAGTCATAATATCCCATCTTATGCACCATGTGAAGCCTTGGAGCATTTACCATCCAACCATCCAAAGGAAGATCCAAAGAAGAAAAGAAGAAAGAACAAAGAAGAATAAAGCTTGAAGACCCCCATAACAATGAATTCCTTTACTTAATTGTAATATTCATTTGTAATATGAGTTGTATAAGGGTAGAGCTCAGCTACCCATATTTGATATTTTTTGGGTTTGTGCGGTGGTGCCCGGCAACAAATGGTCATTTATTCTTTTTGCGATTAACTTTATAAATTGTTTGATAATTTATTTAGCTTTTGTATTAAGTGTCATGTTTTTCCTAGTTTCTTCCTTACTTTATGTATGACCTGGATGTGGATTAGGCTCTTTAGGGAAAAAGAAATCTTTTACCCAACTTAACAACTCAAAATAAAATTAAACAACTCATAACCTCATCTAAAGCTTAGAATTAAAATCAAGATAAAAGAACTAACAACCCCTAAGCTAGATGAGCATTTCTTTATAATATCATGCACAAATGCATCTTATTTCACTCTTGATTAGAGGGCTTCCACCTTTGCCAGAGAACCCGGCTTGACCTGTGAGGGTCGTGGTAGAAACTCACCTCCTCCCTTGTCGTTGATTTTGGCCAATAATCTAATTTCTCTTGCATTAGTCATAAAAATCCTATTAGCCTGAGTCAAAATGATTGTCCGAAAATAAAATAAATTGAAATTTGAAATGCATTAGATTTAGGTCATTTGAAGCATGTCCCTTTACATGATCATGTCTCTTTAGGGAGTGAGTTTAAGGACTTAGTCTCTTTCTAAAAAAAATAGCCTAGCTATCTTGCATAAGCATACTTGCCTACATGTATTTAAAATCATGGGAGAAGGAGTTAAGTGGCCACCCAAAGAAAGTTGTAGGGTAGTTTGTCCTCTTATGGAGGCAAACTTACCCATTTTCGCTTTAGATTTAGGTTGTTTCAGCCTCCCTAGAGCTTTTGGGATTTAGGTTGAGATTGCTTTTTTAAGCATAATTTCTCACCTCTTAGAATTTTTTTAATCTTGTGTTAAATCTTAAGTCCTAAAATTAAAAATATAACTCAAACAAACTAAATCAATTTCTAAAATATAAAGCCCAATATTGGATGCTCAGGTGCTGGTTGTGAGCATCTCCTACTTATTCCCATTTTGGTTTCGATAATAACTCTCTCTTTTAATCAATCTCATTTGATCTTTAAAAATAAACCAATCGATTGATAGTCCTTCCCTATTGAAATCTTTAAAGACAATGATCATTCACCTTAATTTAAAGTTTTCCTAAAGGATCCTCCCCAAAATGAAAATGCCCCACTTAAACAACCCGCTTTACATTTCCATGTAAAGAAAAATCTACCATCAACCCATTAGATGTTTTTGAGATAATACACTATATCTTGATGATGTATCCAATCTTCTGAATAAGTACATCTGCAGATCAATATGGCGTCTTACCAAGATGAGTTTCCATATATATAATTTTGCCTCTCCTTTCACCACACATTTGAAGGCAATCTCTATATGTGTGTGGGAATTTTTCTCCACAAGCTAAAATACATCCCTAGTGTTAAGTGAAAATAACCACTTGAACCTATATTAGACTTAAGAGAGATGCCTAAACCAAATATTTCTCTAAACCAAATATTTTGGTTCTCGATAAGATAGAAAGATGAGGAGCCTACCAAATAAAAGAAGCTTACTAAGAAAAAGAAAATCATGAAGAGAAATACAACTCAAAAGTTCATTAACAATTTAGAAGAGTATCACCAGCCGACAAGACAACCATTTGGCTTGCAAACTTTATGCCTAAACTTTGCATTGTTAAATATGATGAAGAAGATAATGGTTAATCTTGTCTAATAGAGATATGTCGAGTCATCTATGTGATGATAGATGTTCTTCAACATCAGTTACTCTAAAATGACAAGGGTAGTCAGACAGACTCAACCAACCCATCAAAATTTTTATCAAGGAAGCAAGAAAAGCCTGAGAAGTTAGCATCTGAATTTTGTTTAATGACTCAACAAGATGATAATAGTTCAGATGAAGATCTATATTTTCCAGATGGAGAAGAGTCAGACTCATTGATATCATCATGAACGAAATGTATGAAGTTGAAAAATGAGTCTGGCCCTTTTGGTCAATCTTTTATATTAAGAAGGAAATTTGCAGAAGCTTCCTCTTTAGAAGAATCTAAGCGAGACAAAGTTATTCAAGTTTATCTGAGAAGTGGTAAAGTCTTACCACCTTCATCAAAGAGGGGAAATGTAAATAAAGACAAAGGAAAATAAATTAAAGTCAACGAAGATATCATTCCCAAAAACTTATAATGAAACCTAAATCAAGTAAAAAGATAGACTATAATATTCTATCACATCTAAGAAAGATCCCTACATAAATGAGTGTGTATGAGGCTCTCTTGATGTCAAAAGATCTCCAAGAAATATTTATACATGCTCTCAAAGATCTAGAGAGTTATGAAGCTTACTTTGCTGAAAAATGCATGACTGAAGCATTGCAAACTCAAGATCTCAAGAATCACATTTTTGAAGATCTTACAAGAAATGAATCACATTATCTATATAGAGAGTGATTATCTCGATCAAATATTGATTGATCCAGGTTTTTCTATCTATCTTATGAGTCTAAAGGTATTAAGAGGATTATCACTTGATATCCAACATCTCAGGAGAGACAAGTTGATGGTTCATAGCTTCAATGAAAAAGGGTAGAAAACTCTGGGTTCTTTTATTCTCCCGCTCAAATTTTGAGATTTATATACAGAAGCCAAGTTTCATGTAATCGATGTTGATACATCATTTAGAGCTTTCTTGGGTTGACCATGGCTGCATGAGTCTGGAATGGTCCCATCAACTATGCATCAATGTATGAAGTACCTAAAAGAAAGAGAAGAATTCAGAATTATTGGTAACCTACAACCATTCTCCATCAATGAAGTAAAGATTTATGAAGATGCAAAATATTTCATTCCTAAAGAGCCTAAGCCAACAGAGCCTCTTGAAGCGGTAGCATCCACTTCAGGAACTAAAAAGCAATTTCACAAAGTGAAAGAGCAGAAGCAAAGAGGAAGAAAGAAGGTAATGTCAACTCTCCCTAAAGCACTTAATTCTGCACCTAAATAAAGAAAATCAGTTCCTCATTTGGGAAGTGACATAGAAGAAGGAGAAGATATTCCTGGCAAACCTAAGGGAACTTATAAGCTTTCAAGAAAGGCAAGGTATAAAATAAGGGATTTTGATTCAGACTATGATTTTGAATCTACTCATGAAATAGAGTTCAGATGGTTGCGTTAAGGAGGATAGCTCACTTGGCAGAGTCAGATGACTCACTCAAAATTATACCCATCCCTCAACATTACTTCAAAGAAATCACTCCACTGGAGGTTCATACTATTGAAGAATTGATAATATTTTATGTGCTTTCGTCGAACGAGAGTGGCAGAACAAGAACTCTATTCTACAAATCTGAAGAGTCTCAACCTTACAATTTTGATCGGCCTGCTCAATATGAAAATTCTGATAAGATAGTCACAACAAGAATACCAATATGCTATCCATAGAAATTGTGAAGAATGATGCATAAGCTTGGAATTTATATTGGAACTATTAAATATAGAACTCAAATTTTTAACAAAATGTGGAGCCAAAGAAGTTCTCAAGTATCACGAAGAAGTGATAAGTTTATCACTAAAGGTCTTGGGTTCATCTGCAAATCTCATCAAAATAAAGCTTGTTATAACATAATAGAAGCTAAGATCGAAACTAAGAGTGATGAAGAAGATGATCTCCATGAAATTCTTCTCACAAATGATAAAGAGGTACAAGCCAAGCCTGCACCTAAAGAACTCGAAGATGGTGGACAAACAACTACCATGGATGAACTAAAAGAAATCAACCTAGGGAGTCAAGATGATCCCAACTTTCGCCCTCACTGATGAGAAAGTTGAAGAGTTAAAAGCTACTTTGTGAATTGTGATTGCTTACAGAATGAAAGCCCACTAATAGATAGCTATATAAGCTATTAAGTAATGAGATTGGAGATTGAAGAATAGGTAATTGCAAAAAGTAAGAAACTGATCGAAGTAGGCTTCATCTGAGCGAAGAAGTCTATAGATTGGATAGTCAACATTGTCCTAGTTAGGAAGAAGAATGGTCCAATCCGTCTCTACATTGACTTCCGGGACCTAAATACGGCGTGCCAAAGATGACTTTCCATTTCCAATATCAGAACTACTAGTGGACAACACTTCCAACTATGACATGTTCTCATTCATGGACGGATCATCGGGATACAACTAAATCAAAATGGCACCTGAAGATGAAAAATATACATCCTTTAGAACACCTATTGGCTTCTACTACCATGCCCTTTTGAAAAAATTGGAGGAGCTATACCAAAGAGCCATGATGCGTATTTTTGATGATTTGATTCATCAAAAGGTGGAATGTTATGTTGACAATTTGGTGGTGAAAAACTTAAATCGTGAAAATCACTTTGAAGACTTAAGAATTGTATTGGAGAGAATAAAAAAATATGATCTCAAGATGAATCCTCTAAAATGTGCATTTGGGGTATCCTCTTGAAAAGTCCTTGGATATATTGTACATAACAGAGGTACTAAAATTGATCCTGCTAAAATCAAGATAATTGTGGAGATGCCTCCATTGAAGAGTTTGCGTCAGCTCCATTCTTTATAAGGATAGCTTGCACTCATCGTTCGATTTATATCAAACCTATCAGGATGATATCAACCTTTTGCAAGGTTGATGAAAAAGGATGCTCCATTCAAGTGGGATAAAGAGTGCCAAGAATCCTTCAATAGCATTAAAAGTTACTTATTAAATCCACCAATCCTTGTAGTGCCTACTCCTGGGAAGCCTCTCATTCTATACACAACTGCATTAGAAGAGTCTTTTAGGGCATTATTAGCGTATGACAATGATGAAAGCAAAGAGAATGCTCTTTATTATATCAGTCAAAGATTAATAAGAGCATAAACGAGATACTCTCCAATAGAGAAGAACTGTTTGGCATTGATCTTTGCAGTCCAAAAACTCTATGATTATAAGTTATCTCATAAGATTACTCTAATCTCAAGGATCGATCCGCTGAAGTACTTAATGACAAGACCAATTTTGGTAGGTCACTTGGCAAGATGGACAGTATGCTCTTACAATTTGATATCACATATGTTCCACAGAAAGCAGTGAAGGAACAAGTCTTAGCATATTTTCTAGCTACGCATCCCATCCTTTTGGACTCTTCTCTTAATGATGATCTACTCGATGATAAAATTATGCTCATTCATGAAAGAGAGAAATCACAAATTTGGGAAATGTACTTTGATGAAACCTCATCAATCAAACAAGTCAAACCTTTAAATTTTCCAAGGGCAAGAGCAAGAATCGGCATCATCTTCATAACACCAGAAGAAGAGATAATGAGATGATCATATGGATTGATTGAGCCAAGAACTAATAATGAAGCTTAGTATAAAGCATTAGTGGCAGATCTTGAAGAAGCTATTTTCATAGGCATTCAAAATTTACATATTTTCAATAATTCTCACCTTATTATAAACCAAGTACTTGGCATCTATAGAATCAACAAGCTTGAGTTAGCTTTCTATCACAAGTGATTTCTCGAGCTTATGAAGCAAATACCAAATATGACACTAACTCGAGTCTCTCGATCCAAGAATAGTAAACCTGATTGTGTAGCAAAATTAGCTAAGAAAATGGAAAGTTTGAAGGGTGATTATGTCTTGATCGGCATATTTACTCGATGAGTTCTAGAGCCAATAAAGTATCCATCCCCATAGGTAGAGGGGTTATCAAATTTGACCCAGCAGATTGTGACTCAGGTTGCTCCTCATACTCCTTAAAATCAACATGGAACTATACCTAGAAGAGCTAAGATGACATTGCCTCAGAAAAGCAATGGAAAGCCTTTATTGTAGAAGAGCCACATGATTGGAGGCAACCTTCATCGACTACTTTAAAGAAGGCAAATTACCAAACAATAAATCACTGGTAGCTCAAATCGAGAAGAGAATGCTATGCTATGTCAACAACACTTTATATTGTAGATCCTTTGAACAAACGATGCCAAAAAGTGATGGAAGCCGAAAGTGATGGTTGAAGAACCATCGGTCCCAAGATGGCAATAAAGATCAAAAGAATGGGCTATTATTGGCCATCTATGGTGAGATATTGTATCAATCATGCTAATAGGGGCCATGAATGTCAAGTACATGGGAATATAATCCATCAACCTCCAAATACACTATACCTAATGATAATATCTTGGCCATTCGAATGCTGGGGTATAGATGTAATCGGACCAATTGATCCATCATCGCCGCATTAACTACATCATCCCAACAACTAACGACATTAAGTAAGTCGAAGCTACCCCATTTAAAGAAGTTACTGCTGACCAAGTGATCAACTTCTTAACACATAATGTGGTCAATAAATTTGGAGTGTCGCACCAAATAATTTTTGATAATGGCACAGCTTTCAAAAATAAAAAGATTTATAGATTCATCGATCGACATAAAATTGATTGGCGATACTCTTTAATATACAATCCAAGAGCAAATGGTTTGGCAGAAGCTTTTAACAAGACATTGGTCAAACTGCTCAAAAAAATTCTCCCTAAAAATAAAAGAGAATGGCATACCAAGCCAATAGAGGCACTGTGGGCGTATCGAACCACCTATAAAATGTCGACTAAAGCACTTATTCATTCATATTTGAAGAAGAGCCTTCACTTCAAATAGCCATTCAATATAATCTAACTGGACATCAAAATGCTCATTTGAGAATGGAGGAACTCAACATGCTTAATGAAGTTAGATTGCAAGCTTATCAAAATCTAGAAGTCTGTCGAGCAAAGATGTATAGGGCTTTTGACCATACGGTGTAGCCTCAAACATTCCAAAAAGGGGAATTGGTTCTAGTTCTGAGAAGATAAATTATTCATAATCAAAAATTCAGTGGTAAATTTGAGCTTAATTGGGAGGGCCCTTTTATCATTGAAAAAGTGTATCAAGGAGGAGCATACCAACTCATTGACTTAAAGGGTGAAAGAAAGACCAATTAATTTATACTAAAGATAAATAAATAATTCAAGTATACATTTTTTTAGTATACAACATCAAGATCCTTCATGCATATACCCAAAAAAAAAAAATATTTCTGTGAAAATTTCCCTATTACACAGGGGGCATTTTAGATTTCTATACATAAATGAAATCAATGTTTCATGTTAAAATCCTCTTAAGAGCATATCAATTCAAATATTGATGTATTTGCATATTTTCATCTTAAAAGTTTTTCTAAAAGTGCTTTAGAAAATTCCTCTATTACATAGAAGGCTTTTTTTAGATTATATCAAGTTTATTTGAGTTGACATCATGCTATAAGACGAGATCCTTGAATATATTCTGATTCAGGTTGACATTGAGCTTTATGCCAAAATTCTTCAATACACCCCTAATTATTATTGTTAAGTTGCAGGTTACCATAGGAACAAAAAGAATCTATTGCTACGCATGAGAAGACAGCCTCAAAATGTCAAGAAATTTATCTCCGAGATTTACCAAAATTTTGGAGATCAAGTCAGAAGAACTCTCAATTTTGGAAGCTTCAATCAACTGAGTTAGAAAAATATCAACTTCTACATCTTGAAGTCTAGGACATGGATGGGTTCTAAAGGTCAAACTCAATAATCTCACAAATGATCGAGTTGTTGATGCTCTCCTCACTCAACAAGCTGCAAGTAAAGGCCACAGTGAAAGAGCTCCGGTTGGTCAGTCTGATGATAAAATCACCAACCCACTATAGCTTAAGTCGAAGACTCGAGTAGGTTCTAAAGGTCAAACTCAACAAGCCCAAATGTGGTCGAGTTGCTGACGCTCTCCTCACTCAACAAGCCGTAAGAAAAGACTGCAGTGAAAGAGCCCTTGCTCATCAATAAATGATGATAGCACCAAGATTAGATCTTTTAGTGATTACAAGCAAATCAAGACACAATATGGGAGAACTCACCTCCCTCAAATCAATCTATATATTACTAGCAGGGTGATATTTTAATCTATTCTCGAATGATTTGATCAAACTCAAAAGGCAGATCAAAGATGATCTCCATATCAAGTCCGTCAAAGAAAAAAAAGCACAGGACCGAGGAAGCAATTCCATAGTTCATATAAAGCTGATGGTCTAACTAAAAGAATTTTGTGCAAGCACTATTATTCATGACTAATGACTAAAGACTAAAATTGAAGGTCATATGATCTTCAATGTCACAAGGCAGGCATAGATTCATGGGTACACTTCCGACAAGTCAATATGGATAAATCAGGTCAGTCCTTCATCAAGTTCATCAAGCTTAAAGCTAGGACAAAAGGAATTTCAAATCTGACCAAGCATGGATTAAACAACTCCCCAGCATAGCCCTTCATCAAAACAAATAAACTAATTCCTCCAACAAACCCAATCAAGCATGAAGCTAAGGTTGGAGAAAACTCAAATCTGCAATGATATAAAAGAAAGAGATCATCAACAAACCCATTGAAGTAGAGAGTAGATGGCATAAAAGCTTTTATTCATCCAGTCGAGCCACAAAACTCAATCGTCATAAAGCATCATACTAATGACAACTATCAAAGCTCTATAAGCTATTGAAAGAAGATGAAGTGAGTCATGCGACCCAAAGCTTCAACATGATTTTTATGGTGAATTATTTTTTTTTTGTGGAAATTGCTCCTGCATTTAGCAAGCTCAGATAACAAGTTTTCCAAGCTCCCACCTCTTCTTTCCAAAATTACAAAAGCTCGCTTCTATTCAACAAGAATCCCATTTTTTCTTCTTCCACTCCTCCAAACCAAAAGAAGATCTCTTCTTCTCCTTTCTTCTTCTTTCTCTTCTTCTCTCTCTTCCTCTCTCTTTTCATAAAAGACTCTCCTCTCTCTCTCTCTAAACAAAAGAAAAAAGAAAATGATAATAATCCTCACACATTCTCTCTCTTCTATCTCTCTCTTCTCTTTCAGTTCACAAAAAAGAAAAAGAAGAGAAAATACATAAAACCCCTCACTCTCTCTCTCTCTCTCTGTCTCTCTCTCTTTGATTCAAAAATAAGAAGGAAAAGATATATCTTTCTCTCTCATCCAAAACTAGGAATGAGATTTCAAAATATAATTTGTTGATGTATGGAAATGTGAATGTGGAAAGATATATACATATATGTTTATGTTTCTTTCTGCAGGTTCCAAGACCCCGCTAATGTCCCATAGGGCATAGCGGGTGCGAAGACGGCTACGGTGTCGCAAGATGCCACTTGCTACGCTTAATAGGGCATATCGAACAAGCCAAACAAATTGTTAGATGTCGCTCCCCTAGTCGAAATGCTATCGAAATTTTAACAAAATTCCAGACTTAGAAAAAAAATGAATGAATATATATATATGCATTGTATTTCTCTTTCTACAAGTTTCAAGACCCTGCTAATGCCCCATAGGGCGTAGTGGGTGTGAAGACGGATGTTGTGTCACAAGACACCACTGGCTACACTCATTGATGCACTGAGTCAAAATACACACACCTGGATGACGTCGAGAGGCTGCCAAAATTTTTACTAAAATTTGAAACATAAACAAATTCAAACTGAAATATCTAAGCTTAAATTAAATAAGAAAATACATGATAAATGTTAAAACGAACATAAAACCAAGAAAAAAAGAGAGGAAAAGCACTTACAAAACTTATTTAAGTAAGTTGAAAGCCTTCCCGAAGTGCGAATTAAAATCCTTCCCCCTCTTTATCAAGCACTCTAAACTCAATCAAGTGCTCTCTCTTAGCCTTATTTAGAGGGATTTGAGGAAGTAATGAGTGAGTTCTCTTTTTTTTTGAATTCTTCAAAATTAAATAAGCTTTAATTGGAACTTGGGGAGGTTAACATTAAACTCACAAATTTTAAACTGTAATTCTCTATGGCTTAAATTGAAGCAGTAAAGTGAGTTTTCTTCTCTTGTAAACTTCTTAAAGTTAAACAAACTTTGATTAAAATTTGGGGAGACTAATACTAAACTCATAACAGATTTATAGTAAACTTAACGTCTGATTATCAAATAAATATAGAGCTTGATGTAGAGTTAATGATGAATCTAAAATGGGTTTAATAACTCTTATATGAATATAGAGATGATTATAATGTTGGCGAATAAGCATAAGTAGCAAAAATAATAAATAAAAGTATAACTTATAGAAGTAGTTTAACATAATCAAGTTAGAGAAAAAAATTCAACAAGTAAACTAAATGCAAGTAATATTTTATGATCTAAATATTTTTAGGATATTGATTTTGTAGAATAAAAAATTAAGGAATTTCATTTCTAAATTATGATTTTCAAAATCAATGAAATCACTAATTAGGTGAAATTATCTAAGCTATAAACATCTGAATGTGCTTGGACATAAAGATTTAAAGTGTAAATTTTAATGTATGAAAAGGTTGTACAGGCTAAATTGGAATCAATTAAATATTAAGTCGAAAAATCTAATAAGTTATTAGATCAATTTATAACACCTTCTACGCCACCGGATTCGTAGCACATCGTACAACCGAACAGAAGGCGTTAATTAAGGCATTCTCAAATACTCTTGCATGGGCCCCGTCACTATGCTGAATGCTTAAATTCAAGTGTCTAAGGATGTCGCGGTTGTTTCGGTTTAGTCTGGGATTGGGTCCGCAACAAAACCTAAAAAACTATTATAAAAATTTCAACTTATTAAAATATCTCAGAAGCTAATTCTATCATGTGGCATTAGATCTGATCCTCTGTTAAGAGCTAAACAGAGTTGACGGGATCTAAAGTTCTCAAATACATTCGATTCAATCAATCAACTAACTACCCCGATGATGGCTGTGTTGAATGATGATTTCAATCGGAGGGGATACTTCCTTCAAAATGTGATTCTATTTTCAAATCAAACCAACTCAAATTAAATATCAATCTAAAAATGCATAAATAAAATTCTATCATTAAAAGCTTAAAATAAAATCAAGCCCACCTTCCAAGCTTTTCGAGGTGACAAATTAAGAAACTCACAGCAAAATGTCAATCAATGTCAATTCTACTATGTTCACTCTCAATCAATCTCTTGTCAAGGATGCTCATGTCACCGCTGACGGGCAAGAAATGACAAATGATGTCGCTTATAGTCCTCGATTTGGCCAGTAGGCTCCATTATATTACGATTATCACGATCAGCTGATGTTCTCCAATGGCTCCGCCTTTGTTGTGAATCATAGGTATCGATAGGGAAAACAACTCTATAAGACTTAAACATGTCCCCTGTGACAAACACCACCCAGTGTACAAGGATTTCTTGGACAACGAACCCATGTGTCGCTATAAGAATCATTCATTGGGTTTGACTAACTTCTCGACTAAGTAGACAGACTAATGGCCGGATGAGGATAGATCTAGATCGGGCACGTCATCATTCCCCAAACCATCCAATTTAAGCTGAAATTATGAATTTCATAATCTAAATTCTGAAGCTCCACATGCTGCTACTATACGCTACGCATTTAGCGATCTAATGACTAGCCTTAATTGAAAGTTCTCTCTCACTTATTGAGAGGGGTAATTAACTAGGCTTGCTATAGAAACTGAACAGATCTAAAGTCCTCACCAAATGAGGACAAAATCTCTGGGTAGTATCTTATCTACTATCTCATCTACCTTCCGAAAATTACACTGACACTTTAAATCACACTCTCTTCAATTCAATTTGTCGAGAGGTCGGTGGCAAATTTTTGGAGCCCGCATTATCATTTTAATCAATGATATATCAATATTAAATTCATCAATTTAAGTATAAATTTTGATATATATTTTTGTCTCAAAATACAAAACATTCAAATAGAAAAATTAAGAATAAAAATTAAAAATAAAATAAATTTAAAAAAACTTACTATCAAAATGAGCATCTCCATGATTTAAATTCTAGAATGTCATGATGCTATCAATAATATCTTAACCCAAGTCCACATAAACTTAAATTAAACACATAGAAATATTATTAAAAATTTCTTGAGATTATTTAAGGGACCAAAATACAGCTAATTGTTTTGTGCTTATAATTGATATGAGAGATCTAATGAGTCTAAAATTTCTTTTTCATTAGTATACTAAGATGTCTGAATAACCTTTAATGATTAAGTGAGATCATTCAGCAGACAATCATTTAGAGATTTTCTGGGTTTAGATTGCTGGATGTTTCGAGTTGTTCTAACCGAGTCATGGCCGTTTCTTCCTTTTTCTGAGTCCAGATGTGTCTATCTTCTATTAATCTTCTTTCAGTTCTTTTGTAGTCTATTTATGTGTAATTTGTATTTATCTTTTCACTTGGAATGAATTGAGCTAAGGCTCTCATATTTTTCCCAAAAAAAAAATATTATTATAGGAGATGTACTACATTTTAAGGTGCATGAACTCAAATTAATTTCTTGCACATGGGCACGCAAATACTGAACAATGGATAAACTCTCTCTCTCTCTCTCTCTCTCTCTCTCTCTCTGAAGTAAAGTTGCAGTGCATCGAAATGTCGTTGCCCTTTGAGTGCTATGGTTTCTTCAGCTAGACCCATCATTTCTTTCGAAAAGAAGAATTTTTGCATTTCCTAAGACCTGTACAACAACCAGAAACGGAGAAAAAGTCAGAAACCACTGATGGAATTGCTTAAGAAAAACTCTACACCACATTCGCAGACCACGCAAATAGCTGTAGAGAAATTACTAAATTGGCAATGGGTATAATTAATAATATAATAAATGCATTTCTTCTATGACCCCCCATCACTTCTTTCAAAATTGCCATCAGAACACCTGCCCGTCATTGAGAGATAAGTGTTTGTCTCAAAAAAAAGTTCAATATTTTTATCTGTTTTACTCTCAAATGATAAATTTTTTTTGCTAAAGTGGAACTACAAGCTGAAAATTTCAGCCCAAAAGCAGTAATAATCAAGAGGAGTGAAAATATAAAAATTTATAGCATGCCTTAATATGACTATAATGGTTTAATTTTGAAGTTCTAAGAAATCTCCAATCAATGTATATTAATTAATTATTATGGCTAAAGAGATCTTTAAACATAAAACTATAGATATTCTATAATTTTAATGATGCTTTTGCTAATGTTTACATGACTACAAATTTTACTTGCATCCGTAGATGAATTATAATTGAGATAATATATTTTTTTGATTTATATTTAGAATTTGTACTATGCGATTAACATTGAACTAATGGCACCTGCAACTATCATTTAATTAAAATACAGTACGTATGTATATAAGAAATGCATCTATATTAGACGTTCTTCAGCAAACTCTTTCAGCCTTCTCCATCTTAGTTTCTTCAATTAAGTTAATATAGAGAAATGTAAGTTATAATCTGCAGAATTTCCTTGCTTCTCTCATTCTCACTATCCGCTATCATCTCTTTTCTTTTATTTCTTATGTGTGCCTACCTGATAGCAAAAGCTAGGAAGAGAAGAGAGAAGTATAATTTCGATGCTTGTAAATAAAAATTTCAACTTGTCATGACATTGTTCAGTTTGTGAAAGCCAGTTCTGTTGATCTAATTCAAATGGTTGTTCTTCCATCAATTTCTTATGATTTTTTTTAGTATAGTTTATCTTTTGATTCGCTTACAGCTAACTAGTATGGGGAGAGGGAAGATTGAGATCAGGAGGATTGAAAACAGTGCCAACAGGCAAGTGACCTTCTCCAAGAGGAGAGGCTTCTGAAAAATGAGCTCGCTATTCTCACCGATTCGCTGATCGGCATCATTATTTTCTCTGCCAGTGGGAAGCTCTATAAATACAACAGTCCAAGCGTGAGGTTTGTGATCCTACAGAACATTATTTTTTACATTTATTTTGTTATGATTGAATTTTGGCTGATTTATTTTAATTTCTTTTTTGCAAATTGTGATCAGATATGTATTGCCTTGAAATGTGGACTACCTTTTTTTTATCTTCATTGGCTCTTGTTTTTTAACACAAAGGATAATTGATAAAATAAGTCTTTATATGAGTTTGTTATGATAAGATAAGTCTTTATATGAGTTTGTTATGATAAGCAGAATACCTTATCTCCTCTTGCATGTACTACTTTGCTCAACCGTTGATCCTCCATCATTGGTTTAATCTCCATGGGTATGAACAAACTCGGCATTTCTATATATACTTCACTGTTGTAGTTAGCTAGGCAAGCTGATTTTCTGAAATGAATTCACTTCAGCCTTCCTTGTTGGTCCGTTATAATTCCTCCAATGCTCTTCTTTGTATTTTAGCAGATCACAATTAGACTGTTTTCATGGTATCAGAGCTTCGAGCTTTACCGCTACAGGTATGGGTGATTCTCAAAACTCTGCTGCTAAAATAATTCAATCTTCCTCTCAATTTAAGACAAGAGATCTTATTATTCCTCCTGCTTTGAAGTTTCTAATTTCAAATCTAAAGAATATTGTGTGTCGACAATAAAAAATTATCCTAAATGGAGACTACAAATTTTGAGGATGTTTACAGCAAATGGCTTTGAAGGTTACCTTGATGGAACCATTTCTTGTCCATCCAAACAAATGATGCTTCAAATCAAGAGTTCTCTCATTGGATTACAACTCATGGAAATTAATTGATCAAAATCTAGCATGCTATATATTCTACAATTTCACCTATTTTACCTTATATTCTCAATTTACATTTATGTTTTGATATTTGGACTACTCTTGAAAGGCGTCTTCAACCTACAAATATATCACGAATCATTCAATTGAATAATGAATTGTATAATATCTCTACAAAAAATCAATCAATGACGCAATATCTGTCTTCTGTTAAGGTCTTAGAAGATAATATTATAGCTGCTGAATCACACATTGATACTAAGGATATTATATTATACATTCTTAATGGATTACATCAACGATATCATGCATTCAAAACTGTAATTCATACCACACTTCAGCCCATTTCTCTAGAAGATTTGTATTCCCTCTTAATCAGTGAGAAAATTAATATAAGTAATGAACAAATCAAAGACAACTCAGTTGATAGTCCGTCTCTTGCTCTTGTCTCAAATAGAGGTAGACACAACTATAAAAGAGGTAATCCGTATACTCAAAGAGGAGGTCATTTTTTAGCAAAAGAAGAAATTCGTCATCTCAGAAAGGTGGAAGAGCAGTTGATGCACATTTGACTTGCCAAATATGTAATAAACAAGGGCATTCGGCTGTCCGTTGTTGGTATCGTTACAACAATAATTATAATGAACAACAGATTCCAAATCCTTCTACTGCCTTTCTCACCAAATCTCAATCATCTAACACCAGTGATTGGTATTTAGACAGCGGAGCTACCTCACATATGATGGCTAAATTTGATCAACTACAGCATTATGAACCATATAAAGTAAATGATGATGTTGTTGTAGACAATGGTTCCTCTCTTCTTATAACCAATATAGGTCAAAGGATTCTACCTACCCCTAATGTAACCCGTAAGCTTATACTCGAACATCTTTTACATGTTCCTTCTATTTCTCACAACCTTTTACCCATCAATAAACTTATTCTTGATAATAACTGTGTTATTTCTTTTGAAAAACATGGCTACATCATCAAGGATCCTTCGACCAATCAAGTTCTTTTAAAGGGCACTAGCTGCAATGGTCTCTATCCTATTTCAGCTTCATCACCTGAAACATCTTTTTCTTCTAACCTCTCCAATGCTTTTCTTTGCAATAACCAGCTTGGTCATCCACATGCAGCGATTCTTTTAGTTATTGCTCAGCAAAATAGTTCTCTATATCTTTCATCCCATAGTGTTTTTTGTTTGGCTTGTAAAATGGAGAAAAACCATAAATTACCCTTTTCAAAACATATGGAATATAGCTATAATCCTTTTGAATTAGTTCATATCGATGTTTGGGGTCCATCCTCAGTTTTAATAGATGGTTTTCAATATTATGTTTTTCTTATTGATGATTTCTCTCGTTATTCTTGGGTTTAAATCCGAAACATCTCAACATCTTATAAACTTTTTTTGTATGATTGAGACACAGTTTAATGCCAAGCTTAAAGTTCTTCGATCAGATGGTAGTACTAAATATAAAACTACACATCCTCATAATTTTCTTACAAAACATGGTATTCTCCATCAATATATTTCCTCATATACTCCTAAAAATAATGATGTTGTTGAACGCAAACATCTCCATCTCATTGAAACCACCCACTCTCTTTTATAACAAGCACATCTCTTCACCACCTTTTGGTTTGCGGCTCTCTTCATGCCCACCTACCTTATCAATTGCTTACCTTCTTCCACTACCTCAATGAAATCTCCATTTGAACTTTTCTTCAATAAACCACCTCTCTACAATCATCTTAAGGTTTTGACTGTCTTTGTTTTCCATGGCTTAAACCTTATTCCTCTAATAAATTTTCTAAGGTCTCTTCCATGTATCTTCCTTGATATTCTACTCATCACTAAGCTTATCTTTTTTTTCAACTTGGACAAAAAAATTTTTGTTTCTGATGTTATCTTTGATGAAATAACTTTTCCAGGTAGTAAGTCCTCCTCTCCCTCTTCTCCTCCTTCATTTCCTCCATTATTACTACTTCTTAATTCTTCTTCTTCCATTCCTTCTACCACTACTGCCAAAATTACTATAGCTTTTCCAACAGCTTCCCCAGTAATTTCTCCTTTTACCACTACACATTCCTCTAATTCAACTGTTGTTCTTATCATTACCTCTCCTATTCTTCTTCCTTCACCCTCTAGTCACCATATGATCAGGTAACTTAAAATGAAAATAGATATTTAATCAGGACACTCAACAATCCTTTCAGTCCACTCCTACCACATATCTTCAAGCCAATAAATCTTCAGAATGGTGGCAAGTCATGTCTCAAGAATTCCTTGCTTTACAATAATAGGGAACTTGGTCCTTAGTTGCTCCACCTACAAACACTCCTATTCTTGGTTGCCGATGGGTTTACAGGAACAAACTTAATCTAGATGGTATTATCAATAAGTACAAAGCACGACTTGTTGCTCAAAGATTTAATCAACAATTTGGCTTGAATTATTCAGAAACATTCAGTTCAATGGCTAAAATGCCTACAATTCATGTTTTATAACTATTGCATACTAATGATTGGCCCGTTTCTTCAATTAGTTGTTGCCAATGCTTTTCTACATGGATCATTTGATACAAATGTCTTTATGCAACAACCACCAAGTTTTCAAGATAGCCAATATTCACATTATGTTTGCAAGCTACATAAAGCCATTTATGGACTCAATCAAGCTCCTCGATGATAGTACCTTACATTTACTACACACTTACTTAATCAAGGTTTTAAGTTCAGTAAATCTGATTCATCCTTGCTTATATTACATCATGGGAAAACACATATATTTATTCTCATATATGTTGATGATATCCATGTCACAAGCAATGATTCTTTAGCTCTCAAAAATCTCACTAATGATCTTCATCAACACTTCAATATGAAGAATCTGGGACCTATCTCATATTTTCTTGGGATAGAATTTCATAAAATAGATACTGGATACTTTCTTAGTCAAGCTAAATATGTCATTAATTTACTTCAGAAATCAGGCATGACTTCCTGCAAGCCTGTTAATTCTCCAATGCCATCCAAGTATTCTTTAACTGCTTCTACATCTGTACCTTTTCATGATCCAACGTATTATCATCAACTTGTTGGAAGTTTGCAATACTTGATAATTACTAGACCTACATTACCTTTATAGTCAACTTTATTTTGTCAATTTATGAATCACCCCTTGAACATCATTTCAAACTATTAAAATGGTTGTTATTTACATTCAAGGCTCTCTTACCTTCGGCCAGATAACTAAAGGAGACTTCTCGCACTTTATTCGACTCGATTAGGCCGATCCGCATACCAAAGATCTACCATGGGTCACTACACCTTTCTTTGTTCAACTTTGATTTATTGACCGTTAAGAAATATATAGTGGCAAAGTCTTCTACGAGGAGAATATCGTTTTAGCGCTGCCACCGACAGCTTCATGCTTTGTTGGTTAACTTCAATATTTCTATTTCCAGTCCAACTCCGCTTCACGTGACAATACCTCAGCAATGGTAATTGCTAATAAACCGATCTTTCATGCTCGCACTAAGCATATTGAAATCGATTATCATTTTATACAGGAATGTATTCAATCAAAAGAAATTCAAGTCCATCATATTATCTCCTTTGATCAACCAGCCGATATTCTTACCAAATCACTCTCATCATTTTTCAGAACTAAGAGGCAAATTAACCATGTAGTCTCTGAATGCTCAATTTGAAGGGCGCTGATAAGATAAGTCTTTATATGAGTTTGTTATGATAAGATAAGTATTTATATGAGTTTGTTATGATAAGCAGAATACCTTATCTCCTCTTGCATGTGCTGCTTTGCTCAACCCATTAATCTTCCTATGATAAAATTAAAAATAAATAAATAAATTTCTCCCAAAAAATAAAAAAATAAACTATTTTATGCCGCCACTATTTTCAGGCTTTCTCCTTCAAATCTTCTTTATTAAACAAAGAAGGATTTGCATTGTTAGATTTAACTTGTTAAACATTTCAAGATATTATAGGAAAACTTATGATGTTAGTGTTGGAAAACATATTAAGATAAAATAAATTTATCTTGTCCGGATCTCATGTCAAATCATCAAAAGATTTATCGTACTAATCCATGGAAGAGCTAATGCGGGATTTTGACCTTCTACTTCTAAAGGGGTGTTCTTGAGAGAGGGAGAGAGTCTTTTATTCACTCAAAATGGGATGTAAAAAAAAAATAAGAACAAACCCCTTAGAATGGAGACCATGACTCTATTTATACTTGAGTGCATTTCATTTTATTTTAGCCCATCATTAAAATAAAATAATAATATCTAGTCTCTACACATGATAATTCCATACAAAAATTAATAAGATGCTTCAAAAGCCTAAAATTAATTAATCTTTATTTGATCACAAAATTAATAAGCTTAAAATAAGATAACACATAATGTATAATTAAACTCAAATGTGAGCCCACATCCAAAATTCTCAATAATCTCTCACTTGGACCACATATTTTGATTGAAAATTATATATTATTGAATACTTTAAGAGCTCAATATTTGCTACCTTTAAAGATAAATATCTTTAGACAATCTAGCCTATTAATAATATCGACATAGAATCAAAGTAATCTTTGTTATAATTTTTTCTATGACAAGACCTATCAGTGATCACTAAATCAATATAATTAATGACATAGATCATGTATGGATGTGTAGCATAGAAATTTCATGTAATGTTATCATATATCATGCCTATTTTCAACTGGTCATATATTATAACTCAAAAGAGTTATAAATATAATTTCATTTATTTATGCTAAACTACAATTGAAATTATACAACTTTATTTCAGAGTTTTTAACTATTTTATAATAATAATTCATTATTCTGATCAAAAAAAATATATTTATAATCATTGAACATCATAAGCAAACTCTCACTATGCTAGCATATCATCAAAGTAAAGCACTCTCATGCGAGTCACATGCTCATTAAATACTTTAGGTGGTAAACCTTTTATAAGTAGATCTACAATTATAAAGTTTGTACTAATATGTTCAATAGATACTTGAGAACTCTGAACTATTTCTTTTACGATAAGAAACTTTATGTCAATATGCTTTGATTTTGACGAACTTCTATTGTTCTTTGAATACAACTCAACAGCTCTATTATCACAATTTATTTTTAATGAACTCTCTGTTCCATCAAAATTATTTAGCCCGGTGATAAAATTTCACAGTCATATTCCTTGATTTGATGCCTCATAATAAATTATAAATTCTGCTTCCATAGTGGAAGAAACTATGAGTGATTATTTAGCACTTTTCTAAGAAATAGCTCATCTAGCTAATATGAAAATATAACATGAAGTGGATCATCTACTATCGAGGCAACCAGCAAAATCAAAATCAGAGTACCCCATGATTTCTAAATGATCTAATCTCTGATATGTGGGCATTAAGTCTTTTGTTCTCTTCAGATACCGTATAACCCATTTTACTGCTTTCCAATGATCCATTCCTAGGTTACTTAAATATCTGCCAAGCATTCCAACAATGTATGCAATATCCCGGACGTACAAATTTAAGCATACATAAGACTCCTTATTGCGATGCATTAGATCTTTTCCATCTCTTTCTTTTCAAGTTCATTTCTTGGACATTGAAGCAAATTGAATTTATCACCTTTAGCAATGAGTGTATCTCCTGGTGCACAATCTTTAATGCCAAATCTACTAAGTACTTTATCGATATATGTCATTTGTTATAAATCAAGTATACCATGAGAACGATCTCGATGAATTTGTATACCCAACACAAAAGATGTATTCCCAAGATCTTTCATTTCAAATTTATTTGAAAGAAATTTCTTGGATTCATGCACAAGGCCTATATTGTTGTTTATTAGTATAATATCATCAACATATAGCATTAGGATGATGAATTTACTCCCACTAATTTTGTGATAAATATATTGATCAATAGTATTTTCTTTAAAACCAAAAGAAGTAATCACTTGATCAAATTTCTTATACCATTGACGGAAGCTTGCTTTAAATCATAGATGGATTTCTTTAATTTGCATAGCAGGTGTTTTGAATTAAAAGATTGAAAATTTTCTAGTTGCACCATATATATAGTTTCTTCAATGTCACCATTGAAAATGCGCCTTTACATCCATCCGATGTAACTAAATCATAATCATATGATAATGATTCTAAAAGACTCTTTCAAGAAACTAGAGAGAAAATCTCTTTATAATCAATGCCTTCCTTTGAGTGAAACCTTTAGGATCGGACGCATTTTATATATTTTGACATTGCCTTTTGAATCCGCTTGGCTTTAAAATCCATTTACAACCAATGGGTTTTACTGATTTAGCAATTTGATAAGATCCCAAACATCATTATCTTTCATTAATTTCATCTCATCCTCATTGCTTCTATCCATTTATGGGAGTTGACACTTTATTTGACTTGACTAAAAGAGATTGGATCACTTTTCAATCCAATGTCAAACTCATGTTCTTGGAGATACATAACATAATCATCTGAAATGGCTGGTCTCCTCTCCCTAGTGGATTTTTATAATGACACTTCAATCTGAGGTTGTTGTGATTCCTCAATATGAGTAGGAGTTAACCTAAGAATATTTTGATTATCTGTATGTACAACTTGAATAAGATTAGATAAAATTATCTAATCATTTTTTCTTGTAACTGCAGGAAGAGTAATCAATTGCTCTTCAAATATAAAATTCCTAGGGTTTATTGCTCCCATCATATTCAACTTACTCAATAAATTTAGCATTGCCCGTCTAGAAAAAGGATTTATTTGAAGAGTCATAAAACTTAAAACTCTTTGACCTTTCTAAGTATCCAACAAAAAAGCAACTAATAGTTCTTAAGTCCAACTTTTTTTCATTAGAATTATATGGTCTAGCTTCAGCTGGACATCCCTAGACATGAAGATGCCTAATACTAGGCTTCTTCCCAATCCATAATTCATATGTGGTTTTAGCTACTGCTTTACTTGGAACTCTATTAAGGATGTAAACTACAATCTTTAAGGCTTCTCCTCAAAGTGATTTTGTAAGGAAGAATGATTTATCATACTACTAACCATATCCATAAGGGTCTGATTCGTCTCTCAGCTACACCATTTTGGCTTGGAGTCCCTAACATGGTGTATTGAGGAATGATGCCACATTCTGCTAAATATTTGACAAAAAGGGTCTAGATTTTATTCATCTGATCCATCATATATGTCATAGTATTTACCACCACGATCAGATTTAACTACTTTTATTTTCTTTCCAAGTTGATTTTCAACTTCAACTTTAAAAATTTTGAATACGTTCAATGACTGTGACTTCTCATAAATCAAGTATAAGTATCCATAATGAAAATAATCATCTGTAAAAGTAATAAAATATTATTATCCATTCCAAGTAGTTGTGGGGAATGGATCACAAATATCAGTATGAATTAATTCTAAGACGCTTAAACTCCTATTAGCACCAAATTTCTTGATATTTATTTATTTTTCCTTGATGCATTCTATACAGAGTTTATCATCTGAAAAATTAATAGAATCAAGAATTCCTTCAGACATAAGTTTTTTAATTCTTTGTTTAGAAATATATCTTAAGCGCTTATGTCATAATATATATGAATTCACATTCATTAATTTTTTTTATGCTAAAATTATTTGCATGCAAAGTTTCATTAATTTGTGAAGCAAAAATGTCTAATTTATATAGATTATTAACTAAAGAATAAGTACCAACAATATTTGAATACTGAAAGAGACTAAATTTTTCATTTTCAAATGAACAAGAATAACCAAATTTATCCAAATAAAAAATAAAAATTAAATTTCATCTAAACGAAGGTACATAAAAAGTCTCATGTAAATTCAAACCAAATTCTAGATGTAATCTATATAAGCATATTGCTTCAACAGGAGCTTTATTGTCATTTCCCATATAGATGAATTTTTAAGCATCAATTGGCATTCATCTCCTTAGACGACCCTGCATAGTCATACTTATGTAAGCAGTTGCACCTGTATCTATTCACTAAGTGTAATTTGGTATTAAGAATAAATTAATTTCAAAACAATCAAAGTTATGAAGTTTACCCTCTTTCATGAGCTAATTTGCATACTTGGGACAATCCTTCTTCACATGAACAGTATTTTTACAAAAGAAATAAGTAACAACATTATCTTGTTTTTATTGCACCTTATGTTGTGAAGTCTCTTTGTTTGCACCTCTTGTGCCTTTATAAGTCCTTTTTCTTTTAATAACAATTGCATAAGAGGAAGTAGCTAAGTGAGCACTTTATATTTTATCATGTTTCAATCTTTCTTTCTCTTGTACACATTAAGCAATAAGCTTATTAAGAGTCCATTTTTTCTTTTGAGTATTATAGTTTATCTTAAAATAATCAAATTGTACAAAAAGAGATATCAAAACTAACTGCACAAGAATGTCATCAGACATCTCTAATTTTAGTGCTCTCAGTCTAGTAATAAAATTAAACATCTCCATAATATACTCTCTTATGTTTTCATTGCCTTTATACCACATTGAAATGAGTTTACTAAGAATAGTACTCACTTTGACCTTTTCAAAACTAATGAAATGGTCTGCTATTTGACTTAGAAAATTTTAAGCACATTCCACTTCAGGCATTGCACCTCTTATGGTTTCTGGAATGGAATGCTTCATGATCAAAAGACTCATGTGGTTAGAATACTCTCACTTTTCAAAGTTAGCCCTTTGTTCAATAGTGCTTCGTAGTAGTGGAGGACGTCCTGATTGCATAGCCAAGATCCATACACCCAAGAACTATGGTGATATTCTCTTTCTATTTCTAAAGTTAGTGCTAAGAACTAGAATGTTATTAAAATTGGAAGATATAGAAGAAACATTAAAAGAATAAAAATACTCATAATTAACAACATATTTTCATGCAAATATAATGTAAACAAAAATATCAACAAAATATATGCTTGAAATAAAATGTTTAATAAAATCGGCACATATAAGATACCTAATACAACATTGTAATTTAGTCTTTGGACAGAAATAACAATTTATAAATGGTACTCTTAAAATTATAGTTAACAAATATTGATAATAAAATCTACCAACGATATGTCTATCTTTGGATTGACATATTATATGCATAATTAATATAAACTTATCACATATTTGTTCAAGATAAAGGCCAAAAAAATAATCTTTCTTTGGGCTTATTATTTTTCGCATAGATTTAAATATAATCTTTAAGTAATATTTATATATATTTCAAAATTAAATAAATTGATATAATAATGTCACTTTGGTGACATATTATTTCAATTTAAATTATATTGAAATAATAAATATTAACTATATCATTTCAATTATTTTAATTTAAAGTAACTTCAAATAATTTGACAATAATACAAACTTTAATAATTGTTCCAATCAAAATAATTAATTTGAGTTTATATTAATTAATTTAATTATATTTTGGAATAAGATCACATAAATTCAGTTAAGAGACTTGTGAACAGAAGTTTTAAATATAATAATGGATAAGTTTGTCTTTAAGTAGTTATATAGAAATATTTATAACATACATAAAAGTAATATTTAATATCTCTAACGTTACTATCAAATGTTAAAGAAATGTTTCATTGAAATGTTTAATATGAAGATATAATTGTTCTATATGAAATGTGTTATACATAACATTTCATAATTATAATCTAAAATATTTCCATTTTAACTGTTATCTATAAGACTTTATAGTAAAACTTCTTATTTTATAAAAGTATTAAATGCAATATTTATAACTATCTTAATGCAATAAAAATAAACGTTTAAGCTACACCATAAGTACTTATCTCTAATTGCTCATAAAACCAAGCAAATGCAGAATTCATCTTTACAGGATTTAATGCATCAATTTTAGAAAAATGGTTCATCTTCTTTCAATTTTTTTAATATATAATAATAAGAAAAATAATTATAAGCATTAACCATAATCTTACAAAATTCTCAAAATTTATAAAAATGAAAAATGAAGCATTCATGAATCAAATTCATATGACTGAATATAAATTTTATTTCTCAAATTAAAACCACAATGGCAAGAATAAACATATTGATCATATAAAAAATTGAAATTGTGATCAAAGTAAAAGTAAAAATTTTGCTATATCCTTTATTCAAATCAAGAATGAAACTATATAAAAGATATCGATTCTATATGCACAAGACCAAATAAATTACAAAAAAATTTGAATCATATACTTAATCTAAAATTCTCAAATAATCAATATGAAAGGTTAAGAGAAATATATTTCTCAATGATTCAACATGATAGAGGCTCTGATACCACTTATTGAAAATATATGAAGATAAAAATAAATTTATGTAGCCTGGATCTCATGTCAAATCATCAAGAAGATTTTTCTAAGTGTACCTAAATTCAAGGAAGAGTTAATGTGGGATTTTAGCCTTCCACTTCTAAAGAGGTGTTCTTGAGAGAGAGAGAGAGAGAGAGAGAGAGAGAGAGAGAGAGAGAGCCTTCTTTCACTCAAGATAGGATGTGAAAAAAAATAAGAACCAACTCCTTAGAATGGGGACCATATACTTGAGTGCATTTCATTTTAGTTCAACCCATCATTAAAATAAAATAAAAATGTTCGATCTCTACACATGATAATTCCATACAAAAATTAATAAGATACCTCAAAAGCCTAAAATGAATTAATCTTTATTTGATCACAAAATTAATAGGCATAAAAATAAGATAATGCATAATGTATAATTAAATTCATATATGAGCCCACATCCAAAATTCTCAACAGTTAGGGTTCTAAATATTCCCATTTGCGTCAAAAGACAAAAAAAATTATTTTAGAGACCTTTCTATATGAAAACATAAAGCAAAAATCTTTACTGTCAAGAAGTTATGAGAAAGTAATTATCACAATTCATAAAATAAGATGATATAGTTTAATAATGTGATAACCAAGGCTTCAATAGCCATGATTTACTTATTTGGAGAATAATTTTATAGATATACATAAATGAAACCATATGTTAGTTTGGTTTATAGCATTTCTCTCTATTTATTGCTTGTTTGTAAATAATATGTATTGAAAAGTTGTTAATTTTTTTAAGTATTTATTATCAAAGCTAAATCATTCAAAATTAACTATGATTTTTATCATTTCTAATCACATAATAGTTCTTATAAATTTATAAATTTATTTTTTAAAATTTATTTTTTTAAATTTATTTTAACTTCAAAATTTAAGCCTTTGGACTATTTAAGTTCAAGTTTGTTTGATCTGATATCAATAATATTTAGAGTTAAGTTTATAATATATATGGACAATTCAGGTTACTTCAAAATGATCTTGAATCAGCATGGTAGAAATAATAAGAAATAATTAATTTTATTTAATTGGAGCTTTAAAAAGTCACTATAAATCACACAAGAACCCAAAACTATAAATGGCTTCTCTTATTTAGTAAAAGGAGAGGAATCCAATAAAATCAAAATCCGTAATTTATTTTAGATATTTTAGAAGTAATTTAAACTTTATTGAAAATCTTTTTTATACTAGACAAAGAGGATAGAAGGTGTTTGATTTTGATGTATTGCTTTTTTTATATTATAATGTAATATTTTAGATTAGATGTCAGGATTTATTTTTTCCATAGACTAAATGTTATGACCTTATTTATTAGAATTAATTATTATTATTATTATTATTATTATTATTATTATTATTGTTATTATTATTATTTGAAAAGGGTTATACTTAAAGGGGCAATATTATAAATTTAGAATTGACAATCTCATTCGTAGGACCTTATTTGATTAATCTCTTAAACATGGTTGATTAGTATAAGCAAGCTTGGCACCTTCTTGTGCTAAGTCTGAATATATGTGATATAACTGCTTATATGTGTGTTTGTACAATTGACCTTCTTTTTATAAAATTTAATTTGGTTTAATTTTTTAATTTCAAATGTAATTGATACAAGAACTAAGTTAGGACATGAGATTTAAGATGAGCAGTGGATAAAAAGTATAGATTTGGGAGGCCTTGTGATGCTTGAAATGCTAGTACCATGGCAGAGAAGAAACATATATGAAACCCTCCCCTCGCCCCCACCCAAACATAATTATTCTTTAGTTCTAGATCAGGCTATATAAGAGCAAAGTTCGACTATCCTTTTTTTTTCTTCTGAGGTGTATAGTGGAACTCGATCGCATTGGGCTATCATATATTAATATAATTATTTGATGTAATGTATACATTATATTGTTCACTAGAATGACATGCTTTTACAAGCTTTCTTCCTATGATGATGTTTAATGTATGTAGCTTTGACTTTCGTAAGGCTCTCAACAAATTTTATTTTACCTAATTAAAACTAATGAACTCATAAGTAATCATATTTGAAACCTTTTTGGGATTAATCAAGTAGAATTGATAGGAAATCCCTAAATTTGCATAATCAAAATGCATATTATTCCTATTTCTTTGTGAAGGCCCTTCACTAATTATTGAATGGAGTATATTACCATGGCCACCTTTCTTAGGAAAGATTACCTTCTAATTTTGATTTGCCTATAACCATTTCTAATATAATATATATGTAGGCATAAGTGCATACCCAAATTTCTAAAATAAACTTGGTGTCTAATATAATAAATTATAAAATTGATGTATTAATCAAGAACATTTCATATCAGACAAGATCCGGGATTAAGGATTGAGTGTATGTTTCTAGATTCATTTCTAAATTAATAACAACTCAACTATCTTGCATCTTATAAGATTGGCAACATACTTTTAAAGTGTAGGTGGTGTTAGCTAGTAATCCATCAAAACATATGTTATGTCTAGAAGAGTCGATATAAATTCATACTCTCTCGTGAAAATAAATCTATTTTTTTTTTCATTAGACTAGGTTGAGCTTCTAGTTTGTCCTAGAAGCACTTTTAATTTTAAGATATGACTTATTTTTTTTCTTGCTGTGTAAGCCCTTATCTTCAAGCCTCTCCAGTCTTGTGTTGCTGGAATATAAGTCTTAACATTCTAATAAAATATTAACTCAAAATAAAATAATTTTCTACTTTAAAAATATAAAGCTCAACAATAGGATAGATTGAAGTGCTTATTAGAAATTTTCGTATCTAAGTGTTTCCTACTTATCTTCCTCTGAAATTTGATAAGAATTATTCCTAATTGAGCCATCGCACTTGACTTCCAAGTTAAATAAACTTGACTAAAACTTTGAATCAATAGATATAAGAGATGACTACATTAATCAAGAATTTTCTTAAAGATCACATTATTTATGATGTAATTAAATGTAAGGACTTGCCCATATAGGGAACTCGCAACCTAGTTTACTTTCATCCATGTATGACAGGAATAAAATCTCTGGTACATGTAGATCCATCAGCATTTGAAATCCTTGTTATGTCATTGAATCCATTTTACGTGATATTTCTATCTTTTGAGGTGGTATATCACTTTTTAATGTTGTATTCAATTACTCAAATAAGAACCTCAAAAGTAATTTTTTTAGATGAGAGGCTTCAATTGCAAACAATGGATTAAGAAGTATAAAATAACCCTGTTGTCCCTTTGGAAAGATTTTTAATTCATTATTGAACCCTAGGATTGTAATATTAAAATTTTGCAATGTAAAATAATTCTATCATATTTAATTTGTTACTTATTTATTTTCACTTTTTGAAATTTGCTAGTATTTATCATAATTCAAACAATTAGAATATGGTGACCATAGATGATTTCAAACAAACAAAAGTTCAACTTATTTGTTGGGTCTTCTATCACTCTTATTAAAATGTTATAATAAAATATTTTCCTCAAAGATTTAAATCTAAGAATATGTTGATGATACTAATAATATCTTAGGCTAAGTCCATATAAACTTAAACCAAGCACTTAACAATATAGTTACAAATTTTTTATGACCATTTGACGTATGAAAATACATCTAATTTTTTGTGCTTATAATTGAAGCATGTGCATATATGAGACAAGCCTAATTTACCAAGATTATGAAAATTTTGGAATCATTAAAATGCAAAGTTGTCTAAATAACATTCAAGGATTAAGTGAGATCGATCAACATAAAAACCATCTATTAGGGTGTCTTGATTTGCAACTTTCATGCATTGTTACTATCGATTTAAAACTTTTTTAGCTAATAATTTTTAGTTATTAATCTTGTACGTTAAGACAATTCTCACAAATGCATTTTCACATTTTTGCTGATAATGAAAACTTGATTCCAAAATTTCACATTATGAACATTATAGCTAATTTACCATATTTCAAAGTGCATTGACTCAAATTAATTCTTTGCACATGGGCACGCAAGCAAACATTGAATAGGAATATATATATATATATATATATATATATATATCTCTCTCTCTCTCTCTCTCTCTCACACTTTCTGTATCAGAGATGCAGTGCATGTGTTAGCATTAAACTAAGTATAGTGACGGAATGTCGTAGCCCTTCTGAGTGCTATGTTTTTCAGCCAGCCCCACCATTTTCTTCCAAAAAAGGAAACTATTCTATTCCTCGGACCTGCGGCAACTATCAGAAAAGGTAAAAAAGGCAGAAACCTCTGACAGAATTAAGCTTTGTGGGTCAGGAGTAATTAAAAGTCCTCATCATATTCAGAGATCATGCAAATAGCACTTCGATTCTCCAGGAATTACTGTAATGGCAATGTAGATAATTTATAATATAATGAATGCATTTGTTCACTTCTTTCAAATTTTCCCATCATCAAGACTGCTATGGGAGAGGGAAGATAGAGATAAAGAGGCTTGAGAACACTGCCAATAGGCAAGTGACCTTCTCTAAGAGGAGGGCTTCTGAAAAAGGCTAATGAGCTCGCTATTCTCACTGATGCACAGATCGGCCTAATTATTTTCTCTGCTAGTGGAAAGCTCTATCAATACAACAGTCCAAGCATGAGGTTTGTGATCATTTATATTCTATCTTCTTTTCAAGATATAGGACATGATTTTTATATTTATTTTGTTATGTTTGAATTTTGGTTTATATATTTTTAATTTATTTTGTTATCAAAATTTCGATCAAAGATCTTAGCAAATTCCGCCGGCTCTTGTGATTTTTAATACAAAGGAACATGTTTTTATCTTTTAATATCAAATTTATTCAGTCCTCTCCCTTTCTCTCTCTCTTTTTTTTTTATTTTCGGATTGTAGTTCTCTTTGTTGATTAGGATTATGTTAGTTTTGATTTTTTTTTCAAATATTGCTTTTTATTTAATTAGAAGACTCTGATTATGCCATTAGTCTAAGAATCATGAAAATAAATAAATTTTAGTGCACGAAAAAAAAAGGGTGCAATATTAGAATGTTTTTCTTTTCGAGCATTTACATAATTAAATTAAATAGGGCATTTACATACATAGCAAACAATTCTCATATATTTTCATGACTAACACCATAGCTTTGATATTTACATATATAACATTCAATTCTTTCATATTCATAAAAAAACAGCACATTTATTAAGTTTTTAAGTAAAATGCACCTTTTTAAGTAAACAACACATTTAATAATTTTTAAAGTAAAATGCACTTTTTATAGAAAATGTGCTATATTTATAAATATCAAATTTTAAGTGTTAAATATGTAAACTCATAAGAATTGTGTGTATGTATGTTTTTTAAAATATAATAAATGGATTATTCATTTCCATAACTCTAAGATGCAAGTTTTTTTTTCTTTCTTTCTTTTTTTTTAAAAAAAAAAAAATTATATCATATATATATATATATATATATATATATATATATATATATATATATGAATGTTGAATGTATGTACGTATATTACGAAATGAAAAATTATCTTGCATAATTTAAGAACTGTCTCCAACTAAATTTTAGGAACTTTTTTATCCAACTTCATCATATTTACCAATTGTATAAAATCATAATTTATGCCTATGAAATATGTTATTTATGCTAGCTTCACTATATTTACCAATTGCATAATTTTGCATGCTTTTTAATCTCCTATAGAATTAGGTGAAAAAAATTTTCTTATTTGCAGTCAAAATTATGAAGTGCTAGGAGTTTTTCTTTCCAAATCAAATATATATTATTATTATTATTATTTTAAATTAGAGTTCATGGTTTACAATTTCAGCCTACCATTAAGATTTTTATATTTATTCTTTGATTTATCCCACACCATTAATCATATGTGGCTCTAATCCTCATTCAATTATTATCATTTTAGTCAGTTTAATTTGATACATGAATCATGATTAAATGAATCATTAATTTCTTTTCAATTTATTAAATAAATAAAAAGCTAAATAAGTTATCGGTTTAGTGAAGAGCAGAAAAAAAATTTTAAACGATGAACACAGTAGCATACAGCTGAATGAAGAGTTGAATAAGTTACAGATTCGTAGGTGACTAATAAAATAGGAATAAGAATTGATAATTTGATTACATTATTTGTGGCTCTACATAGTTTCTATAATAATTTTACAAGATAGTAATTAATTAGCAAATGATCGGTGAAATTAATAATGTTAATAATAATAATAATAATAATAATAATAATAATAATAATAATAATAATTATTATTGTTATTAACCAAATAATATGTTAATAATAATAATAATAATAATAATAATAATAATAATAAATAGTGTCTAATTAGGATAGATAACACATTTTAAAAACAGACAAGTTTGATTTCATTGATTTTTTGATAGGAATTGACAGCCGATTCATTTAACTTCATAACTTTATATTATATGTTAATTTGCTTTGTGTAACTTGTAGTTGTTTAATCTTTAGTTGCAATTATAATTAATTGCAGCATGGAAAATCATAGAAGAATATATGAAAGCTAAAACATCGACATTGAGGACTTTAGCGGCCACCGGTATGACCTCCCGGTTTAAGATTTTCCTTCGATCTAAGCATAAGCGTTCTACTCTAATGAATAATATTGGGATTAGTAGTATCTAGTATCAGTAATGTATTTAGTATTCATATTAATCATTGGCAAAAGATTTTTTATTGTTTAGTTGAAAGAGCATAATTTTCAACTTATAATTTTCTTAAATTTTGCTGATCATATCATAGTTTCTATTAAATTTGCAGCAACTCCACTTAGATATGATGAAAGTAAGGAATGAAACTGATATGCTTCAAGCGTCCATTAAGCAACTTACTGGGGAAGACTTAACTGGCCTAACTATTAATGATCTCAACCAACTGGAAGACCAACTTGAGTTCTCGGTTGCTAAGGTTCGCACACGCATGGTAATCACTTTTTTGTAATTAATTTTCAATTCCAACAAAATTCATGCAATGAAAAATAAAATTTTTGTATATATAACATTATCTGAAGTTTTACTTCAAACTTAAATTTAAATATTGCTAGTAGCCAAATCCAAAATTCATCTTCTATCGACATTGGTCAATGTAATTTATGTTCACTTAGCACATTTTTCAATTCATCTCTCTTATTCACTCCTTTGAATCACCGAAAGCTAACAATTGAAATAAAATACACAAACAAAAAAATTAATCAATTGATTACTATTTGTTGTTTTAAGTTTAGCACATTTCACTATGATAATGATGATAATATTATTATAAGAGAAATTCATTCTCTCATGTAATTTCCAATTCACTTTTTTTAACCTTTTTGTACACATTAAAACTCTAATAGTGTCACCCTCTTTAAGTAATAGAAATTTAGGTCTACCTTTGTATTGTCTCTACATAAGTCATTTCTTTATGGAATATTAATTAAGCTTCACAAGAAATTTATCTCTCTTTATCCTAATGTATGTATGTCTTGCACCTTTTTTTGTTATCAAATGATATATATGCTAAACTAAACATATCTATGCTTAAATTCAATAAAATTAATGAAGCCTAATTAATATTCTAGTATTGGGATCCATTATCAATCATCATCATATATATCAAAATGTTTAACTCAAATGTTACCCTATTTATATTTTTCATTATAGGAACTCACTATATTAATCTAAATTTATCCAAAAACAAATATTACATATATATAATGTTGACATGCATTTTAAACTATTTTTTAACATCAACTTCTCCATCAACAGAACTTCCAGTAAGAAAAAACATTCTCTTATATAATGGATCAACTTCATTAATCGATCTATCAAAATCCTAACTTGCATGTCTTGTCAAATAGGAGCACAAATTAGAGGATCAGAATAACTATTTATAGATCTGCAAGTCAACATACTTGTGAATTTGATCCATCAATTTTAATTAAGTTATTAAGCTTGTTATACTTTGATATTTTTTAAGATAATGTCTGCGCAATTGATGATAGATGATCACAAGTTAAGAGGGTCTTCAGCCCATTGGTCAATATCTTGATGATTCTAGAAGCTTGCTTGGGCAAACAAATCCATCAATTTCATTTGCAACCTGCCCAACTTAATCTACAAGATGCTGAACTCCATGGCCCTGGACTCCAACTCTGGTAATTCGCTCAATTTTACTTTATATTTTATAGCTCTTCTTATTGTGTTTTTTATAGAGAAATTACCCAATGAGCCTATAGATATTTTTCATATTTATCTAACCTATAATTTTTATAAAGTATAATGATATTGAAAAATGATCAATCACATACATGAAAAAAAAACTAAAGGTCAATGTAATCTTAGTAAATTTTAGTGAAGATGATTCTCTTAGATTATTATTTTGAGGCAAGTTAAATATATGAAGAAAAGACTTGCTAAAAATTCATCAATTTTTTTGAAGACAGTTAGCAGATATCTACTTTAAAGAAAAACACAAGTTGGCCTTATTATTAAAAAGGATGCCACTCTAATTAGATGTTTTTTTTTGTTTAATTAAAGACTTGTTTTCTAATATGCACAAATATTGATAAATAAAATTTATATGTTGTCTTTTTACTTTTACATGTGAAAACTAGTCAATCTTAGTTGGAATTGAATATTCTAACTCATACACAAATATTAGTGAAGTAGAGATCCAAGAAATATTTATGAGACATTTCACATAAATTTTTTTTAATAATAATTCCTCATTGAATTTCTATAAGGATCTCCTCAATAGTTTTTTATCCAAAATTTTATATGATATACTAGCTAGCTATTTAGTTTTTGCTAATAGTTGTCGAAGAATTAGCAATTTTGATGATTCAAATTTTGTAAATTATTTCTTAGAATTAATTTTGTCAATATTGCATGCATAATCGAAGTGAAATTTATTTTTAATTTTTACATTTGGACATGCGTTCTTAAATGTTATTTCATTTCTTTTTTATGTTGTAGAGCCACAACTTGAAGGAAGAAGCTCCTAAGAAGCAACCCATGGTAGCAACAAAGATCCGGATATGTGTGTGTGTGTCCAATATTTAGTTATTATATAAGATATAATGATATAAGAAATTTGTATTATTAATGGTGTGTGAATGAAATGAACTAAGTACTTTTTAAGTGTTACAAAAGTATATTATGTGATAAAAAATTGATGATTGCATTACTTCTACTTGATTGAGATTAATCATTCATAACTAGTTCGAGCATAAGAACCAAATAAATATTATTAATATTTTTTCCATCCAAAATTCAACATGGAATCAACACATAATAAGATAAGAATATGCAATATTTATGCTTTTTAATGTGCTGAGGTGTTGTAATATTTTATTTGTGCAAAATATAAATATTTTGTATTCAATTATTCCAGAAATTGGCATCCTAATTACTTCTATACTTTTTTCTTTAAAAAGGGTTATATTCATGTGTTTTGCTTATCATATGTCATTGCCTGTTTTACAATTATTAATAGATTATTTTCTCAACAATTTTTTAAAATGTTCATATGCTAAAATTGGAGAATAATTATAATTTATTAATTATTTAATAACAAAATTAAACTTTAAATTTTATTATTTTAGATAATTTTAAGTAAATATTTGAGCTCTAATATTTTTGAGATTAAGTTTCTTAAAACAATTTTAAATAAGAGTCTTAATGCTTGCAAACCAAACATAAAAGATAGAACCCCTAAAATGCCTTTCGGTTGATACCCTTCTCCATGCCCTTGGGTGGTTAAATTAAGAATTCACTTAGAAAACCTCTTAGCTCTCTTAAGCTATCCATCATTTACTCTAGTCCACTCAATTTATCAATTTTCCCTTTCATTCTAGCGATAAGGAAAACATAAAGAAAAACAATATGATGCATCAATATTTATGAAAAGGCCTTTATATGCTCTTTACCACTCCATCATAGTCAAAGCATTTACTATGCCAACAAAGCCAAATCATGACCTCTAAACCACTATTTGCCAAGTGATCTTTGCACACATTCCTTTCTCTTAAATTTATTTGCATGCTCTTATGCTCATGTTTCTTCCTCAAATGACCACCCCTTTAATAAGGTGGAAACATACTAAACCACCAACATCCAAAACTCCATGTTACCAAAGCCATCATCACATGATAGATTCACTCTCATATGCATATGTTTCAACCAAGTTATTAATAAGGTGACCATGAAGTAAGTCAAAGACAAAAAAGGCTAAGAGAGGAAGAGGAATAAATTCTTTTATAAGGTTAAGAGTCTTTTTCTTCTCACCTTTAAAATTTCATTGTAATTCATTTATAAAAGCATTTTCTCTTCCTCTCTATCATAGGGGTTGCAAAATTTACTTTCTCTTCTTATTAAATCTAACCTTATAGTACCTTACCATAGAATCAAGAGTTAAGTAAACATTTTATAGTGATAAAATGGACTTAGGTTAGTTAACTGAACAACTCTAAAGACCATTTGATTGGTATTCCTTCTCTCCCCTTTTTTTCATCTTTCTTAGTCTTCATTATCCTCCTTATAAAGAAATCCTTGGGCCCAATGTATTGCCCTTCTATTTACTTGAACCTTCGACAAGTGTCTTCTCCCTTGCTACATAGTTTCAATAAGTTACCACATTCAATAACAAAAACTTGATTATAATGGCATACTTTTTTGGGACATTTAAGACAATTTAATGATAAACTCAGACACACAACACATATGTATGCTTTGAGTCCTAGACCTTTTGGTTGAAGCTTCCAACCACTAGGCTAATGTTGCTTCCATATTATAATGGCATACTTGATATGCCATTACTTTTTGCATTGAAAATAAGTCTTATTCTTGCTAAAGACCATTTTTCATTGGTCACTCACAAACAACCTCTAGCTCTACTTTCTTTGTCAATACCCTTGAGATCATAAATAACATCTTTTAATGAAACAGAGTTCTTCACATCTTCTAAGTTTATGATCTCTCTCATATGGAATGTGCTATTGAAGGGTTAAAAGAGAAAATAATAAAAAGCACATAATAAATCTCAATTATCATCCTCAAAAGTATCATCAATATTTCACAAATCATGATCAATTGAAATAAACTGATTTGGGTGTGACTTTATTAATATACATTTCTACGTGCTAAGCAAATGAAACATTTTATAGAAGAGACCTTTGGTGATGAAAAATGGCTCTAGCTTAAATATTTTATGGTATATTGCTCTAAGACTTCCATCAAGACTTAATTGTCAAAAATGATAGGATCAATATAAGTGCCTTTTCATCCATATCCATATTTTCATCTTCACTCACTGATGTTTAGATATTTAACTGCCCAATGAATGCTTTCATAAGACCTTTTAGAATAAAAACATGCATTTAGTTTTTGCAAAAGATAAAACTCTTTGTTGCTTTGTTAAATTTTATGGCATTGTTATCAAAATTGTGCTATAATTCTAGTTTGTTAGAATAATATCACCAAAATATTGAAAGCAAAAGCATCAAAGAGGTCATAAATGATGTGCCGTGAAGAAACCCAAAAGAGAAAATAAAATAAATAATAACCATGAAGATGATATTGTGACTCATTCTATTCAACTTCAACCAAGTTTACCTCAAGGGGAGAGGAAAAAGATTTGATCGACTAATAATGCAAAAGCCATAATCATCGATATAAAATAAATGCATTCAGTACCCATTTAAGCATGAGAACTTTGGCTTAGAAAATATCTCATGTTATATACCAACATACAGGATTATACAACTGATTTTAGGGGTCTAATAACCTAGCCAATAATAACTATAAAGAGTGATTTCGTGTGTGTGCATAATCCGTCTAATTTTTAGTCAGCTGAAAATCATTTTTAACCAACGGTTTTATGTTGACCTCCATATGTGTGTCATAAGTTAAAGTCAAGCCTACAAATCAAATTCGATGGACTTCTGAAGCGACAGTATGCAAATCGGGGTTTAAAATGCACTAGACGTCACCAAAATCAACTCAAATGACCTTCGATCGATGAAAGGACTTCTCCATCGCATTCAGAATGTCAAAATTGGTCAGTATATAAATATTGCATGACTTGATGATCAACCAATCAAGCGCTCGAGTCATCAACACGTCTGCATTCATATCGAGGTCAGGAGGCGACGATGCAAGTCAAATATTTTGATCACAAAATTGATCACACCATTGGCCTCAAAATGTCAAAATCTATCAAGTGAGACTATTCGCACTGAATTCGGACGAGTCTGTGTGAAAATTGAGTGGTCGAAAGCGACGACGCGCATTTTGAGCTGAAATTGACCCAATTTGATGCTGACTCGAACCAAACGGCCTCTGATCGCTAAACGGACTGTGTCATTGTGTTCGGAACATCAAAATTACCTTATATTGATATATATATTGACTATGTACATTTATCGGTGTGAAATTCAAATTAAAATTATTTAATAAATTTAAAATTAATTAAAAAATTCCTAAATTACCCCTCATGTCCAACTATTCCCCCCTATTTTCAATTTTTTTAAAAAAATTGCCAAAAAAAGAAAAAAAACTAAAAAGCAACCACTCCCCCCATTCCTCCCTTAGTCTTGCCTCCTATATTTTCTCCCACTCTCCTCTCTCCTGCATCTCCTCTCTCCGTCGAATAAAGAAAAAAAAACAGAAAATCTCCTCCGCTCTCTCGGTTTCCATCGATTCTGCCATCATGACCTAATTCATGCGTCTGCATGAAGCTGCATACCCAGCATAACGCAATATCTCTTGATCTCCACCACTTTCCTTCTGGATTCTGGTTTTCAGCGCATTTATCCGCCCTCAGGAACCTTTTTCTCCATTAACCATTTTCCGTCTTTCATCCACCATTTTTCCATCATGAATTTTTCTAGACTATCGTGATAGCCGGTTTCGCGCCACCAGGCTTTCTCCCACACTTCCAGGCCTTCACGGCTAGCCTCCTTCCCTCAGCCCAGGCCACCTTCCTCCAACCCACAAACTATATATCCACCTACTTTTACGGATTTTGGGTCATCCACCCCATTCTGTGTAATCTAGCCCACAACCCATCCAAATTTTACCATTTTTGTTGTGCCGCAAATCGGGGAAGACTATCATCAATAGACGAATTCTTCTTTCGATTTCTGTACTCTCTTTTAGCTCTATTTTTTCATAAATCGGGAAGAATATCGTCAGCATGCAAATTCTTCTTTCAATTTCTAACGTCGCACCCCTCACTTTAGCTGTCCCGTTTTTACTGTGCTACAAATCGGAGAAGAATATCGTCAACAAGTGAATTCTTCTTTCGATTTTTTTGGCATCTTTTAGTCCCATTTTGTTGTACCAAATCAGGGAAGAATATCCTCAATAGAAGAATTCTTCTTTCGATTTTCGGCACCGCACTCATCGCTTTAGCCATCTTGTTTTCATTGCACCGCAAATCGAGGAAGAATATAGTCAACAGGTGAATTCTTCCTTCAATTTCCAGCATCGCTTCCCTCATTTTTGCTGCCCCGTTTTCACTCCGCCACAATTTGGGGAAGAATATCGTCAATAGGCGAATTCTTCTTTCGGTTTCTGGCGTCGCACTCCTTGCCTTACATTCCCATTTGCATACCTATCCCCGTTCCTTTTGCGACAGAAAAATCATAACATGTGGGATTTATGAGCGTGAATATATATATATATATATATATATATATATATATATATATATATATATATATATATATATATATATATATATCTCTGATTTGAAGACCTTGTTGTGTTGAACAGGGCACAACGAGATAAAAAAATAGGTTCTTGTGTCACAAGACACCGCTCTCTATGCTCAACAGGGCGTACCGAGTAAGCCAACATTTGTTAGATGTCGCTCCCCCTAGATGAAATACTGCAGAAATTTTGTCTAATTTCCAGACTCAAAAAGAGGAGGGGATAAATATATATTGCATTGTATGTCTTTTTTCAGGTTTAAAGACCTCGTTGTGCTCAACAGGATGCGACGAGATAAAAATCGGTTGTGGTGTCGCAAGACACCGCTCGCTACACTCAATAAGGCGTACCGAGAAAGCCAAAACACCCCTGATGCAGCCCCCTACACGGGGATGATGCCGGGAGACTACCGAAATTGCGTCAAATCTTTAACTTAAAAAAGGGGGGGAAGTAGAATGACATGCGGCAGGTATAAAAGCAAAATAAAATAAAAAAGGGTGAAAAGCACTTACAAAATTTATTGAAGTAGGATTGAAAGCCCACTAAAGCTCCTAACCGTTCCCTTTCTAATGTACTAACTCTAACCTTGGTGTAGAATAGGAGGCTCCCTCTTGGCCTTATTTATAGAAATTATAAGAGGTAGTGGGTGAGTTGTTTAAAAAAAGAAAGAAAAGAGGGGGGAAATCAAATTTGAATAAAAGAGGGGAAAAATCAAATTTGAATAAAAGAGAGGGAAAATCAAATTTGAATAAAAGTGGGGGAAAATCAAATTTGAATAAAAGAGGAGAAAATTCAAATTTGAATAAAAGAGGGAAAAATCAAATTTGAATAAAAGATGGTGAAAACAAATTTGAATAAGAATGGTAAAATGAGAACTACTTTTAAGAATAAATCTTCTTCTTAAAAAAATAAATTAAATTATCATTTGAACATATAGACCAACGCCTTCTTCCAATCGATGCAACCCCTTTGTACAAGCAGACGATAAATCAAAATCTACAAAATTCATAGGGCTTCCTTTAATCAAAAATTAAAAAATTTTATTCTAATTATGATTTTCAAAATCAATAATTTCATTAATTAAATGAAATTAGCTAAGCTATAAACACCTGCATGTGCTCGGACATAGAGATTTCAAGTGCAAATTTTAATGTCTGAAAAGGCTGCGCAAGCTAAAGTTAGAATTAAATGAAAAATCTAAAATCAAATCTCATAATTCAAACATAAAATTACCTAAAATTACAATACACCCACATGGTTCCCGACACTATGCTGAATGCCTAAATTCAATTGCTGAGGATGTTGAACGGGTTATTTCCCGGTTTAGTCTTAGGATTGGGTTCGGGTTAATAAAACCTAAAAAATCTATAAAAAGAGTTTCAAATCAATGAAATATATAAAAAAATTGATTCTATCGTGATGATCTAATCCTCATTAGCTAAAGAGTTGACAAGATCTAAAGCTCTTAAACATTCAAATTAATCAATTTTCAAATCAAATTAAGTTCAAACTGTTTAAATGAAATTCTATCATTAAAACTTAAATCAAAATCAATCTATCCACCTTCCGCGAACTATTTCTGGGTGACAAATTAAGAAAATATAGCTCACGTATTTCAATGCAAATGCGTTCTACTATGTTCACTCCCTCAATCTCATGCTAGTAATGATGTGCCTGCGGTCCCTAACTACGCGGTTTTGGCCACAGCCTATAAATGAAGCAAGCGACCGTGAGTCCTCGATATGATGGTTTGGCTGCCAGCTCCATTATATTACTTATCATAATCGTATCAGATGCTCCCCAATGGCTCTCCTCTCTTCAGGAAATCATAATCATAATCAGTATACTGATGTGACAAACAATATTCTCGCCTAAGGAGACTTAAGACTATCTCCTTACAAATACCACCACAGGTCTACAAGGATTTCTTGGAAGACGAATCTGTGTCCGATGAGAATCCTTCATGAGGTTGGCCCACTACCTCCTTTACAGACTAGGACTTATTACCCAGGATGAAGAAACCATGGGATCTAGATCGGGCACATCATCATTCCCCCAACCATTTGGTTTAAGCTGAAATTATAAATTTCATAATCTAAATTCTAAAACTCTATATGGTGCTACTATACGCTATGCATTTAGAGATCTAACGACTAGCCTTAATCGAAAGTTCTCTCTCACTTATTGGGAGGGGTAATTAACTGTAGGGGCTTGCACCTATAGGAAACCTGGAACCAGATCTAAAGTCCTCACCAAATAATGATGAAATATCTGGGTAGTGTCTTATCTACTATTTTATTTGCCTTCTGAAAATTACACTGACACTTTAAATCAAACTCTCTTCAATTCATTCAATTTCAAATAATTGTCGAGAGGTCAGTGGTGAATTTTTGTAGCCCACAGATTTCTGGTGACTCCATTGGGGACATGATTCTCTTTCCATCTTTGGCTAGTCGTATATGTGCTATAGTAGCAATAAAATTTTTAAAAATTTAAAACAACAAAATGGTGATTTAAGTGTGTAATAAATTCAATATGAGACTCTATATAGAATGAATCATTTCGCAGAGTATATCTTTATTGCACCATTACTTTATTCTTTAGTACCTATGCATCTTGAAAGTATGGATGAAATAATAATTTCTAATTACTAATCCCCATCTTTCACTTTTGCAGAAATGGACCTACAAAGCACTCCTTTCACCGTTAGGCTAGGTCGTGGTGCGAACATATGCCTAGCCAACGCCGTCATGAACACAGGTGATGTTGGGGCTACCATTCAATTTGGTAGCTTGAATTTCCCATCATAGCAACTCAAGTACCCACTCGCAGTACATTCATCTGAGGCCATGCTTGAAGGCCTCAAGTTACTGAAACTCCTACTAGCTAGGTGCGCCAACCAGTTCAACAGCCAACTGCTATCAAGGAGTTCTCCCAACAGAGAACTTCCATTTTCAAGAGGCTAGGTCAATCTGAAACTCCTGTGATGAAATGAATCGTCAAGAGACAAACTATGTCTTTAATTCCTCATGGTATAGCTGTTGTGCCTACTGATCCTCTGGTACCTGGAAAGCATGAGCATGAAGCTTCCTCATTAGGAAGCAAATTAACCAGAAGATTGAGAAGAAAGAGAAACACTGAGCTGAGAGCTTAGCAAATCCCCTTTGAATGACCTAGCGAACAAGTAACATTGTCATCGAAAGAGAGTATTCCTACCCACAATAATTTTGACAATCTAAAGTGGGTAAAGAGGAATAGCTCTACTTGCAAAATATAGCAGTCCTTCTGGAACCAACCACGTCAAGCTCCACCACCACAGAGGAGATAGCCTGAAACACTGTCTGCCAGGATACATAAAGTTCTTAAAGTAGTCAAGGACAAAGGCCTAATGAAAAGAATATTTGAGGCTGGTGATGGAAATAAGCTCCACCAAGAAAGTTATCATCTCTTCTAGTAACTGGCCAGCAAGCCCAGTACGCTTGCATGGTGAGCATCGGAGCGTGACACTTGGACCGCATGTCCAAGAATCCACTGCTGAAAGGTCCCGGCGAAAGGGTAAGCAAATATGGAGGCCAAGGCCCCATAATGAAACTTTGAGTAATAGAAGGGTGAGTGACATACATATACTTCCACCTCAAAATCAACTTATCATAAGTCGATACCCAAAAGAAGAGATATCAATGATGAAAGATATGATAGTCGACATCCTGGAGATTCCTCTAGGGGATCCCATCGCCGATCAGTTTCACCCCTACAAGAGAAGTTTGACGTTGATCGTGATTCTTTAATAGAAGAGGTGGTTGTTCTGCACATTGAACCAGAGATCCACTAGAAACGTCGATCAAAAATTCATGTACAGGATGAAATAATGAAGAAGATTCTATGGAAATGGAAGTTATCTATATGGTTAGAGATATAGATGAACTCCCCACCCAGCACCATCAACAGCAACACAAAGCCAGGGAATCTGAACATGAATTTGACGCTTATGAAGAAGAGTCTTCATAGAAGAAAATAGAGGATGGATATTCAATCTTTGCTAAAGATGAAGAAGAAGAAGACCAGAATGAGAAAGAGATCATGGGTGTCAAAGCTGTTTATATGGTTGAACTAGGAAATGATCAGCCTGGTACACGCTTTTATAATCATCTTCGTCGTACAGCCCCAACAACAGCTATCTCTGTAAATACACAAGGAGAAGGGTAGTCAAGTTCTTCCCATGAAAATGAGCAAGGAGCAGAACAGAAATAAGAAATAGAAGAAGAAGAACTCAGACCGATTGACGCCATGACGCTAGAGAGAGCAAAGAGAAATGCAAAGGTCAAATGGAGGTCAAAGATAAGGAGATTGCATACTTGGTAAAAATGAATGATATGATGGTACAAATGAACATCATGATGGAGATGTTACAAAAGAATATCATATCAGACCTATTTTTTTTCCGCTAATCAACAAGTAAACAATGCAACTTATACTACCATATGTGGTACCTCAAGCTCCTAGAACATGTTATGGCGGGAAGAAGTTAACCAACACCTCTCCAACGATAATTCAAAATCGGCTAGCACACAGGTAAATACCGCTAGAAACAATAATCAATGAAAAGATAAAGGCGGTCATAATGATAAAGCATGCTAAAAAGTTGGTGAGTAAGGGTCACCTTTAAGCAGCTGAATACGACCAAGTGATGTACCTGAAAGGTTACTCAATGGCAAAATTCAATACTTTTAGTGGACTTGGTAATCCAAAGCAACATCTGACCCAATTTAAGGCTACTTGTGGTAACATAGGAGGGAACGATGCACTGATTTTTCATCAATTTGTCTGTAGCTTGACATCACCCGCTTTCGAATGGTATGTAGAGTTGTCAAATGATTTAGTTAAAATATTTTTTGAATTGGAGACCATATTTATGAAGAGGTTTGCAGCAAGTAAAAAATCACAATGCGACCTTGCCTTGTTGAAAAGAAGGAAAGACGAGTCAGTGACGAAGTTCATAAGTCATTGGCGCAACCTAAGTATGAAGTGCGAGCAACAATTGGAAGATGAACATGCGATCCAACTGTTAATGGGAAATATGGATGATAAAATGGCACAATTTCTATGCATGGCATCGATTACAACATTCCAAAACATGCTCGATAGAGTGGCTAAATTCAAAAAGTTGAATCACCCTAAGTTTGAAGTCTATGCAGATAAAGCAAAAAGAAACAAATCTTCGGACTCAAGAAGAAATGAAACTCAGACTGCTTCTTATAGTTCAAGTAGAAAAATGCAGGTGATATACAATGCGGATAAAGAAAAATAGCCGATGTACAATGAAGATAAGGGTAAAAAGCCTGTTTATTCTAATCCACGGCCAAAATTGGTATTAAGAGGTAATGACAAACCTCAAACTTTTCCAAGTGGTGGGAGCATCCAAAATAAGCAACAAGAGATGATGAGCGAATGCAGCCATCTCTTAAGGAAAAGATGAATAAAGAATATTTCTTTAGAAGGGATAGTGTGGCAAAATTATTTCAAGCACAAAGCCGATAGTTACCAAAATTAAAAGGCCAAGAAGTGATCAAGTCAAGAATCCAAATTACCATTATCATCGAATGATCAGTCACCCTATCGAAGACTGTTATGTCTTCAAAGATTGGCTAGAAAGGAAGTATCGGCGAGGTGAATTTACACTATCCGACAGTGTTCTATTCAGCTCTAAAAGAGAATCTACTAGGATGATTACATCCTCTTTCGTAACATCCGATAATGACAAACATAAGGAGAAATTAGTTCATACTGAAGAATGGCAAACAGTAGTTTCCAAAAAGAGCGTGAAGATGCTAAAATAGCTAAAAGACATCCCTAGTGTCAAGTGTAAATCACTGCTTGAACCTATATTAGACTTAAGAGAGATGCCTAAACAAGTATTTGGGCTTCTCAATGATATTCTGATAATGCTACTTCGTCATAGCATGAGAAACAATCAACCAAATGCAAGCCCCATAAATCAAAGAAATTGGCTAAGAAAAAGAAGATCAATAAGAGAACTACAACTCAAAAGATCATTAACAATCTAGAGGAGTATCACCAGCCGGCAAGACGCCATTTAGGCTTGCAGACTTCATGCCTAAATTTTGCATTGTTGAATCAGATGAAGATAATGGTGAGTCTTGTCCAGTAGAGACATGCCAAATCATCGCATGATGTCAGATATTCTTCAACATCAGTTACTCTGAGAGGACAAAGATAGTCAGACAAACTCAACCAACCCATCAAAATTTTTATCAGAAAAGCAAGAAGAGTCTGAGGAGCTAGTGTCTGAAATTTGTTTAATGACTCAATAAAATAATAACAGTTCAGATGAAGATCTATGTTTTCTTGATGGAGAGGAGTCAGACTCGTCGATATCATCATGTATGAAACGTATGATGTTGAAAAATGAGTCTAACCCTTTTGGCCAATCTTCTAGAATAAGAGAGAAATTTGAAGAAACTACCCCTTCAGAAGAATATGAGGGAGATAAAGTTATTCAAGTTCAGTTTAGAAGTGGTAAAATCTTGCCATCTTCATCAAAGAAGGAAAATGCAAATAAAGATAAAGGCAAACTAATTGAAGTTAATGAAGATATTATTCCCAGAAATCCTAGGACAAAGTCTAAATCAAGCGAAAAAAATAGATTATAATATTCTATCACATCTGAGAAAGATCCCTGCACAACTGATAATGACTCTCTTGATGTCAAAAGACCAGAAACTTTGATAAGCTCAAAGATCCAAGAGTTATGAAGCTTACTAAGAAATGCAAGCATTGCAAACTCAAGATCTCCCAGTAATCACATTTTCTGAAGAGGATCTTATGTTGGGAACGGCAGATCACAACCGTCCTCTATATGTCACCGTAGAGAGTGATGGCATCTCGATCAGCCGAATATTAATTGATCTAGGTTCTTCTATCAATCTCATGATTCTAAAGGTATTTAGAGAATTATCACTCGATATCCGACATCTTAGGAGAGATAAATTGATGGTTCATGGATTCAATGAAAAAGGGAAGAAAACTTTGGGTTATTTTATTCTCCCACTCAAATTCAAAGATTTATATTCAGAAGGCATCTTTCATGTAATCGATGCCAATACATCATTTAGAGCTCTCTTGGGCCAGCCATGGCTGTATGAGTATGGCATGGTCCCATCAACTGTGCATTAATGTATGAAGTATCTGAAAGATGGAGAAGAATTCAAAATTCTCAGTAACCTACAACCATTCTCCATCAATGAAGTAAAAATCTATGAAGATGCAAAGTACTTCATCCTCAAAGAGCCTAAGCCAACAAAGCCTCTTGAAGCGGTAGCATCCACTTCAGAAACTAAAGAGCAATTTCACAAAATGAAAGAGCATAAGCAAGGTGGAAGAAAGAAAGCAATGCCGACTCTCCCTAAAACACTTGATTCTACACCTAAATCGAGAAAATCAGTTCCTCATTTGGGGAGTGACACAAAAGAAGATATTCCTGTCAAACCTAAGGGAACTTATAAGCTCTCAAGAAAAGCAGAGTATGAAATAAGTGATTCTGATTCAGACTATGATTTTGAATCTACTTATGGAAATAGAGTTCAGATGGTTGCATCAAGGAGGATAGCTCACTTGGTAGAGTCAGATGACTCACTCAAAATTATACCCATCCCTCAGCAGTGCTTCAAAGAAATCAGTCCACTCGAGGTTCATAATATTGAAGAATTGATAATATTCTATGTGCCGCCATTGAGTTAGAGTGGTGAAACAGGAACTCTATTTTACAAATCTGAAGCGTCTTGGCCTCAAGATTTCAAACAGCCTCCTCAATAGAAAAGTTTTGATGAGATAGTACCAATAAGAATACCAATATACTATCCACAGAAAATGCGAAGAATGATACATAAGCTTGGAGTTCATACGGGAACTACTAAACATAAGACTCAAGTCTTTAACAAGATGTGGAGCCAAAGAAGTACTCATGCATCGTGAAGAAGTGATAATTTTATCACTAAAGGTCTGGGGTTCATCCGCAAACCTCATCAAGGTAGAGCCTATTATAATATAATGGAAGCTGATATAGAGAGTCTTATTGATGAAGAAGATGATTCCCATGAAATTCTTTTTAAAAATGATGAAGAAGTAGAAGCTAAGCTTGCACCTAAAGAACTTGAAGATGGTGGACAAATAGCTACTATGGATGAACTTAAAGAAGTCAACCTATGGGGTGAGAATGATCCCCATCCAACTTTCGTCAGTGCCCTTCTGCTTAATGAGAAAGTTGAAGAACCAAAAATGCTACTTTATGAATTCAGGGATTGCTTTGCCTGAATATATTCTGAAATACTAGGCTTATCCCTTGATGTAGCTATTCATAAACTAGCTATTCAACCAAATGCAACACCTGTTAAGCAAGCTCTTAGGTGAATGAGATTAGGGATTGAAGGACAGGTAATTGCAGAAATCAAGAAACTGATCGAAGCATGCTTCATCTGGGAGGAGAAGTATGAAGATTGGATAGCTAATATTATTCTAGTTAGAAAGAAGAATGGACAAATTCATCTCTGCATTGACTTCAGGGACCTAAATAAGGTGTGCCCAAAAGATGACTTTTCACTTCCTAATCAAAACTACTGGTGGACAGCACTTCCAACTATGGCATATTCTCATCCATGGACGGATCATCAGGATACAACCGAATCAAAATGATACCTGAATATGAAAAACCTACATCATTCATAACACCTATTGGCATCTATTATGCACCATGCCCTTTAGCTTGAAAATGGAGCATACCAAAGAGCCATGACATGATGAGTTGATTCATCAAAAGGTGGAATGTTATGTCGATGATTTGGTGGTGAAGAGCCTAAACCTTGAAATCCACTTCGAAGACTTGAGAATTGTACTAGATAGAATTAAAAAATATGATCTCAAGATGAATCCTCTAAAATGTGCATTCAGGATATCCTCCAAAAAATTCCTGGGGTACATTGTACGTCACAGAGATATTGAAATTAATCCTGCTAAAATCAAGGCAATTATGGAGATGCCTTCACCGAAGAGTTTGCGTCAACTCCATTCTTTACAAGGATAACTCACATTCATCCATCAATTTATATCAAACTTATCAAGATGCTATCAATCGTTTGCAAGGTTAATGAAGAATGATGCTCCATTCAAATGGGATAAGGAGTGCCAAGAAGCCTTCAATAGCATTAAAAGCTACATGTTAAATCCACCAATCTTAGACCCATTCCTGGAAGCCTCATTCTATACATACATTATTAAGAGTCTCAGAGCATTATTGGCACAACACAATGAAGAAGGCAAAGAGAATGTTATTTATTATATGTCGATTGAGTAGAAATGAGATACTCTCCGATAGAGAAGCATTATTTAGCATTGATCTTTGCAGTCCAAAAGCTTCATCATTATATATTATCTCACAAGATTACACTCATCTCAAGGATCAATATGCTGAAGTACTTGATGACAAGGCCAGCATTGACAGGTCGCTTGACAAGATGGATAGTATTGCTTTTGCAATTTGATATCACATACATTCTGCAGAAAGCAGTGAAGGGATAAGTCTTAGCAGATTTTTTGGCAACACATCCTATCCCAACAGACTCTTCTCTTAATGACGATTTACCTGATGAGCAAATTATGCTCATTCATGGAAGAGAAAATTCACAAATTTGGGAAATATACTTCGATCGTGCCTCATCGATCAAACAAGTCCAATCTCTAAATTTTCCAAGAGCAAGAGCATGAATCGACATCATCTTCATAACACCAGAAGGAGGGATAATGTGACGATCATATGGATTGATCGAGCCAAGAACTAATAATGAAGTTGAATATGAAGCATTAGTGGTAGGTCTGGAAGAAGCTATTTTCATAGGCATTTAGAACTTGCATATTTTTAGCGATTCTCAATTTATTATAAATCAAGTATTTGGCATATATAGAATCAATAAGCTTGGGTTAGCTTTCTATCACAAGTGAGTTCTCAAGCTTATGAAGTAGATACTAAATATCACACTAACTCGAGTCTCTCGATCTGAGAATAGCAAAGCTGACTGCTTAGCAAAATTAGCTAAGGAAATGGTAAGTATGAATGGTGATTATATTATGATCGACATATTTATTTGACGAGTTCTAGAGCTGATAAAGTATCAATCCCCACAGGTAGAGGGGTTACCAAATTTGACCCAGCAGGATGCGACTCAGGTTGCTCCTCATACTCCCCAAAATCAACAAGAAGTTGTACCAAGAAGAGCTAAGAATGACATTGCCTTAGAAAAGCAATGTGAAGCCTTTGTTGTAGAAGAGTCATGTGATTGGAGGCAACCCTTCATTGACTACTTTAAAGAAGGAAAATTACCAAATAATAAATCACTAGCAACTCAAATCAAGAAGAGAATGCTACGCTATGCTTTCATCAATAACACTTTATATCGTAGATCCTTTGAACAAATTTGGCTATGATGCCTAAATATAGATGAAGCTAGCAAAGTGATTGTTGAAGTTCATGAAGGACTTTGTGGAGCACATCAGTCAGGTCCCAATATGGAAGCAAAGATCAAAAAGATGGGTTATTATTAGCCATCTATAGTGAGAGGCTGTATTAATCACGCTAAGAAGTGTCCTGAATGTCAGTACATGGGAATCTCATCCATCAATCTCCAAATCCATTACACCCAACAATAGCATCCTGGCCATTTGAATGTTGGGGCATATATGCAATTGGATTAAATGATCCACCGCCGTCAGCTGGACATCACTTCATCCTAGTAGGGACTGACTATTTCTCTAAGTGGGTTGAAGCTACTCCATTTAAGGAATTTATTGTTGAGCGAGTGATCAACTTCTTCATGCATAATATGGTATATAGATTTGGAGTGCCACGCCGAATAATTTCTGATAATGGCAGAGCCTTTAAAAGTGCAAAGATTTATAGATTCATTGATCGATACAAAATTGATTGGCAATACTCTTCAATATATAATCCAAGAGAAAATGGCTTGGCGGAGGCCTTCAATAAGACATTAGTCAAGCTGCTCAAGAAGATTCTCAGTAAAAATAAGAGAGAATGACATACCAAGCTAGTAGAGGCTCTATGAGTGTATCGAACTACCTACAAGATGTCGACTAAAGCCACTCCCAATCCATTAGTATTTGGAACTGCAGTAGTTCTTCCGCTTGAGGTTGAGTTCCCTTCACTTCAAGTAGCCATCCAATACAATTTAACTTAAGATCAAAATGCTCGTTTGAGAATGGAGGAACTCGATGCTCTTGATGAAGTTAGATTGCAAGCTCATCAAAATCTGAAAGTCTATCGAGCAAAGATGTCCAAGGCTTTTAACCATATGGTGCGGCCTCGAACATTCCAAAAATGGGAATTGGTCCTGGTGTTGAGAAGACCAATTATCCCCAATTAAAAATTTGGTGGAAAATTTGAGCCTAACTGGAAAGACCCTTTTGTCATTGAAAAATGATATCAATAAGTGGCATACCAACTCATCAACCTAAAGGGTGAAAGACCAATGTCACCAATCAATGGTCGTTACCTGAAAAAGTATTATACATGACAAATACATCCCCAAGGTACAATAGAAATCCCCCTACAAGATAAGGGGTATTTTTTTGTATATCTATTTAGGTTGATATTGTGCTTCATGCCGAGATCCCTAAATAAACATACTTCAAATGAAGAACTTTTTTCATGAAAATTCTTCTGTTACACTGGGGGCATTTTTTTTAGATTTTTATATACAAATGAAATCAATGTTGTATGTTAAAATCTCCTTTAGAATTATCAATTCAAATATTGATGTATTTATGCACTTTCATCTTGATAATTCTCCTAAATGTACTCTAGAATTCCTTCTGCAAGACAAGGGGCATTTTTATAGTTTATATCAAGTTTATTTGAGTTGACATCGTGCCATAAGATGAGATCTTCAAATATATTCTTATTCCAGTTGACATCGAGTTTTATGCCAAAATCTCTAGATATATCCATAATGGTTACTGTTAAGTTGCAGAGTCTTGCAAGAATAAAAAAAACCTATTTCTATGCATGAAAAGATAACCCCAAATGTCAAGAAATTTATTCTGGAGATCAAGTTAGAAGAACTCCCGATTTCGGAAGCTTCAATTAATTAGGTTGGAGAAACATCAACCTCTATATCCTAAAGTCTATGACACGGATGGGTTCTAGAGGTCAAACTCAACAAGCCCACAAATGCCCGAGTTGCGGACACTCTCCTCACTAAACAAGCTACGAGAAATGCAGTGAAAAAGCCCCTATTCGTCAGTCGGATGACAAAACCACCAACCAACTGCAGCTTAAGTCGAAGACTCGAGTAGATTCTAAAGGTCAAACTCAACAAGCCCAAATATGACAGAGTTGTTGATGCTCTCCTCACTCATCAAGAAGAAAAGCCACTGAAGGAGAGCCCCGCCACCCAATGATGATATTTCAATCTCAAACTAGATCCAGCTTAGTGATTACAAGCAATCAGGATCCAGGAGATCTCTCTACTTGATCGATAGATCAAGGCAATCTGAATAAACGCTCAATTCAGGGCTACCTCAAATCAATCTTCATATTACCTGCAAGATGATATTTCAATTTATTCTCAAATGATCTGTTCAAGCTCAAAGCACAGATCAATGTATATCTCCTTATTAAGTCCGTCAAAGTAGAAAGCACAGGACCAAGGAAGCAATTCCATAGTTCAAACAAAGCTAATGGCTGGACTAAAGAAATTTTATGGTTATTCAGTTTGATAAAGCACATATTGCCAGACTAGTAACTCAACATTGACCCTATATAAGCTGGAAGGCTGGGTCATCTGTATGTACCCTTCAACGAATCTGTCAAAGTAGTAAGCACAGGATTCATGGAGTGCATACACTTCCTGACAAGTCAATCGAGACAAATCAGGTCAGTCATTCATCAAGTTCGTCAAGCTCATAGCTAGGATAGAAAGAATGTCAAATCCAACCACGCATAGATAAATTAATGCCCCAACAAAATCATTCATCAAAATAAATAGACCAATTCCTCCATCAAACCCAACCAAGCACGAAACGAGGGTTAGAGGAAACTCCAACTTACAATAACATGAAAGAAAGGGATCTTCAGCAATGCTGTTGAAGCAGAAAGTAGATGGTTCGAAGCTGAAATGATCCAAGTTTCCTAGCTATCACACAACTCAAACCCAAAGCACAAAGCTTACAAATCAAGCCTAGAGCACAAATTAAAGCTGATCTTCTCATCAAATCCATAAAAGTACAAGAGTGCAGAAGTAATAGAGGAATGCTAAAGTCCACTAATACAATAAAAGGATAGACGATACATGACTAATATAAAGAAAAAAAGGAGAGAGAAAAGTAAAGTACATCATGGGATCCTAGATTGTAACTCTTGAAGTTGTGCTAAATATGTTGTTAAAGATGGTCGCCACTACTAACCCAGAAAGCATCATTTCTAATCAAAGTAGTCTCGACATACATAGACAAGAATAGTTGACAACAATGCCCCGCTCTATAGCCCGAGCTCTTCTCGCTCAACTCTTTGACGATAAATAACCCTAACTAAGAAGTATCTATCGAACTATGATGGTCACATCGTAGAGCCTCGGCACTCTCTTTAAACTCACCATGTGTTAGGTCAGCCGCCTCCCTATGAAGCCTAACTTGCTCCGGAAGCTTTATCAGTAAAGTGCTAGAATGGATAATACTGAGCGATCTCATCCAGTGGATCAAGAACTCTATATCTATACAAAGAGTCTCCAGATATCTGAGAGCATGTTCCTCTAGGCCAGTACAAGCTAAAAGGTCTAAAGTAGTGTTCACGTAAGACGTAAAGTTGTCCAGTGACTCTGGTGAGTCCAGGGTAATTCGAGAAATCACGTCCCTCAATCGCAATCCTGCATACTCCTATCACATGGATTCGGCCTATAGGGATGTCGTTGGTAGATCTCAAACTCATAACCTACATCAGGCACTACAGGAAATAAATGAAAATAATTAGCACAAAGTAGATGTAAAGAAGTACATTTAATATAAATAAATAAATAAAGAGAGGGAGGAAGTACCGGAGCACGATGAATCTGATTGAACTGGAGTATCATAAGCGATATAATCCTCAGGGACTCTCACCATCTGATAAACTCTAGGGCAATGTGCTGGATCAATAGAAGCCTTGCTAGGCATAAAGTCCCTCACCTCAAAATTCTCCCCAAGGCAGTGGGCAGAGTCAGGCTCAATAGAGAAAGGCGGTGCCACAAAAGGGATAATAAAATTGAAAGTGGTAGTATCAAAGGTTGACACGCATGACAGCCCAACCCAAGCGTCCTCAATAACATCTCCAGTGCTACCTGACACCTATGTCACTTCATCAAAAATCATAAATGGTTGTGTAGGCAGACTCGTAGAATGATCAATTGAAACCAACACAGGCTCCGTGGGTTGGCTACACCTACATCTACGAGCCGGTGAAGAAACATCAGTGTAGCCAAGAGTATGATCCCTAGATCTAACCCTACTACGAGAAGTGGTATCCTCAGCCCTAACCTACTCGCCAACTGTTGCATCTCTCAAGAATCAAATTAGGATATCAGACACAATAAACATATTTTGAAAAAAGGACAGAGGTATTGAAAGGGAGGAAAATAGTGATTGTACCTCTAGTGCTATAATCTTCTGCTAATGGTAATTGATTGTGGATCCTCCGATCTAGAGGAATGCCCAAGGACCTCATCTTGCATTCATATCTCTGGGAACCACGCTCCAGGAAAGGGTAAAAAGATAGTCGTACCCAGGTGAAGTAAGTATAACTAACCCCCATGAGACCATGTGAAGAAGCTATCCAAAAATGAGCATCAGTGCCAAGCCTCAGTAAATGTAGCCAAACAGTTGAAGCAGCAAAGTAACGTGCCTCAAAAGGAATCATCCTGATCCTCCTAAAATCCACTACACCTGGGATGAGTGGCCTGCCATCGTGAGTAGTCGACTGGAAGTAACCAAACTGTCGTGCAACTCAGTTAGGCTGATAGCCCTCTATAACAACTAACTACCCAAACTGATAACATAATCATCCTGGACGTATACTGAAAAGGTACTCAGCTACTCTCAGTGTCCGACGGCCATGAAGCAAGGAATATCTGTCATTCTCATCAAGACTATCAATAAGATCAATCCCTATCATGTCAGAGGGTAGGCAAGGTATATCCGGCTGGAGAGCTAATAAAAATCGATCTCTGACCAAATGAGGAGCAAAAAAGAGCATGTGAATTCTCTCCATCTCCAAAGTAGAGGATGCACTATATAATTGTAAGACTGTAGGATACCCTCGCTCTGAACAGAATGTTGGATACTCGAAACAAGCAAAGGCGCCATGTACATGGAGATGAACCCAAACATATAAGTTCTACCAAGGTAACATCATATCTCATCGCTCTAGGGAACTTGTCACAGAAATCACCCCCAAGACCCTATAAAGTCTGGATAATACTGCAGGGGCAAGAGAAACTCACTCACCTCGAGAGACCATGCTTATTGCTAATAAAGCGCCTGAGCGAACTAAGCCTTCTATAATGGGAAGCACAAAATGCAGCCATGTCACTATAAAACCGCTAAGAACATCCTCGCCAATCCGGTAGTGGAGAAGTCACTTGCTGAAAATAGGCTTCAGCCTCCTTGGATAAATAACTCACACCCAATCGAAAAGGGTCATGCAAGCTATAGTCTACTCGATGAGCATAATCCGAAGAAGCTCGATCCATGTACTCACTAGTAGTCTGATCGATAGAATTCCTTGACCTGATAATAGTGGTCCAGATCAATATATAGTAAGGCATAGCTACCTCCCGATCACGCTTATCCAAGGCTTCCTATGAAATAACTCCACATCATGTGGTACACACTCCTCATAATGATAACCAAATACGGGAAGAACTGACACAACCTGTAAGTCCAAAAGTGTGACTGGAAACTCCTCCGGGCCCATCCAACAAGTGTTATTACTATGATCCCAGAACTTTACTACTCCACAAGCCCAAGAAGAAGGCATACTATCAATGTCAAACAAAGATGCATATATTGCCTCATAAATGTCGATTGTTCATAAAGTATCTCTGTGAGCCTGTAGAATATACCTAGCCCATGGAACATATCTAAGAGAAAGAGTAGGAATCCTGCCAATAGAGGAATCTAGAAATGGGTCTGAGTCCGCCAGAATGGCTGCTCAAGAGCTGATTATCTCATCGCCTTGATCCGCCGTAAAGGTGCTATAAGACATCACAATATCTAGAACTAACCTGGGCTACTGTGCTATCCAAAGGATTGTAGTCACCATACATCAACTTAAGAGTAGCTACCCCAGATCCTCAAAAGCAATCAAGTACAATCGAGTGAAGCATGCAAAGAAGCCTCAATAAAGATCACATCCTCGTAGCATATCAGTGTGTTGCTCAATCCTATCTCTGATATTGACATCTCCATGAGGACCATGTCTGTTAATCTCCGACCAGATAGCCTCTTCGCTAGGCTCATCAGGTGACATATCATCAGATCTCCTCCAGTTGAACATTCTCCAGCCAAGCGATAAGAGAAACATTGCACGAAAATTTAAATAATAGTATAATCAAATATGTCCACTAGTTCTCAATACACGATAAAGAAAAGAAAAGAAAAAGGGAAGAAAAGAGAAGAAAGACAGAAACGGGTAAAAAGAAGAGAACCAAAAAGCCAACCAGTTTTTAACAAACGTGACTCGCTTCATGCGCGAATCACATTTGTTGGGGGCATTTGTTGACCTCCACACGTGTGTCATAAGTTAAAGTCAAGACTACAAATCAAATTCGACAGACTTCGAAAGTGACAGTACGTAAATCGGGGTTCAAAATGCACTAGACGTCGGCGAAATCAACTCAAATGACCTTCGATCGATGAACGGACTTCTCTATCACGTTCAAAATATTGAAATTGGTCAGGATATAAATATTGCACAACTTGATCATCAACCGATCAAGCGCTCCAGTCATCAACGCGCATACACTCATATCGAGATTAGGAGGCCCCGATGTAAGTCAAATGACCTCCGTTCATGAAATTGATCTTTCCATTGTCTTCGAAACGTCAAAATCTATCAAGTGAGATTATTCGCACTCAATTTGGACGAGTTTGCATGAAAATCGAGCGATCGAAAGAGATGACGCATATTTTACGCAGAATGATCAAACCAAACGGCCCGACATAAAACTGGCGTCAGATTCTTAACATCAAAATTATCTTAAATTGATATATATATTGACTATATATATTTATTAGCATGAAATCCATATTAAAATTATTTAATAAATTTAAAATTAATTAAAAAATTTCTAAATTACCCCTCATGTCCAACCATTCCCCCCTATTTTCAGTTTTCTAAAAAAAACTGCCAAAAAATAATAAATAAATAGAAAAAAATTGAAAAGCAACCACTCCTCTCATTCCTCCCTCATTCTTGCCTCCCATATTCTCTCCCACTCTCCTCTCTCCTGCATCCCCACTCTCCTATCAGAAACAAAGAAAAACACAGGTAAAAATCTCCTCCCCGCTCTCAATTTTCGTCCGATTCTACCGTCGGCCCGCCGCCTGGCGTAATTCGTGCGTCCCGCGGCACGGCTTGCCGCTAGCTCACCGAAATTGTCGCACCGGCCAGCTGTACGGACCCGCGCGACCCACACCCGCTTTGCCGCCGTTCAGCGCACCACTTTTCCCGCCACCGGCATAACCTGCCGTTCCGCTGCCGCATTTCCTGCCGCCATGAAACTTCTCCCGCCGACTAAAACCCACCCGCAACCCGCTGCCAATCCCACGTTCCTCGTGACCCGTTTCGACCAAACCTACCTTTTCGGCTCGATGCCATCCCGTCGACCCATTTTTTCAACCCGTGCACTGACCCATCACTGCAGCCTGACCCGCTCCTCTTTTCGCACTGCCGCTGCCCGCAACCCGACCCGCTGCGCCAGGCCCGCTCTGTCGCAGCACGCACCCGACGCTCTCCCGTTTCACGTGTAAGTCCGCGTGCCCGGCTCGCCCATGCTTCCGGCCCGCTGCACCCACGGCCCGCCATCCCTTTAAATAGCTGAGTCCGCTGTTCCACTAGTCCACTGCCCGCTAGCCTCCTTCTCTGTAGCCCAAGGCCCGCAGCTCCTTCCTCCAGCCCACAAAACTGCATAACTCACCAGCCCACTGTTCTGGCCCATTTTCCGCCATCCAGCACGTAAACCTAGCCCTTTTTATGTAATCTAGCCCGTAACCCATCTAAATTTTACCATTTTTGCTGTGCCGAAAATCGTGGAAAAATATCGTCAACAAACGAATTCTTCTTTCGATTTTACGTGACCCCTCGCTTTAGCTCCTTTATCGGAATCGGGAAGAATATCATCAATGAAATTCTTCTTTCACTTTCGACCCTCTCTTTCTCTTATCATAAATCGGGAAGAATATCGCCAAGTCTTCTTCTTTTCGATTTCCAAAGACTGCACCTCGCTTTATACATGTTCGCCACAATCAAGAAGATCGTTAATGAAATTTTTCACTTTCGACCGACCCTCGCTTTATCCCATTTTGTAAAGACATTAAATCGAAGAATATCGTCAACAGACAAATTCTTCATTCGATTATTGGCGTCGCTTCCCTCATTTTGTCTGTTTAGCTCGAAACCTAAGAATATCGAATAAGCAAATTCTTCTTTCGCTGATCAGATTTCTTTTCCCATCAGATACATAACCCCATTCCTTGCCAGGCCAAAAAATGCCAAAATATGGGAGAATGTGAATATATATATATATATATATATATATATATATATATATATACCTCTGCTTATCGAGGCGATAAGATGAAAAAATAGTGATATCGCAAAGACACTTACTTGCTCAATGGATGCATCAGTAAGCAATACTGTTATGTCGCTCCCCTGAAATGTGCCAAAATTTTATCTAATTTTCAAACTTAAAAAATAGGGGGGATGAATATATATTGCATTGTTTGTCTTCTTTCATGTTTAAAGACCTCGTTCAACAGTATGCGACGAGATAAAAATTAAGATCGGTCTATGCTAATCAAAAAGTGAAACACCATGCTCACACCTGGATGACAACTGCATTGCATCAAAAGAGGAAAGTAGAATGACATGAGGTAGGTATAAAAGCAAAATAAGATAAAAAAGAAGGGTGAAAATCACTTACAAAATTTATCGAAGCAGGATTGAAAGCTCACTAAAGCTCCTAACTGCTCCCTTTCAAATGTACAAACTCTAACATTTCAAATAAATGGAATAGAATAGGAGGCTCCCTCTTAGCCTTATTTATAGAAATTAGAAGAGGTAGTAAGTGGGTTGTTTAAAAAAAAAGAGGGGAAAAATTAAATTTGAATAAAAGAGGGTGAAAACAAATTTGAATAAAAGAATGGTAAAATGAGAACTACTTTTAGGAATAAATCTTCTTCTTAAAATAAAAAATTAAATTATCCTTTGAACATATAGCTCCAAAATGCCTTCTTCGCCACCAGATCTGCAACTCTTTGTACAAGCAGACAGAATGTGATACTAAATCAAAATCTAAAGAAATCATAGGGCTTCCTTTGATCAAAAATTATGGAATTTTATTCTAATTATGATTTTCAAAATCAATGATTTCATTAATTAGGTGAAATTAGCTAAGCTATAAACACCTGCATATGCTCGGACATAGAGATTTCAAGTACAAATTTTAATGTCTGAAAAGGCTACGTAGGCTAAAGTTGGAATTAAATGAAAAATCTGAAATCAAATCTCATAATTCAAACATAAAATTACTTAAAATTATAATACACATGCCTCACACAATGTCTAAATTCAATTATCGAGGATGTCGCATGGGTTGTTTCCTGCTTAGTCTTAGATCGATCCGTTAACAAAACCTAAAACCTATAAAAGAGTTTTAAATCAATGAAATATTCAAAAAACTAATTTTGTCGAATAGATCTAATCCTCTATTAGCAGCTAAATAGAGTTGACAGGATCTAAAGCTCTTAAACGCATTCAAATTAATCAATTTTTCAAATCAAATTAAGTTCTGAAATTGCTTAAATGAAATTCTATCACTAAAAGCTTAAATTAAAAATCAATCTATCCACCTTCCGCAATTATTTGTTGGGGGTGACAAATTAAGAAAATTCTAGCTCACAAAGGAGCCAATATCAAATTAAGTGTTCTACTATGTTTACTCTCAATCAATTTCACGCCAGTAAGAATGTGGTCCTCTAACTACGCCAGCTAATGGCCCTCAGATGAAGCGCATGACTGAGTCCTCCGATCGTGATTTGGCCAATCAGCTCCATTATATTATGCATCAGGTATGCTCCCAATGGCTCTCCCCTTTGATGAATCATAGATATACTTGATAGGGCAAATAACCCTCTCGCCTAAGTACACTTAAGTCTTCTCAAAACACCACCCTGTGACGACGTAAAACCATGTGTTTGATGAGAATTCTTCTGTCGGGTCATACCTCCTCCGACTAAGTAGACGTGGACCGGACGCCCGGATAACGGAACCATGGGATCTAGATCGGGCACGCCATCATTCCCCCAACCATCTGGTTTTAAGCTGAAATGATAAATTTTATAATCTAAATTCTAAAACTCTACATGTTGCTACTATATGCTACGCATTTAGGGATCTAACGACTAGCCTTAATTGAAAGTTCTCTCTCACTTATTGAGAGGGGTAATTAACTGTAGGGCCTTGCGCCTATAGGAAACCTAGAACCAAATCTAAAGTTCTCACCAAATGAGGACGAAATCTCGGGTTGTGTCTTATCTACTATTCAATATGCCTTCTGAAAATTACACCGACACTTTAAATCAAACTCTCTTTAATTTATTCAATATTAAAAATTGTTGAGAGGTCGGTGGCGAATTTTTAGAACCCACATTTTATCGTCAAGGTGCAATCCGTCGGAAACTGAGATTATCGATAAAAATTTCCGTTATAAATATATAGTTTTCCTGTAGTGGTATGTACACACACCATAATATCAAAATTTTGTAACAAATTAATTATTTAACTAAATTTTTTTAAGAGTTATTTGAAGTATTATGTTCTCATATGCACTTAATAATTATTAGAAATCTATATAATTTATTATTACGATATTTTTCATTATGGAAGATATTCTTGGTTATTGTGTATTTATTATTATTATATTTTTCTTGCCTTAAATATAGACAAAATAATATATCTTGGTTACTAAAGGACGTTTGAGTTATTATAATTATTATATTATAATATTAATGTTATTAGGCTTGCTTAAAATTTATGAGAAATATATAGTATTTATTATTGCAATATTTTCTCATTGTTGACCTCCATATATGTGTCATAAATCGAGACAAGCACACAAGTTAAATTGGACGAACTTTGAGGTGACAGTGTACAAATCGGGGATCAAAACGCATTGTACGTCATCGAAAATGGTCGAAACGACCTCCGATCGACGAACGGACTTTGCCGTCGCGCTCAGAATGTCGAAATTGATCAGAATATAAATATTACAAAATCTAATGAGCAATCAATTAAACGCTCGAGTTATTAATGTGTCGACACGTATATCAAGGTCGGGAAGCCTCGACATTACCTAAACGACCTCCGTTCGTAAAATTGATCACGTCGTTAGCATCGTGAAATTGATCACGTTGTTAGCGTCGAAACATCAAAACCTATCAAATGAGACTATTCTTGCTCAATTCGGATGATCCTGCATGAACGTCGAGCGGTCAAAAGCGATAATGCCCATTTTTGAATTGAAAGTGACCCAATTCGCCGACTGAACAAACAACTCGATCGCAAAATGGACATCACTGTTATGTCCGGAACTCTTAAATTATTAAGGTAAGAGCCACCATAACTAATTCAATCAAATGCATAAAAGATAATGAATACCAAATGCAATATTACTAGAATTTAGTTCAAGTTACCTCAATTATAATTGGAATTTATTCGAACACTCCTTTCACAAAGCTTTGTAGGTTGATTCATACAAAGCATTGACAATACTAAAATATAATCAATACGATCGAATACAATGAAGATGATTAGATTAATCTACTTGAGGACTAACATCTCGTTGTTGATTTAAGCATATCTATCTTGTTTCTTACCGAAATCACGCAAGGTTTTAGAATTATACTTTAAATGTGATCATTTATATCCATTGTATCGGTGACTTTGAGCAATTTCAGCTCTACAAAGTGCAGCTTTTGTTACCAATCTCATATAAGTTAAAAAATAATAGGCAATCACAGTAGCTAATCGAGTTATCAAAGGGTGGATTAGTAGCTAATCGAGTTATCAAAGGGTGGATTATTTTAAAGCTGAAATTTAGGCTAAAGCAAATGCAAGAGCTTCTCTGCATGAAGCTTACTGCTGCTTGAGATGGGCAAAAATAGTCTCAAAACTAAAATGTCATTCTAAGGAGAATAAGTTACTTCCAAAGGATGACAGCCCAAGTTAGCTATACATGAACTTTTTCCAAAAAGAAGAAGAAGAAAGGCCCAATAACCTTTTTAATTCTCGTATATAAAAAAAGCAGCAGTTTTTTTTTTGTTTTTTTTTTTTTTTTTTTTTTTTTTTTAATTTTTGCTGCAACAACCGCCTGCTATCAATCCTATTCATTATAATCTCATGCCTTTGACTGAACCTGAATGGAGGAGAGGGTGGCTGCCTTTTTTTTTTTGTAAAATAATAATAATAAATAATGAATCCCCCTTTTTCGTGAATGGCAGTTTTTGCGAGCTCCTCCCTCTCTCGCTCTCTCTCTGGGGTTCTCACATTCCATCTAGCTGAACTCTTCTGCTTCGGCTGCTGAAGCTCTCTCTTGTCTCCCCATCTCCAAGCGCTACCTCTGTCTTGTCTGCGCCGCCGCGCCGCACCGCTCCCGCACCGGCGAGGACCACCTCCATCGTCGACGAAGATACATCCTGCAAGCGGCGCAGATCAAATGAAGACACCGCATCAGCCGTGGGTTCCGCCACCTCCACCGCAGCTCCCTCCGCCGCACTTCTTTGGGTTTCACCAGTCGAGGCACCCGCCACCTTCCCCTCTGCAGCAGATGGGGACCAGTGCTGATGAGAATAAGACGATCTGGGTGGGGGATCTCCAATATTGGATGGATGAGAATTATCTGCATAGTTGCTTTGGGCATACTGGCGAGGTCATCTTCATTAAAGTTATCCGCAATAAGCAGACAAGGAAAAACGAAGAGAAACATGAAGGGGGTGTTTGGCAACGGATTCTGAGCTGTTAAATCCTAAAAAGTGTTTGGTAACAGATTTATTAAATCCTGCTAAATCCAGAAAGATGTTTGGTAAGTTATTTGAGGATTTAAATCTGTTATAATTAAATAATATTTTTTAAAGAATAAGAACATAAATAAAAAAAGAATATAATATTAAAATTAAAATTTATCATTTAATAAAGATATCATGATCATTACAAAATATAAATAAATATTATATTATTTAGATCTAATCCTGGATGCAGATAAATGCCTTCTTAGCTAGTCCCTTATTTTAGATAACGCAAGATAAAGATAATAATCAAAACCTATTTAGATTTTGGAGTTCACAATAAAAGAAATGATAAAAAAGATGGAACTCGACCTTAATAAGGTAAAAAAAACAATCATATACATCCCTATAAGGAGATATGACTTGAAATTAAAATGAAATGAGATATCCTTAAGGTAAATAAAATAGTGAGCTTATGTCAAAACAACCTCTTTCCATTAAAATCAAATAAGATATCCTAGGCTTTGAGATAGTTTTTGCAAGGACTGGTGGTTGGTTATATAAACAGATTGCCCAAAATATTCAAGAGGATTGATCAAGCCTAGGAAATTTTTGTGCGTTCTAATTAAATGAAAAAGAAATTTGGACTTTCAATAACCGGCTATCCAGAGTACAATATTATGTCAGATTATTTTGCAAATACAAATTATATTTTCTCTCAATTTTTCCTATTTTCTAGTATTCTTTATCACAAACCTTATTTTTCAGGTATCTCCGAAGATTCTTCTTCCATCCACAAATAAATTGAGATTCAACAATATTTACGTTTATCTAATTTTCAATATTATGAAATATATAAAATCAAATTTATTATTTATTTAAGAAAAAAGAATTTATATTAGAATAGTGTAATAAAAGTTATTCATCGATGCTTCTATAAATATAAATTTATTTTTATTTTAATATAATTTATGATTAATCAAATAAAATTTAGATATTAATTTTTTAAAAAATTAGTGAGATAAAATTCAGTTTGATTAAAATTTTTTCATTATATCCTAATTTTTTCCATTTATGATATAACAGCCTATATTTTAAAATCATTTTTCGCACCATATATCCCTATTTTCAGAGTTAACTACACAATTGTTTCCTCTAAGAATCAAGAGCACGGTCACGCGGCTGGAGAGGGACGAATAGGAAGAAGGCTTGAAGGTACGGCTTCCACCATCGTTTCCAATGAGAAGTAAAATGATTCATACTTGATTATAGACATCTAAGTTAAAACCTTCTTCGCTTTCCTTGGTTCTTTGCTGAATCGGGGAACAAATGAGAACTGACAAAGGAAGGGCCTTCTGCTCCAATTGAAGGAAACGGAGAGAATGAGAGAGGCAAGCTTGTTGAGAGAGGTGGAACTAACGAGAGAAGAGGGAGCAATGCACGAGGACAACCCATTCCCGCCACACACACAAAGAGGTTCGTCGATCTCTAAATTAAATCCAATCGCGGATTTAATAAACCGGATTTACCCGCATTTTCTGGATTTACCGGATTTACAAAGACAAACGGATTTACTAAATCCTCAGAAGGTGTTTGGTAGGATTTACGGGATTTAGATGGCTAAATCCAAAATAAATCCGTTGCCAAACACCCCCGAAAGTAGAATGCAACTATGTTGATTGCTCATGAGGCAAAGGATTTTCTGTCAAGTGTAAGAGATATTGAGTAGTGGTTTATTCGAGCATCGCGCCGAGGTTTCAAGGATGCTTGAGACAAAGAAGACCACCGAGCATTCAACGAGATACTTGGGAAATCTTCTTATTCTTTTCTCGCCATCTCTCATGTTGCATGCCGTGAGCGAGATACAATACAAGATGGAACAAAAGTTGTCACATGGAAACGCAGCTTCACAATCATCTTCATCAAGAAATTCTATTGCATCGATCAAAAGATAATGGTGCCGAGAGTGGTAATGATTTTGTTGAGGAATTAGCATGATTTCTGGTAGTCATTCATCCACTCTAAGACAAATTATATGCATGGGCTGCAGAAATCGAGAGATGAATTATTCATGAAATAAAAGATGAACAACACTTACACAAACTTTTGCTTCGTAGTGCTGGAGAATTAGGAAAATTGACCATTTTTAGTAGATGAAGGCTCTTTTCCAAACTGGCTTTGATGAGACAGAGCTCAGATGTTCTATGCCAGTTATATATGCCAACGCTTTATAAGACAATTAAAGTACTACTTGATAAGGAGTTGGCTCAAAATGAATTGAACTCTTCAATTTATGTTGTATTTCTTGATAAAAAGATGCAAATACAAGCTCACTAAATTGCCAAAATAAGTACTTGTACGTGCTCTCTGTAGTGTGGCGAGGAAACTTGTATCTCTTTTGTGCAGGCATTTAAAGACCCCTCTGTGCTCAAAAAAGTGTGACGAGTTTGAAGACCCATTATGCTCAGTAGAGCTGATGGGTTTGAATACTACGTAGTGTCAGAGACAGACCGTTATCAAGAGCTAACTGGAATAGACTCCGATTTCCTGGGAAGATGCTGAGAGGCTATTGAATTTTGGACTGACGGGAGACCTAAACAAGAACAAATAAAAGTGTTGATGAGCTTAAATTAAACTTATTTGAAAATGATAAATTAAAAATAAATTTACATATATGCTCTTTTTATGTAGGTGTACGAAGACCTCATTATGCTCAGTAGAGCTCACGAGTTTGAAGACCCCGTTATGCTCAGTAGACCTAACGGATAGAAGATCACGACCGTAGTGTCGCAAGACACTAACCGTTATGCTTAGTAGAGCTGACGAGAATGTCGAATAGCCCCCGATGCAGCCCCTTATGCGGGGAAGATGTCGGGAGGCTGCCAAAATTTGGATTGACACAAAGCTTAAATATGATTAAATAAGAGTATTAATAAGCTTCAACTAAACTTAAATAAAAAAAATAATGAATTGAAGCCAAACCTACTTACAAAAAATTCTAAAGGTCCTTAAATAATAATGAGTCTATAAGCTTCTTAGCGATCACGAACTAAGCTCTATTAAAACTTTAAGAACTATATGCAAACAAATAAATATTAATCTAAATAATTGAATAAGATCTAAAATATCTTACGTCACCGGATTCGCAATATATCATAAAGGCGAACACAAGGCGTTAATTAAGGATTCTTAGATACACCTGCATATGGTCGGACATAAAGATTTAAAGTACAAATTTTAATGTCTAAAAAGGCTGCGCATACTAAATTAGAATCAATTAAATATTAATTTGAAAAATATAATAAGATATTAGATCAGTTTACAACACCTTCTATGCCACCGGATTCGCAACATATCATACAAGCGAACAAAAGGCGTTAATTAAGGCATTCTTAGATACACCTGCATGTGCTCGGACATGAATATTTCAAGAGCAAATTTTAATGTCTAAAAAGGCTACGCAGGCTAAATTGGAATCAACTAAATATTAATTTGAAAAATCTAATAAGATATTAAATTAATTTACAATGCCTTCTACACCACCAGATTCACAACATATCATGCAAGCCAATAAGGCGTATATTCTTAAATACACTTCATGCTCGACATAGAGAGATTTAAAGTGCAAATTTTAAATATTCAAAAGTGGCTAAATTGGAATAAAAAATGAAACTACAAAATCAATCTCATAATTCAAACATAAAATTACCTAAAATTACTATATACCTGAAATGCCCCGAAACTATGCTGAATGCTTAAATTTAGTGTCTGAAGATGCTACGTGGGTTGGTTCCCGGTTGAGTCTACAGACTGGGTCCAGATTAACAAAACCTGATGATGTTGTTATAGCTTTCTTCGCCTGAGAAAATCTCTGAGAAGCTAATTCTATCATTTGGCAATATAACGACTATTTCCTAACTCTCTAATGATTGATTAAAGATATCAACTAGATGGGTAACTATTATCAAAATATTTAAGATATTATATTCAATATTCTCAAATTTAAAATCCTTAAAATATAAATCTAGGTCTGATCCTCTATTATTAAAATGATAAAGTCTTCAAGATCTAAAAAATAAACTCAATGATTTAAACACCTGCATGCACCCCGACACTATGCTGAATGCTTAAATTTAGTATTTGAGAATGCTACGTGGGTTGATTCCTGATTTAGTCTTCGGACTAGGTTCGCGTTAATAAAACTTAAAAATCTATTATAAGAATTTCAACTTTGTAAAATATCTGAAAAGCTAATTATGTCATGTGACAGTAGATCTAATCCTCTATTAGGAGCCAAACAGAGTTGATAGGATTTAAAATTTTCAAATATATTTGATTTAATCAATAAATCAACCCGATGATGGTTATGTTAAATGAAAATTTTAACCGGAGGGGATACTTCAATCAAAATATGATTTTAATTTCATAAAAAATTAACTTAGATTGAATCTTAATCTAAATGTAGAATTTGAAATATCATCGAGCTATAAATGTCTAAGTAAAATTTAATATTAAAAACTTAAAGCTAAAAATCTAATTCACCATCCACAATTGTTTGTCAGAAGTGACAAATTTAGAAAATCTTAGAACACAAAGGAGCTAAAGTCAAATCAAGTACACAACTATCTTTACTCTCAAATAATCTCATGCCAACAAGGACGTGGTCCATGTCCTCCCGGTAGTTTTTGGCTCCCACACATGATAGCACACGTGAGTCCTCAATAAATATATTATATTACGATGAGCTTGTATGCTTCCCAATGGCTCTGCCCTTTGAGTTGTGAACCATAGGGTATACTTGATTGGGCAAAAAGCCCTCTATTAGCTAAGATAAACTCAAGCTTGTCTCCTTAGATAAACACCACCCCAAGTCTACAAGGATTTTTTTGGATAATGTCACTTATATATAAGGATCCTTCGTCAGTAATGACACTCGACTAAGTAGACTGGTGGACCACGACATCGGATCTAATCATGGGATGGCACATCATCATTCCCCCAATCATCCACTTTAAATTAAATACAATGAAATTCATAAATTCTAAATTTTAAAACTCCACATGCTCCTATTATACACTACACGCTAAACGACCTAATGACTAGCCTTAATCGAAAGTTCTCTCTCAGCATTAAGAGGGGTAATTAACTATAGGTGCTTGCGCCTATAGAAAACCTAGAACTATATCTAAAGTCCTTACAAAATGAGAGTGAAATCTCTAGGTAGTGTCTTATCTACTATTCCATTTGCCTTTTGAAAATTTCACCGACACTTTAAAATACTCTTTTCATCGAAGAGGTCGGTGACGAATTTTCGGAGCCCATAGATTTCTAGCGACTCCACTGGGGACATGTTTCTCTTTCCATCTTTGGCTAGTCGAATATGAGCTATAGTAATAGTGGAGTTAAATAAAAAATTTGATTTTTCTAAAATAAAAAAGTAATCAATTATCAATGAAATTAAATTTAAAGAAATCATATTCTTATGACTAATCTGTTTGTTCTGTATATCAATGGATCTTCATAACACCGTTTATAATGTAGCTAGGTCGCAGGGCCAACAACTGCCTAGATAATGCTATAATCAATATTGGAGATGTTGGAGCTATCATTTAATTTGGTAGTGTAGACTTCCCAACCATTGTTGCTGCAAATAGTCCTCTACTTGAAGCACCTACGTATTGTACACACCAACCTATGCAAGGGAGGAGGACAACTGGAATGGCCGCTACTGCTACTAAGGTTTCTCGAAAGAGAGCCTTTGTATTCAAAAGATTGGGTTATTTTAAGGTGTCGGTCATGAAAAGAACCGTCAATAGGCAGAAAGTTTCAGTCATATCTATGAATGTGACTACTTTGTC